>JAJHSJ010000002.1:24441718-24754218 GCA_021015155.1 Magnolia officinalis | reverse complement strand
TTGGTGTTTAGATTATTAAAAAAATGCAGCTATTTAAAAGAAAGTTGGTTGAATGGAAAAGGAATTATTGAGGGAAAGGGAAGTGAAAACTGAAGCCGTAGTGCAACAAATTTAAGCATTAGATGTAAAGGAAGTAGGTGGTGTATAAACGAAAGAAGAATGAATAGAAAGGGTTAAGCTTTCCAATATTACATGAGTTCGCTAATGGAAGATGAGATAAAATGGAGACAGAGATAGCACGCCATGTGGTTGAAGGGGATAAAAGCACTAAAATTTATTTACAGCATTGCAAGTGCACACGCTTGGAACAATGTGATTCATAGTGTATTGGTGAACAACAAGAGAATAGAAGATGAATTGCAAGTGTGCAACACCGTTGTACAATTCTGCAAAAATCTATTGTCGGATGAGGGCGGGAAGAGACCTCATTTGGACCTGTGATGTGTTAAGCAATTGACATCATTGGAAGCAGAAAGCTTGGAGAAGCTAATCTCGGCGGAGAACATTAAGGTATTGGCGGTTTCTATGGAAGGGGACATAGCTCCAGGCCTGGATGGATTACCTTTAGCTTTCTTCGAAACTTTTTGGGAGTTGGTAATGGAAGGCCTTTTTAATTTTATTGCCGAATTTTGGGAAAGAGGACACCTTTCTTTGGAGTTAGGAGCTTCTTTCATTTCTCTTATCCTGAAAATTGAAGGGGCGGAGTCTGTTTGGGATTTTCGTCCTATTAGCTTAATTGGCGGGCCGTACAAATTACTTGCCACAAGATTCTGAGCAATACTGGACAAGGTCATATCAGAAACACAATGAACGTTTGTATCGAAAAGACATTCTGGATACTGCTCTTATTGCCGATGAATGTCTAGATGTAAGGCAGAAGAAGAGATGGAAGGAATAACTTACAAGTTGGATATTGAAAGGTGTTTGACCATGTAGATTGGGTTTTCATGACTAAATGTTGGGAAGGCTTGGATGTGGTCAAAGGTGGAGAAAGTGGATTAAAGAGTGTGTGCGCTTAGCAAGATTCTTGGTATTGGTGAATGGTTTGCCGAATCATTTCTTTCAAGCTTCGAAAGGCTTAAGACAAGGAGATATGCTCTCTCCTTTTCTCTTCTTGGTGGTGGTAGAAGTGTTGAGTAAGATACTTGACAAATGACATAAAGTGGGTCTCATCAAAGGCTTTAAGTTTGGAAGTGAGGTGCCCCTAATCTCCCACTTGCAGTTTGTGAATGACACTTTGTGAAGCAGAATCTAGAACGGTGGACAACTTGAGGAAGTTAAGATGCTTTGAGGTGGTCTTGGGTTTAAGTGTCAACATAGCCAAGAGCGAGCTGTTTGGTGTGTGCACATCCAACGAGGAGGTAAAGGCTTGGTCGAGAAATTTCAAGTGTATGGCGGGTTCTAATGGGGACATCTCGCGCACATGCAGGCCCCCTCCTACGCACGTACGCAAGGAGGGCCCCACCATCAATCTAAATTGATGACGACGTCCAGGGAGGGCCTCCTAGTTAGAGGGCTGCATTTTGGTTCATTGGAGTGCATCTGATAGTCATGTGAATCCCACCATGGGTTCTCATGATCGTGATTCACTATTCCAATTAATTTAGTACTTTGGGTTTTGCTTATTATTGTTATTAGAAGTATCATGGATGGTTTAGATTGCTTTGATTAGTTGTTATTTATGGTTACTTTATCTCTAAGTAATAGGTTGTGCACATGGCGTGAGTTTTGAGGTATAGGGTTTTATTATAAATAGACACTCCTTGTAGGTTTTTTTTTTTTTCCTCATTGAAGATGATTAATAAAATTCTGCATTTTCCTACTTTTCTAATTCTCTGAGTTGTGGAAACCTAATTGGGTGCGAAACCCTCCCTTCTTCGAAGGGCTAACTACCGTGGTGCGAAGCCACACCCATCCCAAATCAGCCCCATCTCCTACCCTCTATATTTCTCATTTCCTACAGTCATCCCTTCATCAAATCCACCCACGTTTGCAGCTAATCTTTCCCATACAGTAGATTTACAGAATCTGGCCCTGCAGGAGGGCTGAAACTTCGGCGGAGCACCGTGTTCAAACCGATCATCCGTTTGGCTTGAAATTTGGAGGGAAGGTGGCCCATCCCTGGCCGACCAGCCCTAGCTGGCCGATTCCAAATTCGTGGACCCCACACACGTGCGGGCCGCCATCCACGCACGTGCGGGCTGATCACATGTTCCCTCTCGTCTCTATTTCACTCCTCTTTGGCCTTGTTTCCATAACCCTAACCCTAGATCATCTCAAATCCCCAAGTTCTATTCCACTTTTGAAACCCTAAGTTTTTCCGAATTGAAACTTGTGAATCCCTTGGATTCGGGAAATTATTCCTGTGCATGTGTGACTGAATCTACTCTCCTTTGAGTATTGTTTGGTCTATAATTTTAATTGATCCAGCCTTAGCATGTGTAGGCTTGGACCTGCATAGATTCCTCTTGATTGAGTGCTTGACCTTATGTGGGATGTGGAATTTTGTGTGATTGTTTCTGAACTAGTATGATCTAAAGCCTGGAATCTCAAATATCATGTTTAAATTTTCATGTCCTGTGTCAGGTTCCCTACCATCAACGTGCCTAGGGATGCCTTTGTATTGGTAGACTAGCTAAGCACCCTTGGGACATGGTAATTGAATGAATAAAAAGGAAATTATCTAGATGGAAAAGCTAACACTTATCTTTGGGGGCTAGGCTAATGTTGATAAATGGCTGCAATGTCAAATCTACCACTGTACTTCATGTCACTTTTCAAATGCTTGGCATGTGTTGGAAAAATCGGAGCAGTTAAGAAGAATGGCAAGGAGTTGAGGAGAAGCAGTAAGTTTCAAGTGGGAAGAGGTATGCAGGCCATTCCAGGGGGAGTCACTGTAAGATGGTTGGAACAGATAAACGAAGCCCTCCTAGGCAAATGGCTATGGAGGTTAGGGAGGGAAGAAGGAAGTCTGTGGAGGAAAGTAGAAGCAAGCAAATACGGCCTATGGGATTGTGGGTGTTGGGTAAAATCATTATCACTTTATAGGGCATCTGGGTTATGGAAGGGAGTCATGTTGGTGATGAAGATGTTCAAATTTGGAGTCTGATTCTCCTGGGGTGATGCTAAAACTTAAAAGAATTCGATTCTGGCAGGTTTTACAGATAGAGGAATGCCTGCTTGCAATAATTTTTCCATCTCTAGCCAAGGTAGCTGAAGATTTTGAGGTAAGAATTGGCAGATGCATTTCCTTAGTAGGTGGTTTAGTGGTGTGCACTCCACTATATGGAAGAAACTTAATGGACGAGGAAGTGGAGGAGTATGCTCTGTTATTGGAACGACTTCAATGTCCTGGGGGCAGCCAAGCGAGGACTCAAATGGTATGGTCATGGAAAAGATTAGGGTGGTTTACAGTACGCTCCGTCTATGAGTTGCTATGCGACTCAACTCCGAGTGAAGGTAGAGGGAGGTTATCCTTCTTTGGTTGTGTGTCACTCCCAAAGTGCCAGTGTTTTTATAGTTGGTGGGCAGGAATAGGATTCTTACCATCAATAATCTTCAGAAAAGATTGGCAACCATTCCTAATTGTTGTGTCATGTGCATGAGGGGGTCAGAAATGGTGGATGAGCTATTTATTCATTGCCCGTTCGCTCAGAAGGTATGGAATTGATCTATTGCTTTCTTTTGTACAGCATGGCTGATACTGGGATCCATTGTCAACCTGTTACTTGCCTGGGCTGGTGGTGGCACAAGGAAAAAAGGTGGTACATTGGCGAAGGATAGTAATGATGGCAGGATTTAATACTTTTTTTACATGGATCTTTTGCACTTTTTTTAAATAAATAAATTTGTTAGCTTTCAAAAAAGAAGAAGTGGTTTTCTCTTTGAATTTTAAATTTGTGTAGGAACTAGGAAGACAGATCTCCAACTCCTTTTTCTTATTCGATCTTTGATGTCTTTCACCTTTTTCAATTTCCTTAATTCATATCTACAAATGACAAACGGACCTTGATTTTTAAAGAACTGGTCTATTTAGAGAAAGATGATATTGGGGAATGAACTTACTAAACACAATCTCGTTATCAGATTGCTTCTTTAGTTCGCAGAAATTGTCTCCCTTTATTCAGGGACCGAGAAAAACATTCTTTACTTTGAGAAATTTATGTACTAATCATAGTTTCCTTTGCATGGTTAACCATTATTCCCTTCTTCGGCATTTACCCAATATGAGGATGGCTTTTGTGGAGACTAGAAAATTACACTGTATTCTTAGGATATACCATGATGATATGTCTACATTCTTTGCTCGCAAATTTGTGTTGTGGTTTGCGGATGTTCACTATTTATTGCTTTATTTTTTGACTGTCTTCAGGCTTCACTGCAAGCCTCTGTCTTTTGCTGGCTGTATCACTGTTATTGTTTTGATGGCACGTCTGTTCCTACCCTAACTATTGTCAATGATCATTACCTAAAGAGCTTAATGTTGCTGTGTGTTTGCGCCTGCACGCGCCTATTGGAATTCTGTTTTGCTTTTCTTAACTATTCAATTGATCTTTGATTGATTCAGAGCCTGATGTCCATAAAGAAGTGAAGCAGAAGCTGGATCTTGGAGCTGTGAAGTTCGAGGTGATTTTGCAACACTAGTGAAACTTATAGCCCTTTTTTGTTGGGTCAAGATTGCTATTCCCCTTGGATCTTGTGGTGTTGGTAAATATAATGCTTGTCCCTAAAACTCACTCGCGTTTGGGAAGAAAATTTTCCCAACTTTTAGAGTCATGGTTGTCATTTTTAAAATGCTAGAGATAAAATTACCTTCCGACAGCATTGTCTATTTGTCTTGTGGAAAGTGTAACTTTTCACATATAAGCATGACTACCCGCTAGAGGGACTTTCTGTGAAATAATTTTGAAAAGGGAATTAATATTTGTAATCTCTCTATTTGAAACATGCTCCCCCCTTTTTTTTTTTTTCACATCCAGTACTATAGCACCAAGAGTAGAAATGGTAGGTGTAAAGTGGCTCCCTTTCTAAAATTGCAAGGGCCTTTTTGTTATTTTTTTTGTGGTCTAGTTTGTTTATTTAAATATCAAGCAATTTCTCGTTACCAGTTAAAAATGACGGAAAAAAAAGCTTGGTCAATAGCTCAGAATTTTATGCAGGCTTATATCTTTTACTGCTGGAAAATACATGGAACTTTATTTCTTTTTGAAACCTCACATACATTTTATTGCCATTGTTGGAAGCAGGCATTGTGCGACAGAGACCGCTCGCTAAAGAAGGTAGCTGCTGTCTGTTACTCACTCCTCAGTCCTCTTAGTTACTAAAGTACAATCTACAAAAGTGGATGAAATTAAAAAGAAAAAATATGTTGCGGGTGTGGAAGCATCTCTAAACATCCACTTTTGGGGGTTTAGAATCTAATCAAATCAGGTCATCACATGGTACCCCTAAGTAGGTTCCTTGTCTAAAAAAATAAGCGCAGCTGGTCTGATGGTGGGCCACACCTGTACACTGAATGTGGATATTTTGCCAATTTCTCACTAACCATCCATTCTTTTGTACACTTGTCACCCTCCTCATGATTGTTTCGTCTACAAGCAGCTTGCCTAATGAGGGGCTTGGATCTACATAGGTAGGCCATTTGAGGTTGAGAGTACTAGTTTCAACATGCAAGACTGGTGCTCCAACAGAGATTTAAACCCCCTTAAGAAAACCTTTATGTCTTTCACCATCTTTTCATCATCACTATTGCAGGCTCCAGGTGCAGGGACTCTAGAAAGAAGAATTCTGGAAGTTAACAGAAAGAGAGTTAAGGTTGTGAAACCTGGGTCGAAGACATCTTTTCCTGCTACTGAAATCCGTGGAAGTTATGCACCTCCTTTTCATGTAAGTTCATCTGAAATCAAAGCATACTCATGGAAATTCAACTGGTGTTCTTTTTGAATAGTAAATTTCACTGTTTACAATAAAAACAAATGAATAACAATGAAATGCTTGGCTAGAATTGCAGCAAATGACAGCTTCCATTTGCTTTTGCTGAATTGAATTTGGCAATTGCCAATATCTATAGAGCTGTAAACAGGCGTCAGATCTGGGTTGTCATCTCTGAAGTCTGACCCAATGGACCCAAGAAGCAGGTCCAAACCCTGGTCCGTTTAACCATGATCCTACCTGATTATTAATTAAATCGCAGGACCACGGAACTGCATCCCGCCTGAAGGAGAGCAAAGCTGGATCCAAACTGCGGTCCTAGTTGGGCCAGTTCCGCATGGTCATCAGGTTGACCTGGCCCATTGACACACGTAATAAGATTCTTGTCATGTTGGATACAGTAAAGGAATTTTTGTTTTAACGTACAAAATGCTAGGGAAGATTTGGGTGGGTGGGTTTCAGACCCAAAATCTTATTTTTCTGAGTTAAAATCCAATTTCATTTTTTCTTGATTGAGGATGTGTTTGGTTGCATGGTGTGCTGTAAAGGCCGTTACGGGGCTGTAAAGGCCGTTATATAAAAGTAATGGTGCCACAACTGTTACGGGGTCGTAACAGCCATAACGACCATTATGGAAAAAAATGACTAGTAACTGCCATTAACGGCCCGTTACGCCCCCTTCAAAGGCCGTAATAGCCCCCATAATGGTCTGTTATGGGACAGATACAGGTTTTTAGAATTTTTTTTTAATGTTACGGGCCAGATATAGGTATTTCAAATTTTTTCTTTCAATAAAAAAATTGACCGCAACGGCCATTACGGGGGCCGTAACAGCCGTTATGGCCTGTATCATAAAGGTAGCAATGGTAGCCATTATGGCCACCATTACCGTAACGGAATACCTTGTTTGGTTGTTGCACCAAATACGATCAAATGTCATGATATTTTACACCTAATTAGACTGATTAATCATGAAATATCATGATATTTGGCGCAACCAGTTACAGCCTTAGATAAAAGAAGAATAGAACAAAAGAAGAAAACTTGATTTTGATTCGAATTAGAGGAATATCATCAAATTTCATGATAATTTACAACAAATTAGACTTATTAATCATGAAATATCATGATGTTTGGTGAAACCAAACACAGCCTTAGATAAAAGAAGAAGAGAAGAAAAGAAAGGAAAAACAAGGTATTGATTCACAGGAAGTCCTTTGGATTAGAGGATTACATTCTAAAACCTAAGCTTCTGCAGGTGGAGCTATTCCGAAATGATCAGCATCGCTTGAAGATAGTTGTTGACAGTGAGAATGAAGTGGACCTGATGGTACAGACCCGCCACATGCGAGACGTGATTGTCCTTGTGATCAGAGGCCTTGCTCAGAGATTCAACAGCACCTCCCTCAATTCCCTCCTAAAAATAGAGACGTAGGCTCAATGTGCAAGGAAAAAAAAAAAAAGAAGAAAAGAAAGAAAAACAGGAGATTAGCCCTCGAAAATTCTTGAGGTATATGTGTGATTAATTGTTTGCTTTCTTTCTTATTTTTGTTAGTCGTAGCACATTGCAGATTTTATTTTTTTTAAAGCTTTTTTATTTGGAGTGAGGTTTGTGAGTCGGATGTATTAGTGCTAGTGGAAGGTAAACAAGGGGTTCCAAATGCACATTTGGTGTAAATTATTGTGTATGTTGTGATAATTTATATTCTTATTATGTATTTATGTGCTTCTTTATAGTTGCCACCTAATGGAAGTGGTAGGTTTTTATTTTTATTTATTTATTTATTTTTAAAGACCAGCATGTCGTCTGTCTTGTAGCACATTGTTTTGTATGATTATTATTGTTAGAGAAGAAAAGAATTTGAGAAAGAAAAAGCATACAACTGTTCGGCGTCTAACCCTTATATACGAGGAAATGTACAATTGCTAGTATGGCCGTAGTACTAAAGAGAGAGTGGGCATAAAAGGAAGAATAAATAACTAAAGAAAAATAATCAAGGACCAAAGACCTACAGATCGAAGGCCTAACAAAGCAACATGCATACTCATATGTACATGCTTACACTCACCCTCAAGCTGAGGCATATACACCAATCATGCACAACTTAACGAGAATGCAACATCTAACTTCCACGGTAACAGCCTTAGCGAAGATATTCACCAATTGAGTAGATGGACCAAAGTGCAAATAAAGCCAGCAACAACCTGCTCATGAATAAAGTGACAATCAACTTTATATATATATATATATATATATATATATATATATATATATATATATATATATATATATTCTGCATATGAAAAATAGGAATAGAAGTAATATAAATGATAATTTGATTATTCTAAATGATGGCACGGTACTCTACATCAACATTGGACCAAGCAACAACTGTTTGTTTTTTAGTCTTTTAGGTAATTAAGTAACTCTAAAAAAGGTGCGATAGTTTGTTGTAGAGTGAGTGTTGATCAGTTGGTTAACTTGCCTAATTTGCATCAAAGTATCCTTCAATATCAAGATTATTATTATGTAAGATTATTATAATTACATAGAATGTTTGGTCTTGAAGAATTAATAGTGTAAGATGTGATGAATTATTCCAGAGTGAGAAACATGCATAAACTAACCAAAGATGGATGAGAGAGAGAGAGTTAAGGTATAGATGGAGAGAGAGAGAGAGAGAGAGAGAGAGAGAGAGAGAGAGTCAAGGTATAGAAGAAGAGATATGAAGGAGAGCTTTCCTTGCTCTGACATGTCTGAGAAGAAAATATTTTGAGAGATAAAAAACACATTAAGGTTGGACGTCCAACCCTTGTTTATATAATTTGAGTTGTACAATTACAAATATGCCCTTGTACTAAAGAGAGGGCAAAAGAGGAAAAATAAATAACAAAGGCCCAAAGGCTTAGCATGGCATGTAGGCCCATGCATGTTATATATTGTACATATTTATTTAATATAATTGCAAAATCATGGCCTAGATAGTAGGGTTCATGCATGTTGGACCTCAATGACCAATGTATCACCATTATTTTTGTTGATGGCATGTTCACATTGTGTATCGCCTGATGAATGACATAGATCTCTGACACCCCACCCAATACAAGAGATATACTCACCATCTTGACCGTGCTTCAATAAGATCGGGCCATTAAGAAAGCACTGAACGGACCAGATTGTCCGATCGAAAGGTGTTCGGACCAATTTGACCATAACTGTGCAAATGCTAAAATTGTATTAGGACGGAGGCCCCAAAAGCCGGAATGCCCTGGGTAAGAATTGGTCGTTGACTTGGCCTAAATTCAATCAACGGTTTAGATGGGCGAACCCGAGATCAGGACGATCAACGATCCGAAAGAGTCAATAGTGAATATGCTTAGTCGGCACACATCTCCCTGACTCCAATGGTAGCAGGCCCACCCAAATTTGGTCCGATCGGATCAAAAATGGGCAAAGCGGAGTAGATCTCAGCTGCACATCACGATGCCCCTGATCTTAGAATTATTTGCATGACAGTTGAGGCTAAAAAATTATAAAAACTGACCGGTGATCATCTAATGAACACCAGTTTTCTGAAAACTATGCTCCCATAGGCCCCTCACACTGACATTCTATCTCACCGATAGCTAAAGAGCATCCTATAAACCTATCGGCGTTCCTTAGAAAACCACTTGTTTTCGTCTATAAAAACCGCATCACAACGAATATTCGAGGAGCGAGTGAACCAATAACGAGAGGAGCTGTGAGTAAGAGAAAAACCAAAGTGTTTTTTGGGGTTTTGGGATAGCAGTGTGCACGTCCAACGCCTGGCCGAAATTTCGTCTGCGCAAAAACTTTGCCCAACTCAAGAGATGTCTATTATCGAAGTTGTTAAAAGATGAGTAGAGTTGGATTCGGTTATATCAGGCCATCCCTTTATAGAAAAGGGTATCCGGTCTCTACTTTTCATTCTCACATCTCCAATCGATCTGCATTCCATTTCACACATTCCAATAATATTAGCAAAACACACTCACTTCTAGTTCATTTTTGCAATCCTTTTCCTCTACATACACTCTCTTTTATTTTATTTGCCTACCCAGGATTTTAAATCCTATGAAGTAAGGCTATATATAAATATTGCCAACATTATGCTAAAATTCTCTAAAAACCATTGAATCCCGTAAAGTAGAAACCTCACGTGGTGTCGGTAGAAAATAATGCCTAATTCGTTAATTTTCTGTCACTGAGGCCTTTGGAATTTATAGTCGTATACCAATCACACGAGTCACTTGAGTTTGATTTATTTTACAATTTCCTGACCCTCAAGTGGTTTTACGGTTTCTAGCTAGTCGTAGATTTTGAGTTTCATTTGACTAGTAGTGACTCTAAATCAAACACATTATCATATCTAAGTCAGTACTACACCATAAACCATACCAACTTAAAACAAGCAGAAAAGCACCAAGGAAGTGAGGGCGTACCGCATCTCATGTGCAGGCACCATTCACATCTTCATATATTTAGTATATTGTCATGATGAATGGATAAGTTGGTATGTCTTAATCCATGTGCCACTATACTTTGTGCGGCTATTGTGCACATGGTGAGACTCTACCACGAGATTGTCCCCACACGTGTGGGTTTGTGCATGTGGACACATTAGCTAGATTTGGCAAGTCAAGCTAGATTTAATTATGTGTATTCTCTTGCTATGCTTGTTATGCTTATTATTAGACTTGAATGGACCTAGGGCCTTAGTGGGGATTTAATCGATTATGTTGATTCAACTATATGTGAGCCTCTTATGCAGATTGTGGTAAGTTAAGCTATTGATAATGTTCTAATGGTATTAGGATTCTCAATAAAGGATTTACAACCCTTATGAGTTTAGCCTTATATCAAGAATCAAAATGATTGATCATTATGGCTGGCCAAACTAGTTTTGTAAATTATTTTCATTAAACAATTTATTTCAAAATCACCGCATGCAATATTTCATAAAATCAATGGTTTAGATTTGTTTTTGGATGTTCAATCATGGTTGTGGGATATGATGGGCATAGGATAGTGGGCCTTAAAGTGCTACGCATAAGGATATATTGTTCATAACATAAGATAGTAATCATGTACATCTATACAATATAAATGTGCAAACGTTTAAACTTGGACAAATTTGACACGGTCAAAGTTCGTGTGGTTAAGAAAGTATATTGTGGGTATTGCTTGCGGTTTAAGTAATTTATCAAAATTAGCTTAGCTCCCTTTATGATAAGGGGAGCTTAATGGGAAAAACTTACAAGTTTATAAATACATGAGAGTAGCTTAGGTACAAGAATGAAAAAGAAATAGTGGATGACATTCGTCTTCAATTCTTGATAGTTTTAAGTTTGTATTAATATATGTATGCGCAGAAGTATATCTAATTTGATTTGTTTTACTTCCATCGTGCAAAAATGCTTTTAGAATATTCATGAGTTATAACTCACAACTCTTTTAGAAACATTGAAATAGTCTACAACACTAGTGATAGGCCACGGCGATCTGAGAGGGGCCTTAAGCCAAATCCCAAATATTTGGGATAAGATGAGTCATGGTTGGCAGTTACATGACTTGCAGTACATGGAGTCATGGCTGGCAATTACATGAAGTGCAGTACATGGAGTCATGGCTGACAGTTACATGCAGGAGTGGACTGAGTTGTTGGCAGTTACATGACGTGCAGTACATGGAGTCATGGCTGACAGTTACAAGAAGTGCAGTACATGGAGTCATGGCTGACAGTTACATGCAGGAGTGGACTGAGTTGTTGGCAGTTACATGATGTGCAGTACATGTAGTCATGGCTGACAGTTACAAGAAGTGCAGTACATGGAGTCATGACTGTCAGTTACATGCAGGAGTGGACTGAGTCATGACAGTTACATGCAGTTTACGTGCAGTAGTGCTCTTTGTTTTATGTGTGTTGAATTTCATTTGTTAGTGGTTAACTTCCCTTTTATTTCGGACTGTTTGTACGTGGCCTTGCTTATTTAAGCAACCAATGTTTTCCTTAAGAGGCAGGTAATTTACATTCAAATTGTGGTATGTTTCTCACCCGAAGAGAAAACAAATCATCATAGCACTTGCACTCTACGTTTGGGACCTATCATTGGTATCAAAGCCAAGTTACTTATGGGAACCAATAGAGAACGTATTGAGCAGCTGGAAGATGGGCTAAACAGGATGGAGCTCAGCATGGCCGATAGGCTTCGTCAAGTGGAAGAAACTCTCAACCGCCTCTCCGATGTCTTGCTTGCAAACCAGGAGAACCCCAACCCTGGCAACCATCACCGAGAAGGTAACGACGGGGGATGGCTGGTGGTATCTTCCAAAATAGCAAGGCTTGAATTTCCTCGATTTTCAGGAAATGATTCGACGGAGTGGTTCAATCGTGTGAACCAATTTTTTGAGTTCCAAAATACTCCCGAAGCCCAAAAAGTCTCCTTGGCCTCCTATCACTTGGAAGGAGAGGCCAACCAATGGTGGCAGTGGATTCGCAGAACGTTCCAAGAAGAAGAACGAGCTCTCTCGTGGGCAAATTTTGAAGACGAACTCTGGGCTCATTATGGGCCTTCGGAGTGCGAAGATTTTGATGAAGCCTTGTCGCGTATAAGGCAGGTTGGTTTTTTGCAGGATTACCAACGGGAATTCGAACGTTTGGGTAATCGAGTACACGGATGGACGTAAAAAGCTCTTGTAGGAACTTTTATGAGCGGCTTAAGAACGACATCTCGGATGGTATACAGATGTTTAAGCCCCAGACATTAAAAGAAGCCATCAGTTTAGCAAGAATGAAGGATGATCAACTTGCTAGACAAAGGAGGTTTGTAAGGCCCGCACCACCAACACGAGCTCCCCTAGCTCTTCCCCCTACTCATCAAGCCGCATCACCAACCCCTGCCGTTCCAGTGCGGCGACTCTCTTGGGACGAAATACAGCAGAGACGAGCCCAAAACTTATGTTTCAATTGTAATGACCGTTTTACTGCAGGACACAAATGTTAGGGACCACGGATACTCATGTTGGAGGGTTTTAAGGAAAATGACGACCTGTTATGCAACGATGTCACCAAAAAACAGCCAGCTGGAGAAAATCACCAAGGACTTCTTGAACCCGAAATTACGCTACATGCACTAACGGGGTGGACCGCACCGAAAACCATGCGTGTAACAGCGAAAATGGGTCCCCACGAAGTAATGGTTTTGATTGACAGTGGATCGACACACAACTTCATCAACAACCGTTTAGCAAGCATGCTCAGGTTGCCAATTATACCTACGGAAACTTTCCTTGTTCGAGTAGCCAACGGAGACAAACTAACGTGCCAGGGGCGTTACGATAAGGTACGGGTAGAATTACAAGGCACCGAATTTTATCTCACCCTTTTCTCTCTGCCCTTATCAGGTCTTGATCTTGTCCTTGGTATTCAATGGCTTGAAATGCTGGGATCCGTGATTTGTAACTGGAAGCAGTTGACCATGGATTTTATTTGGGACAATCAAGACCGGAGGCTCCAAGGAGTGGACGTGCAAACCATTAAGGCAGCTTCACTAAAAGAAATATCAAAAGAGTTCCGCCAAGGACACGCGTTATTTGCTGTGTGCTTTCAGCTGACTATGGAAACCACACCATCTGATGCACCAACTGATGATAAACAGCAAAGTATGCAGGAGTTGTTGAAAGAATATGAAGATGTGTTCCAGGAGCCCTCAAGTTTACCACCTGAACGTGAAGTGGACCATTATATTACGTTGAAAGAGGGGACCGAGCCGATTAACGTACGCCCATACAGGTATGTCCACTTCCAGAAAGCTGAAATCGAAAAGCAAGTCCAAGAAATTCTAGATTTGGGGCTCATACGTCCTAGCACCAGTCCCTTCTCGTCGTCGGTATTACTAGTAAAAAAGAAAGATGGCAGCTGGCGATTTTGTACAGATTATCGTACACTTAATCTCGCCACCGTCAAGGATCGTTTTCCCATTCCGACAGTAGACGATATGCTGGAAGAATTATATGGCGCTACTTACTTCACCAAATTTGATCTGAGGGCCGGCTATCATCAAGTAAGAATGAATAATTCCGATGTTATCAAAACTGCTTTCCGTACTCATAATGGCCATTACAAATATCTCGTAATGCCTTTCGGCCTTTGTAACGCACCCTCAACATTTCAGGCCATCATGAACTCAATATTTCGACCCTTCCTTCGAAAGTTCATTTTGGTTTTTTTTTTATGATATTCTGGTATATAGTCCCACGTGGGATGAACATTTGGTGCATGTTTGGCAAACATTGGAGACTTTGCGACAACACCAATTCTTTGCCAAGGCAAGCAAATGCGTATTTGGCCAACAGGAACTGGAATACTTTGGGCACATTGTCACACATTAAGGAGTGAAGGTCGATCACAGTAAAATTGCAGCCATGGTCGCATGGCCACCCCCCACTAATATTTCTGAGTTACGTGGTTTTTTAGGCTTGACAGAGTATTATCGGAAGTTTGTTCAAAATTATGGCATTATAGTGCGACCCCTGACCAACTTGCTCAAGAAGGGAAAGTTTGGCTGGAATGATGAAGCTGACGCGGCCTTTTTGGCTCTCAAACAAGCAATGACAACTACTCCAACGTTGGCTATGCCTAATTTCAATGACTCTTTTACCATTGAAACCGATGCATCTGGAGAGGGAATTGGCGCAGTTTTGTCGCAGCAAGGCAGACCTATAGCATTCATGAGTCGAGCATTGGGGGTTACAAAAAAATCTTGGTCAACTTACGCCAAGGAAATGCTTGCCATTGTGGAAGCCATATGCTTATGGCGACCTTATCTCCTAGGAAAAAAATTCTTCATTCTCACCGACCAGTGTAGCTTGAAATATTTCTTAGAGCAGCGTGTGGCTATGCCAAAACAGCAGAAATGGGTAGTCAAGCAAATGGGCTATGACTACGAGATTATTTATCACCCGAGCCGCGAGAATTCAGCAGCGGATGCCCTCTCACGCAAGTCTGGTAGTCCAGTTCTTCACCATTTGCATGTGCTGACAGTGACCGTATAGGATGAAATTAAAAAATCTTATGAAGGAGACTCTTACATCCAATCTCTAACTCACGTGGCTAAGGCTCAACTAGATGGGCCGTATGCGTGGCGTGATGGATTGCTTTGCTTTAAAGGGAGAGTAGTCATTCCTTCTCAGGTAGCATTACAGGTGAAACTACTCCATGAAATGCACGATACAAAAATAGGAGGACACTTCGGGGTCTTGCGGACGTTCAAGAAATTAGCCCAACAATTTTACTGGCCAAAAATGTACCAGGCGGTCCAAGAATATAAAAAAAAAAATGTGAAACATGCCAGAGGGTGAAGTCTGAAACATTGTCTCTAGCTGGGCTCCTGCAGCCATTACCCGTTCCATGTCAAGTATGGGACGACATCACCTTAGACTTCATTGAAGGACTGCCAACATCCCACGGCAAGGACACGATCCTAGTAGTTGTCGACCGTTTGAGTAAGTCTGCTCATTTCCTGTCCTTAACTCATCATTTTACTGCTAAAATTGTGGCTGAAAAGTTTGTAGACAGAATTATTAAATTGCATGGCCTACCCAAGTCCATCATCAGCGATAGGGACCCCATTTTTATTAGCAAATTCTGGCAGAAGTTCTTTCAAATGTCGGGAACCAAGCTACAACTCAGTTCCGCCTATCACCCACAGACAGACAGACAAACAAAAGTTGTCAATCGCTGTGTTGAACAATACCTTCGGGGTATGGTTCATCAGTGGCCACGAAAGTGGAGTAACTACCTTCCATGGGCTGAGCTCTGGTACAATACAACGTATCATGTGTCTACGGGCATGACCCCTTTTCAGGCATTATATGGGCGTTTACCTCCTTCCATTCCCATTTACTATAGTGGGTTTTCTCCGGTGCATGAAGTAGACCAAAGCCTAGTGGGTCGCGACGAGCTACTGCGTCAACTCAAAAGCAACCTGGAGACTTCCATTAAACGTATGAAGCAGTTGGCGGATCAGAAATGTCGGGATGTATCATTTGAAGTTGGTGATATGGTGTTTCTTAAGTTGCACCCCTACAGACAACAGACCGCCTTCAAACGAGCCCACCAAAAGCTAGCTAGTCGCTTCTACGGTCCTTATCCAGTGATACAAAAAATTGGGGCAGTCGCTTACAAACTTCAACTGCCAGAAGGAGCCCGCATTCATCCTGTCTTCCACGTTTCGCTCTTAAAAAAATACGTGGGTGAGCTTGCGACTCCTTCAAAGGAACTACCGCCCAGAATGATGAAGGGGCCGTTATCCTCGAACCGCAGAATATATTGGACACTCGTTGGGTCAAACGAGGAAATAAATTTGAAGAAGACAATCTGGTCCGGTGGAAGCATCTACCAGTCGAGGACGCCACGTGGGAGACCCGCCAGTCTTTGACTGAACGCTTTCCTTTTATGGACCTTGGGGACAAGCGTCAACTTAATAGGGAGGGTATTGATAGGCCATGACGGTCTGAGAGGGGCCTTATGCCAAATCCCAAATATTTGGGATAAGATGAGTCATGGTTGGCAGTTACATGACTTGCAGTACATGGAGTCATGGATGGCAGTTACATGAAGTGCAGTACATGGAGTCATGGCTGGCAGTTACATGAAGTGCAGTACATGGAGTCATGGCTGGTAGTTACATGCAGGAGTGGACTGAGTTGTTGGCAGTTACATGACGTGCAGTACATGGAGTCATGGCTGGCAGTTACAAGAAGTGCAATCATGGAGTCATGGCTGTCAGTTACATGCAGGAGTGGACTGAGTCATGATAGTTACATGCAGTAGTGCTCTCTGTTTTATGTGTGTTGAATTTCATTTGTTAGTGGTTAACTTCCCTTTTATTTCGGACTGTTTATACGTGGCCTTGCTTATTTAAGCAACCAATGTTTTCCTTAAGAGGCAGGTAATTTACATTCAAATTGTGGTAGGTTTCTCACCCGAAGAGAAAACAAATTATCGTAGCACTTGCACTCTACGTTTGGGACCTATCAACTTGTTTTACATAGTTTGCACAACACCAAATCTCCATGGGACCTACCATGCTGGTTTTAACCCAACACAACCCAATCTAACCCAACCCAAATTTCGTTAGGGTTGAGTACTCAATACCTATGCTTGTGTTGGGTCTAGGAATAGGTTGGACCACGAACCGACTCCTCTAGACATCGGGTTGGCTTTCGACTGACTTAACACCACTTAACCTACCTAGGTTACACCCCTAATACATATGAGGCTCCTCAACATACACATGGCATGAACCGTCGAATACAATCCAAACCGCCCAAATAATGGGGAACCATTATCATTTACTTAAAATTAGAATGATTAGTCAATGTTGATGACTTATTAGAGCCTATTTAGATTCACGAAAAGCATAGGAAAGGAAACAGTGAAATCTATACAAAGGAAGCATTCTTTTTTTTTTTTTTTACCAAGATTTTCCTAACAATTTTAGATCTATTTCTAAATTTGTTGTTTGGCTAAGAAAAAGAATGTCTTGGGAAGATTTTCTTAGTAGTCACTGGCATGCTCAATTAACAGATGTGGCACACGTGGAATGCTTGAAGATTGGTAGTAGCACATGTGGCATATGTGGGCACTTGAAGTTGAATTATGACACGTGGCATACATGACATATGTGAGGTGCTTGAAGTTGAATTGTGGCTCATGTGGCATTGTAGACACCCCACCTAAATTGGCATACCGACTGCCACTTGGCACCTTCTCTCGTCGACCAGAGATATAGATCCCCATTTGACATATTTTGTATGCCAGACATTTTTCAAGTGTCCACCGTCAGCTCCCCATGAGCCGAGGGTCTAAGTCTATAAATTTGACCCCCCAGTGTCCAGTTCACCGGCAGTAGAAGGAAAGGAAGGAAGAGACCTAAAATCAGGTCAAAACACTCATTCAGAAAGAAGGCTCTACTATCTAAGAAGCTCAAGAACTGCAACCTATGTTCAAATCCTGTTTAATACAAAGCCAGCTACAGAAAAGTCAACTTTTTTAGAAAGAATCAACCAGTTCAAGAGTAGGATTGGAATTGAGAACATCCGACTATCCATTTTGCATAAAAGGGTATCGGGTCTCCCCCTTTCCTTCTCACATCTCTAATAAACTCGTATTCTAGTCCACACATTCTGAACACATTAGTAGTACACACTCACTTTTTAAAAATTTTTATTATTATTTCTGCAATCATATTTCCTATATAATTTTTTTTCCATTTTGTTCGCCTACCCGGGGTCTTAAGCCCTACTCAATAAGGCTAGGTGTAGTTTATTTTCTCTTTCGCCTGCCCAAAATCTTAAACTCTTTAAAGCATAACTAGATGAAGTAATGCTGAAATTTTCTTGAATCCTCTAAAAAATCATAAGATCCCGTAAAATAGAAACTGTACATTGTGACGGTGGAAAAAGGGTGGCGAACACTATTTTCCATAACTTAGTCCCTTAACTCAAAATCTACGGTTGTAGACCAATCGCATGAGTCACTTGAGTTGAGGAATCTTATTATTCTCTGACTTTTAAGCGATTTTATGGTTTTTAGCTTGCTGTAGATTCTAAGATTCATTTGGCTAGCGGTGACTCCAAGTCAAGTGTGATATTACCTGTGAGTCAACCTCACATTTAAATCAAATCAACAACAGAGCAAACAAAGAGTGACAAAATGAAAAAGCCGTGAAAGTGAGGGCATTCCATGTGTTTACATGCAGGATGACGTTCATAAAATGGCAACTCCACTGGGGATAATGTGCTAGCCACTAGCCAATTCCCAGCTCAGAACATGGGATTTTACGCTTTTTCAAAGATTCCATAATTTCGGCATGTTTATTTTCCTACACTCTAGTGAATATTGGTCCATTAGTTTCCAGCTCTCCAGTGAACACTGGTCCCTTTGCTTTCTTATGAGCATCCCACATTCCAATTTGCACTAGTTCATTCATGATTTTACCGCATTCCAATACATATTGATCTATATACTTTCTATGTGTGCATTCCAGCTTATGTTGGTTCATTTACATTCCTGCCTATACATTCTATAATTATAGTTTAAATTGGTCCCCTTTATCTTTTTGTTTGTACATTTTGTACTCTATTTTTTATTATAATGATCAAAAGAAAAAAAATCAGAAAAAAATAAAAGTAAAAAAGGAAAAATATTTATTTAAAAAAAAAAAAGAAAAGAAGAGAGAGGAGGTGAACATTGTCCGACAAAAAGAAACAGAAGGCCCCTTTAACACCATCAGACTTGAAAATCATCTACGGGTTCACCATCTTCCAAAGTCCGCTTTCACCCACCATAACATCCCAACCCATGCTATCATATCATGTGTATCCGGGATGAGCCAACCACTTCCCCAATATCAACCATAAACCAATCGCAGAATTCGTAGCTTTTTCCCCTGTATCTAAAGTAGCCCTCAGCTTGCAAAGGTAGGAACTTGTGACCTGCTCCCTTTAAAGTAGGGCCACCCTGTCAATCCAAAGTGTGCCGATACAACTAACGATCACTCCAGTTAGTCTATCGGTCCAAAGTTCAGCTTTGTATATGGCCAATCAATTCCAGCCAACTCTCTTAATGGGAGCCAGTCTCATTTTTGGCATTTAAATTCTAGTCAATTTCAACATCCTTCTCCTAATGGGAGCCGATCTTAATTCCAACATTTGCATTCTTGCTAGTTACATTCCAGTCAACCACATCATGTACATTCAAGTAGACAACATATTTTTCTAGTCGGGATTTCTTTTCATTCACAATTTCTCCTCCCAATTCTAGTCCAACATAGTCCCCCTAATAGGAGCTACAACCAAATCCAGCCTCCTCCCAATAGGGGCCATAGTGGCAAGCAAAAGGTCGACCACTATGAAGAGGGGGCAAACCACGCACCATAGGGAGAAAACTCCCTTCAGTCAAAGTCCTTTGAAATGGACCAGTTTCAAGAACATTTCGAGGAGCAACTCAGGGCCGTGAAAAGTGAATTCCAAAAATAGCATGGGGTGGATCTCCTATCAACAAAATTCAGGGATCTTTGTCCCTTCCCGAATGCTAGGGTAGCTTAGAACTTTGAGGTACCAAAATTCAAATGATACGACGGTGCAGGATGTCCTGTAGCCCACCTTAAAGCATTCTATGGAGAACTTGATGTTGTGGTAGGTGATGATGGAGCATTAATATGTTTATTTCAAAAGTCCCTAAAGTGTGACCCATTGGATTGGTACACATCGCTTGATTAGCATCAGATCGGGACTTGGGAACAACTTGCCTAAGCATTTATAGACTACTTCGCGTAAAATCTAATTGTGGCACCGGGAAGGGTGAATCTTGCTGCTTTAAGATAAAAGGATAACAAGTCCTTTTCAGCTCACACTGGACGATGGTAGGCCATGGCTGCCAAAATGAAAACACTTACCGATGATGAAGAGTAAATCTCCATGATTATCCATTCGGTAAGCCCAAATATATCTAGATACATTGTCTTATATTTGTACGCTAACTTCACCCAACTTATACACGTCAGGGAACAAGTTGAAGCTGGAATAAGGGTTGAGACAATCTCCCCTTGGCCACATTAGGCCACCTCGGAAAAGTGAAATTAAGTGGATGGAGAGCCCAATGAATACGAGAGCGATGATGATGATATCCCCATCCCTTGTCCAATAGAAGGATAGTCGAGTTGCCTTTGCCCAAGATGCATTGTTCACCCCTTAATAGGGACAAAACAGTAACAACCGTAAAGATGGAACCCACAATACTCCAATTAAAGTCGGCAAATGGGTATGGTTTAGGAACTTATGCATTTCACTCTATTGACTCAACCTTACAATAAAATACTAGCCATGCTAGTCTAGAGGCAACTTCTTACCCTAACATGGTTTAGACCCCCACCAAATCCTTTGTCATTGAATTATAACGAAAACAAGTATTACGCGTTCCACCAGTCAAGGGGCACACAACGGATTGTTGTTTTATATTAAAGCATGCGGTCTAAAATTTGATCGACTAAAGGAAAATTTCGATCGCAACCCTAGACACAGATGGTGACAGCATACTTGAAATCCTCCGCCATAGCATTAAGGGATCCACAACACATCGGGCACCCCTACCGTCAATTACATTAAGGAAAGGTCTCCTCTCAATCTAGCTCAGTCCAACCATATCATCAACTCCCTCCTAGAGTTCGCACCACTCATCTTGTGAGAGGCACCATCCTACTTAGCACCCCCTCCAACATTAGTCCTCTAAGGGAAGGCCTTTGAGCCAACATACTCTAGCTGCAGTTAGTCATGGACAAATCAGTTGATGATCCTTCAAGGGAATGCCCCTTAGCTAGCCTACATTCTAGTTCCCAACTTCAGTCAGTCACAACCCAATGCACCATTGGTCCTCCAAAGGACCCCAGAACCAACATATTCTCCAGTATCCAGTCAATCAATTATCCATTGATCCTCATGGGGCAAGCCCCCAAACAAACCTACAATCCAGCTTGCGGCCAGTCACGAGCCAATCAACCATTGGTCCTCCAAGGGAAGACCCTAGAGCCGCTATGTTCCCTATCTTCTAGTTCCATCCAGACACGGGCCAACTAGCCATGGGTCCTTCAGGGGAAGATCTCTCAACTAACGTTCAGTTCAGCTCTTGACTACAATCCAAGAAGGTCCAATCAGCTTGCCGCCATCCTAAAAAAAGTATCCGAGTCGAATCTCACGCTACATACCTTGGAAAAGTCGGAGTGCCCCGTTAACCAATTAACTTATTTTCGCGCGTGGAGTCCAACCCCCTTCTCAGGTTCCTCAACATGTAGTGAGCCTATGGTCCTCCAAGGAAAGAGCTTGTTAAGTCACTCCGATTTGCTGGCCTCAACCTCCTATGGTCCTCATTCCTTAGCTTCCCAATTTCTGGTTAGAGACATATAACAATCAGAAGAGGACACTCCACAATACAATTTCAAACTCAAAAGTGTAAACTATATTCCAACTACATGTCCTATCAGATCAAACTATGTATTTTCTCCTACTAAGCACTAAATTTTCTATTATCAACTTGAATATCAAGACTCAACCAAAGTCATCGACGTTTGAGAAAATCCAGGAAGGACCAAACCAGGATATCAACTTACTTCAAATGCGAGACAAGGGCGATAAGGTCTTAGAAAAGAATGAGGCTATGGAGAGGAAGACAATTCCTCGATTTGTAAACCAATCAGACGCATCAGTGCAAGGATCGACCATCCTCATGACAAGATGTACTCCATACTAGGGGACTAACTACACAGGCCAACCTTAACTGAGTTGTCTGAGGAACATCCGGCAAGGGGTAAGAACTATCCCACATTGATTGGACCCCTCACATTGATTTGACCACTTTCTAGGTCTCACCAGAACTGTTGCCTCCCGAGGATATGTCCAATGCCTTGGGAATGACTCAAAAGATGCCACATTCAACACCATCTCGAAGCCCATTCCCCGCTTCATCATGATGCTTGGGCTCAACAATGAAGATCTGCCTATTGTATTATCCGACCCTACCTTCTGAGGGGAAGGAGGGTAAGGCATCAATCAATTCACTATCCCTATGATGGTAGAATAAGCCAACCAATCTTTTAAGGATGTCGGTCGCAATAAAGGTAGCCCATGGTTCATAGTACTGTCCTGCTCAAGGCTGATAAAGATCTAAAAGCTATAAAAATTAGAAAAAATGTTCAAATTTTTTAAAAAAATAAACATCAAGAATTTTCAAAATAAAAAAATTGTAAAACCTAAATAAATTCAAAATCCATAACACCAATTTTTTTAAAAAGCTAAAAAATTGAAAAATGCTCAAAATTTAAAAACATCCAAAAATTTTCAAAATCCCAGAACATCAAATTTTTTTTTTTTAAAAAATTTTAAAATTAAAAAAAAAAACCTTTAAAATCCAGCAATAAAGTGCCAAGCCCGTCCACATGAATTCGAAGTCGACTTTTGCGATTTTAATCTAAAACTAGATTTTGAACTCATGTGATTGGAAGAAGTCAAGGAAATCGAAAATGATGATCTGACTCCCAAACTAGAAGACCTCCTCGAGAAAGTTCAATTCAAAAGACAATGTTGTTTCTGACGACTTCAAGATCATAAACCTAGGGGGCATTTGAAATCTCTAGGGAAGTGTGCGTCAAAAAATTCTTACCCCTCAGAATAAGCAAAGGAAGATCGAATTCTTAAAATTATGGTTGTCAAATTTTGTCTTTTCTTACGAAGACACGGTTGGACTTGACCAGGACCGAACATTTTGCCTAAAAGTTTAATTGCCGCATGACAACCATCCTTGATACACTCATATCAAGCAATATCTAGAAGCCCAGACGTACCCTAAATATATAACATTTGTAAATTGTCGCTTGTCAGCCCAACTCAGGATTTGCGGCGACATTTTATACAGGCAAATCTTTCAACCAGGTCTTGTTACGATACATGGATGAAACAAAGGCAATGAAAATCATCTTCGAAGTCTATAAAAACTTATGCGATTCGTGCATAAATAAGCATATGATGGCTAAGAAGATCCTACTGCAAGAATATCACCAGATGGCTATGGAGTCAGCTGGTTGCCAGCATGTCAGGAAATGTTTCTAATGAATGTTAGGAGCATACACATTGGATCCACACGACTACTTCTAAACTTTACAATATGATAATACCATGGCCATTCTCAATGTGGGGTATCAACATGATTAACTAAAGTGAGCCCAAAACCATCCAACGATCCCAAGTGCATCCTTGCAGTGGTTAATTACTTCACTGTAGCTTATGCCAGCATAAAAACATTCCTAAAAAACACAATGTCACCAAGCCATCACGGAACTCCCCAAGTCACCACCATGAAGAATGGGACACTCTTCATACACAAGAAGACAAATGAATTCTTCAAAGTGGAGTGACCATCAACTCGTTGTGATTAACTACACCAGACCGATGAAAAGTACGCATGATCATTGTATCACTCTTAGATGTATCAAAAGACATCGCGCGAGTATCTAACTAGTGAGTTTGAATAAGAAGCTTCAAAACAGGGGAGCATGATATCAATCTTGCAAGTTCAAACCCATATGAAGGGTGGGCCATTAATTATTTGAGAAATTCTTCTAGGAGACGCTCCCCACCTTACCAACTTGAAGGATGAAGTCTTCTTAAGCTAGTCGATGCCAATCACATCAAAGTCGTCTATCACAAATAGTGGGCGCGATTGCAAAAAGCAGCCTGGAGAGAGAGAGAGAGAGAGAGGAGAGGAGAGAAGAGAGAGAGAGAGAGAGAGAGAGAGAGAGAGAGAGAGAGAGAGAGAGAGAGAGAGAGAGAGCCCAACCTTCGAAGAATAATAAGGGCATGAAATGAAAAAAAAAAAAAAAAGATAGAAAAGAGATAAAAATTTGCCCTTAGAGGCAAACCTTCCATCCCCACCACAAAGCTTCTCATACTGGTCTAAGCTCTGGATCCTAGTGTTCAAAGTCTCACACTACCTGGAAAGACATAATAATTCAGCCGGCGAGGAAGGAAGTCCTGCCATCAATCGCAACTCTTGATTTAAAAAAAAAGGAAAGTGTGTCCAGAGCAAGATGGGTGATGTGAAAACTTGAAAGGACGCCGTGAGTAAAAACAATGGGTACACAACGGGCCTAGTGAAAATCTGAAGGGCGCCGGGGGCAAGAAGGCACAACTACTAAGGATAGACAAGATCAAATACCTGGGACGTGGTGAAAACTCAAAAGGGGCACCACAAGTTAAAATGACAAGAAGATCGGATGTAGTAAAAACCCAAAAGGGCACTACGATTAAAAATGGTTGAAGAATAGATAGAAAAGCAGAGAAATCATAGATCCAGGTAGGCGCGTAACTCAAGCAAGGTAGATATGACATTCGCAATGTCAGAAGTTCCTTCATCCTCACTCAAACTTAGGGCGGAACTTCTTTTAAACACTTCCCAAGGATATCATAGCTCCTTAGGAGTCAACTCAGAAAAATAGTCAGGTGACACATGTCTGAGTCAAAATGTCTGATCCCTACAATCTAAAGCGTCAAAATCCAAACCATGAATCGTATAGACAGACTGGCATAAAACCTTTGTCATTTCATAGTTTTATTTACTAAAAAAAAAAAAGCAGCAAAAACAAAAATGGGTGTGCATGCATGTAAATAAATGAACACCCAACCAAAAACAATACCTATCCTATGGGTTGCATCACTAAAGCCATAGGTGCTTCTCTGAAGCGCCTAATCAGACAACAACCTCAGTATACTGCCTAGGTGAGTCTCGTTCTCTCTACTCCAACTCTTCAACCCTCTGATTAAAGTGATCTCTTTCTCTCTGCAAGTATAGAAGCACCCTTGATAATAAAGAAAATATCATTGTGTCAACTAAAAATACACCTAAAGTTGGACATTGAGGAACAAAACTGTCTCAATAAAAGTTATTCTTGATCACATCACTGGATTGCGAGATGATGGGTCAGGCTTATCTTCAACAAATTTGAAAAAACATTTTGCAATAAAAGCTGACTCTGATCATAACCATTGTAATCCCCAGTAGATAAGATAGTTAGTCATACTCATTTGAAAATTGCAAAAAGGGGGGCCAAATAAAAACCGCCCGATGACGCCCACCATTGAGATCAGGCAGATATTTTCAAAATAAAATGGTTGGGAAAACTCTTGTAACAAATATTTTGCAATAAAAACCCCATGGAACAATATTCTATATGTGGGGATCTTCCTCAAAAGTCCAAATAAATAAATCAATCAATCATTTTTTTTTTTTTAAAAAAAATACACATGCTTGCAATATCCGAGGCACTGGACGTCTTCCATACTTCCGGTCTATACCGATGCAACAATAATAATTGATTTTGGGTTTTTTTTTTTTTTTTTTAATTATCAGTTTCTTCCGAAATCATAAGTGAAACATGGGATGGCCAACTTGAATTTCTAGTATTAGTTCGATCATTCCAGAATACAAGGCAATTATGTCCGAGTTAGCGCAATTGTACTTCAATCCGTAGGAAAGTCTGTTACAATCAAAGTGTAAAAATAAAAAAACTCGAGTGACACAATAATAACTTGGGTGGCTCTAGTCCAGGACACTTATATGCCTAATGCATTTATAACATGGGAAATCCATAAAGCCGCAAAATGTGTAGGCAATTGCCTATTACAAACAACCTATCTTATAAGCGTTCTTGGGGATCGTGCGCATCGAGAACTACCTTTCCAAATCCAAGTAGGTTATCCTCATAAGGCCTTAAAAAGCGTAGGGGCTCTAACCACCAAAAATCCAGATGCACAAACACACTTGATATACAAATGTCGATCACGATGTGAAAGGATTGTGATTTAATGGCCCGTAAAGCTGTAAAAATTGCAGGGATAAATCACAACATTTCCTCCAACCCTCAAGAGACATCCAAGTTAATATTCAACAAGACAAGTATTTTGACAATGACACTCTAGTTGGAATAGACCATACCGCATTTATATCTAACCTGGTAGGTGGGGTGTGTACAAATTGGCATATCGACTCACCATGAGCCGACGACCACCTAACACCTTCTCTCATCAACCAGAGATATGGATACCCTTCTGATAGATTTTGCATGCCTAAAATTTACCAAGTGTCCACCGTCGGCTCCCCATGATCTAACGATTTGAGTCTATAAATTCAACCCCCAGTGTCCAGTTCACAGGTAGTAGAAGCAGAGGAGAGACCCCTGGGAGACCTAAGATCATGTTAAAATGCCCATCAAGAAAGAATGCCTTGCCATCTATGAAGTCCAAGAACTACAATTATGCTCAGATCCTGTCTAATACAAAGCCAACTGCATAAAAGTCAACTTGTTAGAGAGAATCAGTCAGTTTAAGAGTAGGGTTGGAATCAGGACATTCGACCATCCATTTTACAAAAAAGGGTGTCGAGTCTCCCTTTTTCCTTCTCACATATTAAATCAACTCGCATTTCAATCCACACATTCCAAACACACCATAGTATACACACTCATCTTTCCTATATATCTTTTTTCCATTTTATTCACCTATCCAGGATCTTAACCTTGTGCAATAAGGCTAGGTGCAGTTTATTTTCTCTTTTGCTTGCCTGGAGTCTTAAACTTTGCGAAGCTCAACTAGATGAAGTGACATGAAATTCCTTTGAATCCCCTAAAAAATCATAAGATCTTGTAAAGTAGAGATTGCACATCGTACAAGTGGAAAATGGTGCCTAACTCCTTCCTTTTCCATAACCTAGGCCCTTACTCAAAATCTACGGTCGCAGAGCAACTGCAGGAGTCACTTGTGTTGGGAAATCTTATGATTCTATGACCTTTAAGCGAGCCGGATGTAGATTCCAAGCTTCATTTGGCTAGTGGCGACTCTAAGTCAAATGCATTTTTACCTCTAGATCAACCTCACATTTATATCAAATCAAAACTAGAGTGATAAAATGAGAAATCCGATGAAGTTAGGGCATTCAGTGTTTCTGCATGTGGGATAGTGTTCATAGGCATACATGGTGTATATAAGTCACTTGAAGTTGAATTGTGACACATGGCACATGTATGGTGCTTAAAGTTGTATGGTGGCACATGTGACACAAGACCCACCTTGGCACATTTGATTTATGTGGGCACTTGAAGCAAATGACAACACATGTCTACATTGTCAAATTGAGATGTGTGGCATATATAGAGTGACCTATGGAGTAATTGGAGATGGATTATTACACGTGGCACATTGGCAAATCTAGGGTTCTTTGCACGTGGGAACAAGAGAAGATTATTGGTGGTACATGTGGCACGTTATCGCATGTAGAGATGGATGGTGTTGCACTCAATTCAATCAAACTGGACCACTCATGTGACTAAGGGTCTAGATTTTGTACACGTGTGTAGGTTGTACAGGCATGCCAGAGTTTGCTTGACTCAAGGATTGATTGAATTGTTGGTATCCCTTTCTATGAGACAGACAAATTGGAGACTAGGATAAGAGATCTAGGGTCCCCTCGGCCACCAATATTGCACCCCATTCAGGCGATTAGTGAAAGCCAACAGAGGTTAATCCTTCCAAATGAGTTATTTTTGCCTTGTGATAATAAACATGAGTCTACGAACTTAAGGACTTGTTTTTTCACCAATACTTTAAGTTCAAAACATTTCTCAAATGAGCAAAGATATACATTCAAATTAAATAAGACAAAATGTTACTAATTTCATTAGATATTGTTAAATAATGTTTATTACAATAGACAACTTGCGAGACAACCAAATGAATAAACAAAATGAAAAGGGATAAATACTTGATGCGCCTATCAGAACAAAAGAATCAAGGCAGGTGGGAACAATAAAATCGAAACTTAACTGATCATGATCTACAATTGAAGGTTGCGGAAAGAATATCTCTACTCTTAAGGTACTATAGTGGGAGCTATTAGGCAATAGCTGTAAACTAAGTTAAGCTATGCTAGGAAAAATAAATAAAAGATAAATTTATGTGTTTGGCATAAGGCCTTGAGCTCTTCTTCAATTGCTCCTTTTATAAATTATCAAGGTGGTGAAACCCTCATTATGATTTCTTTGTTGCTTCTGTATCCTTCGTGCTCATATCGTGGGTTTGGATATGGGAATTCTTGATTGATCCAAAACTATAAGCTTACATTGGGAAGAAGAACTCCAGTTAGATTCAAACTCCCTAGCTTTTCGGATCTTCATCCATTACGGGGTGTCTATGGTCTATTAGGGACCAGGCCAAGATCTATTGAAATCCCTCTGATCTAGATTACCTGATCTGGGGTTGGATCCGGATCAATCTTGTTCACTATGCATCTCTGATGACGTTATGTTGAATGGATTTGGCCAGAGGTCACTAAAAGGTGTTGGATAGCCTAGATCAGGCCTCCTCTAGCATTTTCACCATTCACTACAGGATGATTTTGGATGCTGGGAATGATAGATAGACTGGATCCATCACATCCTAATCCCCCGGGTTCCTAATCGAGTTGCGACTTGGGTACTCTCCTTGTCTCTTCCTATCTCCAAATTCTTAAGCAGACTAGATCTTGCCTTTTCATCCAACTCCCTCATTGCCTTTGTCCTAGATGGCTTAGGATTATCCATTGAGAATCTATCCCCCAAATTAGGTTTGGGCCTAAACCGGGTTGGCTTGGACAAGGGTTTGATCTCCTGATGTTTGGAAACTTCTTGATTTCTATTGCTTCTTTGAACGTCTTTGGGTAGATCTCTCATTTTGAAAGGACTGTGGAAGACGGCCTCGCCGAGTGAATCATCGCAGATTTGTGATAGCTTCGTTCTTTGGCGAGTCTTTGATAAGAGTGTCTGATATGTTTCCACATAAATGGGCATGTTGATCGTGGCCACATGGCATACGACAATTCACCCTTTTAAAGGCATGCGTAAGGGTTTCTGTCATCGCATTAATAGCAGAATATGTAATGTTGAAGGGAAATCAACCAAAGATTTCTTCAGGTACGAGCACACTTCTGATATGCTCTAAACACGTAGTGGCACCATTTGGTAGTTTCTTACTGAGACAAGTCAGGGCGCTAAAAATGGGTGCAAACAATGGCCTCATGTCCCTTTGTATTGAGAGGTGCGATGGGACGTATTACGTTTGGATTTTTTGTGTTCATTTCGATTCTCGACACAGAAGGATGACATTGGTGTCTGACTATTGTGGTTTATTATAGACGTGAAAAGTTAGCGCTCACAGTAGATGGTAGCCTAAGCTTGAAAGCTTGGCTACTATTTATTATCTAAA
The DNA here is from genome assembly GCA_021015155.1 of Magnolia officinalis. Lineage (NCBI taxonomy): Eukaryota > Viridiplantae > Streptophyta > Magnoliopsida > Magnoliales > Magnoliaceae > Magnolia > Magnolia officinalis. The sequence continues at coordinate 24,724,421 of JAJHSJ010000002.1, read as the reverse complement.
TGAGGACAACATATTACAGTTTGATCAACCTCGATACTAAATATGACTCTCTCACATGGGCTGATCTTTACTCCTTTAGTTGTTGTTTTATTCCTCACTTGGGCTTGCTTTATCAATGGTTGGTTCTTCACTCATGGATTCCCATAGGGGGTGTTTGATTTTTAAATTCCATCTATAAATGCAGATAACCAAATAATCATTACTTTCAATGGTAAATCATATGAATTTCAAGCATTTCCCTTCTTCCAAATCTTTCGTTTGATTTCATAGATGAATGATGAAATCATTCATCATCACCAATTCATACCGTTTGTTATTTCTTTTACATAGGTTAATACAATTCAAGCAATGGTATGGTGTTCCACCGTGACGACCATCCACACATAATGTGAAGAAGATCTGGACAAAGGCAAAATACAAACAACTTTTGCAAAGTGAATTTTATTGGCCAAGAGAACACTCAGTGTCAAACGACACTGGAGGTAATGGTGTAGTCTTCCTTGGATTTTTATTGTGTAACGGTTTGGTGATCATGACTTACAATAATATGGAAGAACATGTGGATGACACGGATTTACAACAAGTACATCAAGGTGGGCCTCACACGGATGGGGTAAAACCACTAGCTTGTTTTCCATGTAACAGAAAATCCGGTCCCATTGACGATATTCATGGATGAAGGTAGCATATTTTGGCCCAAAATCCTAGAGGAGTAAGATCCAACGCTGGGATCGTACGTGAGGGCCACTATGATGTTTTTGAAACATCCATCACCTACACGCCAACAATAATTTTAGTTTTTCAACATGTGATAACAAATAAGCATGGACCCTACATGCATGCATCTCTACATCCAGATATTTTACAATATCAACCTACACTACATGGGGATTGGAGACAGCTAAGAGGTGCTTACCTATTGGGATGTTCGAGCTTCCAGTTGAGATGCCATGAACAGTGTGAGGAGGGAACTGGTTGCCACAATTGAATCCCTTGAAAAGAAGAAGATGAAGAAAAGAAAAGATGAAGATGAAGACAAAGAGGGACTCCATTAGGGGGTGTTTGCTGAAATGGCGAGAAATGAAATCAACATACACTAAAAATAAAAAAGCATACATTTGTTTCTCCAGGGCAGAGGAGGAGGATCTAAATTCGCAGCAATGGATTTATAATAATGATGGAAGGATGTGTGTGTATTGTATGAGTTGCGCCTTCGGACTACCTGAGTAGATGAAGCTTCTCGTTGATTCCATGAGAAGCACACTGAATTTCCCAAGATTTCCTTTGGATATCGTCGAGATTCAAGTAATGGTTTGGATGTAATTACCATGGAGAAATGAGGGTGTATTTACACCCCCACCAAACAACAACCACTTGTAATAATTACTTAGTTACGTGCATTTACAGGGTGTAAATGGAAATCAAACACCATTATAGGGTTGGATAGTACTTCTTTAGATACCGGTCGTTGATTGGGTTTTTGCTTTCCTCATCATATATATCTTTGAGCCGATAAGCACCACCAAGTAAGACTTTCTTTACTCAAAAAGGTCCTCTCCATCTTACCTTTTATTTTCTGTATACACTATCGTTTGCACCGATCAAAAGCTTTTTTCCATACTATCTTGTTGTCGGCAAAACTCTTCTCTTTCACCTTCTTATTTTAAGCCTTATCCACTTTGAGCCTGTGGACTCTAAGATTATGTAAGGCCTGTAACCGTACATTTTCCAAATCTTCTAACTCTATGAGCATGGACTAGTTGAATTCTTCCGAGGTCAAGTTATGCTGGTGCGCCACCCTTAAGGAGAGAATATTGACTTCCATGGGTATTACTGCATCATGTCCATAGGTCAATGTAAAAGGTGTCATTCCGATACTTGTCCTTTGTGAAGTTTTGTAGGCCGATAATACCTTGGATAAAGTTGTATACTATGGCCGCGGATTACGTTTAATGATCTTCTTTAGTATCTTATTGGTCGACTCGGCCTAACCATTGGCCTGAGCATAGTAAGGCGTCGAATACACAAATTTAAATTTATACATAGCCGCAAACTCTTGCATTAGGCTCTAGAATACCAAAATGACAGATGATGTACTCCTTGATGAAGTCTATAATCTCTTCCTGCCTAGTCTCTTTCGTTGTTCATGCCTTTACCCATTTGGTGAAGTAGTTGGTGGCTACAATAATAAAGCTCTGCGATTTCGAGAAGGGCAGATATATCTGTTCAATAATATTGATAACCCACCTCTGGAATGGCCATGGATTTATAATTGAATTGAACTCTGGTGCTGGAACATACTATAAAGGGTCATGCCTCTGACATGCTTAATATCTTTTTGTGTAGCTCATACAATCTGTTCGGATCGTTGACCAATAATAATTGTGTCTTCAAACTAGCCATCGTATCTTAAGGCTTGCTTGGTGGACTCCACAGATGCCTTTGTGTACCTCCCCCATGACTACCATGGCCTCGTTTCGTCCTAGTTATCTTGGAAGAAGGTTGTCTGCCCCTTTCCTATATAACTCATTATCCAAGATTAGGTAATGGAGGGAGATCCATCGTATCAATCTCTCAATCCTTGTTCTTGGCCTCATTAAGTAACGCAAAATAAAAAATCACCAATCGTCAGCGGTGAGCTTCAATGATGCAACCTTTATGGTGAAAGGCCTCCATTGTATTGCAGGCAAAAAGCATTTCTGGACCGTGAGAAACCTCTCTGATATCCCTTTGGAAAGTGTGAGTCCTGCTACAATTTGTATCATTTCATTGACGTCTTCATTATGCTCTTGAGGGATATGCCTCAAAGTAACATCTGCAAATTCGTCTAGTAATTGTATAACAGTCCCATAGTATGGTAACAATGCTTAACTTGTGAATTTATATTTTCCTGCCAACTGATTCAAGACTAGTAACGAATTGCCGCTAATTTCAACGGTCCTGGCTCCTAACTCTAGTAAGATATCTAGGCCAATAATAAGCCTTATATTTGGCCTCATTGTTAGTATAGTAGAACTCAAGCTAGAATGCGTATTCTTCCCTTCTTTCAGTCGGGGAAACAATGATGATCCCTACTCTGGAGGAATGCTCTGTTTGTGATCCATCGAACATGAGTTGCCACAAAACCAGGCGGAAAATACTTATTTCTACTTTCTCTAACGTGATCTGATCGTTAACCCTCATGGGGTGGTCGACCAAGAAATCTGTGAGTGCATGTGACCTTTTACTGCCTTCTAAGGGACATACCAAAAGAGAATTATGATAAAATATGATAAAACAATGATCTGTTTCCCAATCCTCCCTCTTAAGATTGGTCAGGCAAGCAGGTATTTGATCATATCAGTTGACGAGATGACATGGACAGTGCCAGTCATGAGATAATGATGAAGTTTTGTCGTTGTAAAATATAATGTCAAGAAAAGCTTTTTGATGGCCAAATACCTCCTTTCAACATCATACAACATTCTGGACAGATAATAGATGATCCGCTCCTTCCTGTCATCATTTCCTTTTGTAAACATCGCTCCAACTGATTCTTCTATGACCGAGATGTACAAATGGAAAGACCAATCCTTTCTTAGGGGAATTATAACAAGAGGCTTCAATAGATACTCCTTCAATTGATCGAAAGTAGCTTGATGTTCTAGTTTCCAGACAAATTCATAGCCGGCCTTCAACTTGATTAGTTGCGAGAAGGGGTTGATCTTCCCTATCGAGTTTGAAATGTATCGTCGCAAAAAATTCACCTGCCTGATAAACCTTTGCAATTCTTTCTTTTCTTAGGAGGTGGTGCTTTTAAGATGACTCATATCTTATTCTAATAAACCTCAATGCCTCGATGCATGAGAAACCCTAAGAAGTTTCTAGCAAAAACTCCAAATGCGCATTTCAAAGGATTCATCTTCAATTGGTGTCTCCTCAGCGCTCGAAATATCTTCTTAGATCGATGAACTGATCCTCAAGATCTTTGTATTTTACTACGATGTCGTCGATGTCCACCTCCATAAATTTTCCAATTATATCCTGAAAGATGACGTTCATGGTCCTCTTGTAGAGCCCAAAAGGCATCATGGCCCAACAGTAGGTCCCAATTGATCCGAGGCATCAGAGTGCAGTCTTTGAAACATCTTCTTCGACAATAAAGATATGGTTTTATCCTAAATGGCCATCTATGAATGACATGATCTTATGTCCTGCGGCCCTATCAGTTAGCTAATTTGCCATGGGCATAAGATATTCATTCTTTGGTGTCACAAGATTTAGGTTCCTAAAGTTGATTCACATTCTTAAATTTTCATTATTTTTTAATCACTAGAACGATGTTTAAAATCCAATCAGCATAGTTGATTGGTTTGATGAACCTTTCAACAGCTTCTCAATTTCTTCCTTGATTTTCATGGTCACCCTTGGAGTCGTCCTTCTTACTAACTATTTGAATGGCCTGAAACCTTGTTTAATCGGTAGGTGATGTTGTACCAATGTACGATCTAGCCCGAGCACCTCATGGTAATCCCGGGCAAAGTAATCGGCATAGCTATGGAGGAGTTGAATCATCTCCATCTGTGCCTTCAGATCTAATTCAACGCTGATGAATGTCGGATGTGAATGCTCTTTTGTTCCCAGATTTACCTTGATCAAGGTGTCTTGCATGTCAGCTTTGTCATCGTCCATCTTGGCGGGAGCCGGTTCGAGCTCATGGAATGTTATCCCATCGTTTGCCACTATATCCTCCTCGGTGAGACACCCGATTATGTGAATATGGAAGCCATCTTGATTGTCTGTAGTAGCGAGATATTCCTCGAGCCTGTGTGAATTATGGCTGTGATTTTAGCCTTTCTTTTTTATTTGTTGTTGTGCTTTGTTAAGGAACCTCTTCGACAAAATATTAAAGTTATTGCTGATGTGGAGTAATTGCATTCGACACCTTAGAGATTTCAAGGGATTCCTCGAATGCTACAATGGTTGGTTATGTCATACATCCCTCTAATATAATTATGATTGGAGAATGGAGCCACTTTTAAATTGGCGTCGGAATCAGTCTAAGCAAAATATCCTTCAGTGTGGTAGTCATGTTGCTTACGTGGGTGTCTAATTCAACTTCGGTTTTGGACGATTTAGCCTTTGTAGCCAAAGAATCCCATTAAAGGGTGGGACTAGTTGTGATGTGAGCGTTTAATTTCTCTGCGGGTTTTATAATGGTCATCATTCATACTGGTTAACCTTCTTATCTTGTCCAATGAGGCGTAACGGGCTGACCCTTTTGTTATAAAACTTTACTTTAGCCAAGTTTGAATCAACATTAAATGGTCGTTTATCACCCAAATAATTTTCACTTTTGGCCCTCCCCACGGGATTAGGAATTGATGAAACAATGATGGGACATGTTGATTGGAATGAGCCTAGTCCCTTCTAAGGAGGGCGTTATAGTTAGTGGATGGCTTTATAATGAAGAATGTTGCCATGAATTTGCTGGCTCAAACCTGTAACTCAATACTGAGTATCGCTTTGGTGTTTATTATGGCCCTTGCAATTTCTGACACTATGATTTCAGTTGGTAACAAGTCATTATTTATTTTATTAAGTTTCATGACCATGACCATTGACATGATATTCACAGTGGTGCCATTATCTATCATAACCCGAGATACAGGATATTCATCCATATGTGTGGAAACGTATAGTGGCTTGAGTTATTTTGATAGTCTATCTAGGGTCTAGTAAAAACCACTCTTTCCACGACATCAACTTCCTTAATGTAGATAGAGCCTTGGGCCATATGGTTTGGGCTTATCATTGGAATCTTGGATCTCGTAGGGGTGACGTCTGATCCCTTTTCATTCTCCTCATCCGCAATGGAGGATTGGTCATTGCATTCTCTAGCTCGGGTGAGCGCATAGGCTTCCACATTGAATATTGCCAATGCTTCACGTGTTTCTTTTAATCTCTCTTAATATGATCTTGTTGTCTTGCCCATGCTTGGAATTCTTGGGGGAGAATAAACACCATATTGCACTTGAAGGTGTTAGGGGGTGTGGTCTTGTGTTACTATTGTTCTAAGATCATCCTGTTTCAGAGCAGTGGTGACCCCTGGATCAACTTCTTGTAAGAAATTCTCGAGTTTTAGGGAGCCTTGGAACAACTGCGACTATTCTTCGTCTTCTTTGCTGCAGTAGTCTATGTGGTCTTTATTTGTGAGAGTATACTGTGGGACTTTTTATGGACTTGGTTGTGGCCCGAGCCTTTGTCTGACTGGCTGCAAATTTTTGTGTTTTAGTTAGGTGGCAACAGTGAATGCTTTGACAACCGCCCTTTGCCTCCGTAACCGCTTTCTTTGGGGGTGGGATAGGACTTGTGGTATTTGAGGGATTTTTTACAGATAGCAATGGTCCATTGGTCGATAAATGCCTCGGTTGGTTGGATCATCACTGTTTTACTCGGCTCGTGGTAGCTCAGTTGTATCTTTATCCACGTTGATGGTGCATCCCGTGGATATCCTAAGATCCTGGTATCGTAGTTGGTGTATAGGCGAGCATGTCTTCTCCTTCGAGAGTTACTTCAAAATTTATTGGTTCAAACCGACTGCTTGACTCCTTGGGTTTATTGCCCGCAATATGCCTTGGATCGGTTTTAGCTTTTATTTGGTTGGAAACCCATGGAACCCTTCTGTTCCTAGGCCTTGGGCTTCATCACTGTCCAGGCCTCCCTGACTACACCGTGAGTGGTTGACGGGGGGTGGCCTGATTGCTTGGCACCGAGTGTTGCGTATCCTTTCTATCTCTTTGTAGAGACACATGACCGGTTGGTTTGACTGATGGTGCTTTTGTGGCCAGTGAAATCTGATGGGTTATTTTGACCCATCTTCGACTGGTCGAGAGCCCTGCTTGACTGGTCGAAGGCTGGTGGTCGACCGGTCGAAGATTCGAGTCGAAAACTTCGACTCAAAGTCCAGCGAGTAATTTTGTTGTTTTTTACTGTAGCTTGGACTGGTCGAAGGGGGCCTACGACTGGTCGAAGGGATGTCTCGACTAGTCGAAGGTTACGCAGTTTGTTCCGCGATTTTGTGCGAAACTGCGGATTTGAGTCCTTTCACAACTGGGATGCGGAAAGGAGTTTCCTAAAACTATAAAAGGGGTTGCCTAGGGTTTTTCTAGTATCACAAAATAGCAAGAGGGTTCCTAAAGTTTACAAGGTATTTGCTAAAGGGTTTAGGGCTATCAAAGGTGAGAGAGAGGGAGAAAGAGAGAGAGGAAGCTTATAGAAGGGAGGTTCTGCTCGTGGAGGTTCTCTACTTTGCAAACTACATCTCAGCATTTCTATGTCCTCGTAATCGGTTAGATCTCTCCGTTTTCTCTATTTCTCTTATGTTTATCCACTCTGCGTGAGTGAAGAAGATTGAACGTTCTACTTCATAGTGGATTGTTGATCTGGACGAGGTCCTGTGGTTTTTACCTCTTTGAGGGTTTTCCACGTAAAAATCTCTTGTGTGGTGTGTGATTGATGCTTTGATTTATTTCAATTGCTTTATTATCCATAATTCTGGTTTGTTTCGGGAGGCTAGATCCTAAGGTTTGTGCAAGGCATCCCAACAAAGTGGTATCAAAGTAAGTTCATTGAACAGGTAGATCGGTTTTGAATTATGGAAGGTGGCTCAAGGATGATCAGCCTCAATGGTTCTAACTGGACCATATGGAAGGCTAAGATGGAGGACTTGCTTTATTGCAAGGACCTATATTCTCCAATCTCAGGCATATCAGCAAAATCGAAGGATATGACTGACGATGATTGGAAGAAGATGGACCGAAAGGCGGTGGGGTTTATTAGACAATGGTTGGATGATTCTGTGTTCCACCATGTGTCTACGGAAACCTCAGCCGAAAGCCTATGGCTAAAATTACAAGGGCTGTATGAGAGGAAGACAGCCGGGTAATAAGATATTTCTGATAAGGCGACTTGTGAATCTCAAGTTCAAGGATGGTGGTTCTGTGGCCGAGCATATGAATGAGGTCAGTAATATAGTGAACCAACTCACCTCTATGAAGATGGTCCTGGATGGATGAATTGCAGGCTTTATTATTGCTTAGTTCATTGCCTGACAGTTGGGAGACATTGGTGGTGTCTCTAAGTAACTCCGGCCAGACGGAAAGATATCCATGGAACAGGTAACCAGTTGTCTCTTCAATGAGGAGACAAGAAGGAAGTCTCAGGGGTCTACTTAGCAAGAGGCTCTTGTGACGCAGAGAGGAACGGGGGAGAGGAAAGAACAGGAAGGGCGGAAAGGCCCGAGATAAATCAAGAGGCAAGTCGAGTAACAGAAAAGATGTTGAATGCTGGAATTGTGGCAAGAAGGCCACTACAAGCATGAATGTCGTGGTAAGAAAAACGACAAGAAAGGAAAAGGGAAGGAAGATGAATCAGATTCCACTGCGGTCGCTTCAGATGGCGACATGGTAGTTATTCTTTCTACAGATCACGATGTATGTCTCACGGCTATGAGTCAGGGCACCGACTGGGTGATAGACTCGGGAGCTTCTTTTCATGCGACTCCACACGGACTCCTTCACAAGCTACAAGTCAGGTGACTATGGGACTGTGAAGATGGAAAATTCTGGCGTATCAAAGATCGTGGGAGTTGGTGATATTTGTGTGAAAACTGATGTGGGCTGCACATTGGTTCTCAGGGATGTGAGGCATATCCCAGACCTTCTCCTCAACTTGATGTCGATGGGAAGGTTGAATGATGATGGCTATGAAAGCCGGTTTGTTGGTGGGCAATGGAAGCTCATCAAGGGTTCATTGATCGTGGCTAGAGGAAAGAAGTGTTGCACCATGTACAAGGCAAGTGTCAGTATGTGCAAGGGTGGATTGAATGCAACGGAAGATTCGGCTATTGACATGTGGCACAGACGTCTAGGCCACATGAGTGAAAAAGGGCTTCAGCTGCTAGCGAGGAAGCAGCTCCTTCCAGACGTGACAGGTATGCCTCTCAAAACCTGTCTTGATTGTTTATCAGGGAAACAGCATAGAGTTTCATTTATTAAAACTGCTTCTCATGTTAATAAAGTGCATGCATTAGAGTTGGTTTATTCTGATGTTTGTGGTCCTATGAGGACAAAAACCTTGGGTGGGGCATTGTATTTTGTCACTTTTATAGATGATGCATCTAGGAGGGTTTGGGTTTATGCTTTGAAATCCAAGGACGAGGTCTTTGGTGTGTTTAAATTGTTTCATGCTATGGTCGAGAGAGAGACAGGTAGACCATTGAAGTGTATCCGCACTGACAATGGTGGTGAATACATTGGCAACTTTCACGAGTACTGAAAGTCCCAGGGTATACGGCATGAACAGACAGTTCCCAAGACCCCCCAGCATAATGGTGTAGCTGAGCGAATGAATCGCACCATTGTTGAGAGAATCAGATGCATGTTATCCCATGCGAAGTTGCCCAAGATGTTCTGGGGAGAAGCAATGCGCACGGCGGTGTATTTGATAAACAGGTCTCCATCAGCCCCGTTGAATGGAGAAGTACCTGAGAAGGTGTGGACTGGACAGGATCCATCGTACAGTCATCTTAGGGTATTGGATGGCAGGGCATCCGTTCACGTACCAAAGGATGAGAGGTCCAAGCTCGATATGAAGATCAGGCAGTGTGTGTTCTTAGGGTACGGTGATGAAAAATTAGTTACAGGTTATGGGATCCGACCGAGAAGAAGCTCGTCAGGAGCAGAGATGTGGTTTTCTTTGAAGATCAGTGTATCGAAGACATTGGTAAGCCAGAAAAGAACCAGCCTAGTTCAGGTGAGTTAGAGGACATGGATCCGATTACTCCTCCTATGGTGCCTGATGACGGGGGAGTACAGCAAGGTGCAGAGGACGAGGGAGTTCCTTCAGAAGATGGACCAGGGGAGCAGCCCCTACTTGATCCACTGTTGAGCCACAGGTGAGGAGGTCATCTAGGGACAGACAGCCGTCTAAGAGGTACTCGCCGCATGAGTACATTATGCTAACCGATGGAGGAGAGCCAGAAGATTATTCTGAAGCCCTAGCCGACGAGCATAAGGAGGAGTGGTTGAAAGCTATGCAAGAGGAGATGGAATCCTTGCGTAAGAACCACACCTATGACATGGTGAAATTGCCTAAGGGCAAGAAAGCTTTGAGCAACAAGTGGGTGTTCAGAAAGAAGGTTGAGCAGAAGAATTCACAGACGAGGTTTAAGGCCAGACTTGTGGTGAAAGGGTTTGGTCAGATGAAAGTCATAAACTTCGAGGAGATATTCTCACCAGTGGTGAAGATGACATCCATACAGGTGTTGCTTGGGTTGGCGGCTAGCATGGATCTGGAGATAGAGTAGTTAGATGTTAAAACTGTCTTTCTCCATGGTGACCTGGAAGAAGAGATCTACATGCACTAACTAGAGGGGTTCGAAGTCAAGGGCAAGGAGCATATGGTGTGTAGGCTGAGGAAGAGCTTGTATGGGCTGGAACAAGCTCCACGGCAATGGTACAAGAAGTTCAATTCGTTCATGTTATAGCATGGGTATGACAGAACGGAGTCGGACCACTATGTGTTCACGCGTAAGTTCTCAGACGGTGATTTCTTAGTTCTGCTATTATATGTTGATGACATGCTCATCATGGGAAAAGACATCAAGAAGATTGACAGGCTGAAACAGGAGTTGGGCAAGTCTTTTGCGATGAAAGACTTGGGCCTGGCTAGACAGATCCTAGGAATGGAGATAACTCGTGACAGAAGAAGCATGAAGCTTTGGCTGTCACAAGAGCGGTATATTGAGAAAGTCCTAGAGCGGTTCAATATAAATGCAGCGAAGCCGGTCAGTACTCCACTGGATGGTCACTTCAGATTGAGCGACAGGCAGTGTCCCAAGGCGAAGGAAGAGGTGGAAGAGATGTAGAAAATACCCTACACGTCAGCAGTAGGAAGTTTGATGTATGCTATGGTATGTACGCGCCCAGACAGCATATGCGGTTGGTGTTGTCAGCCGGTACCTTGTCAATCCTGGCAAAGAGCATTGGGCAGCGGTGAAATGGATACTACGGTATCTAAGAGGCTCATCCAGGTTGAGCCTATGTTATGGTGACGGAAAACCTGTGTTAGAGGGCTACACAGATGCAGATATGGCAGGTGACATAGACTCCAGGAAGTCTACATCGGGGTTCATGTTCACGTTTGCAGGGGGAGCGGTTTCTTGGCAGAGCAAGCTACAGAAGGTCGTAGCATTGTCGACGACAGAGGCCGAATACATTGCAGTCACAGAAGCATGTAAAGAGATGCTTTGGATGAAAAGATTCCTACAAGAACTTAGCCTAAAGCAGGAGGAGCACGTGGTCTATTGCGATAGTCAGAGTGCTATACACTTGAGCAAGAATCCAAGTCAGCATTCCAAGTCGAAGCACATAGAGATTCGGTATCACTGGATCAGGGATACTTTGGAACAGAAGGTGTTACAGCTTGAGAAAGTCCACACGGACGATAATGGGTCAGACATGATGACCAAGGCTTTGCTCAAGGGCAAGTTTGAGGTTTGTAGAAACCTAGCTGGCTTGAAGAAGGTGGATCCCTCCTGGGTCAAAAAGGGGGAGATTTGATGGGTTATTTTGACCCATCTTCGACTGGTCGAGAGCCCTGCTCGACTAGTCGAAGGCTGGTGGTCGACCGGTCGAAGATTCGAGTCGAAAACTTCGACTCAAAGTCCAGCGAGTAATTTTGCTGTTTTTTACTGTAGCTGGACTGGGTCGAAGGGGGCCTACGATTGGTCGAAGGGATGTCTCGACTACTTGAAGGTTACGCAGTTTGTTCCGCGATTTTGCGCGAAACTGCGGATTTGAGTCCTTTCGCAACTGGGATGCGGAAAGGAGTTTCCCAAAACTATAAAAGGGGTTGCCTAGGGTTTTTCTAGGTATCACAAAATAGCAAGAGGGTTTCCTAAAGCTTTACAAGGTATTTGCTAAAGGGTTTAGGGCTATCAAAGGTGAGAGAGAGGGAGAAAGAGAGAGAGGAAGCTTATAGAAGGGAGGTTCTGCTCGTGGAGGTTCTCTACTTTGCAAACTACATCTCAGCGCTTCTATGTCCTCGTAATCGGTTAGATCTCTCCGTTTTCTCTATTTCTCTTATTGTTATCCACTCCTGCGTGAGTGAAGAAGATTGTAACGTTCTACTTCATAGTGGATTGTGTTGATCTGGACGGTCCCGTGGTTTTTACCTCTTTGAGGGTTTCCACATAAAAATCTCTTGTGTAGTGTGTGATTGATGCTTTGATTTATTTCATTGCTTTATTATCCATAATTTTGGTTGTTTCGGGAGGCTAGATCCTAAGGTTTGTGCAAGGCATCCCAACAAAATCTTCCCGGGTTTGTCATGGGTCGGAACTTTCCATAGTTCATGCGAAGCTGAAAGCATTCTTGTCTTGGTTGCAACAGAGTTGACCGTGTTAGTGTTGATCGGCGTTGTCGATGGGAATGGATCTCGATTGATGCCCATTGCTTCTTTTCAGGGAACTACAACAAACCCTTATTGATGTTCTCTTGGACTAAGTTCCTGAACATGAAGCAATTCTTAATAGAATACGTTTTAGTTTCGTGCCGCTTAGAATATATTCCCTTTTTTAGTTCTTCGACTAAAGAAATCTTTTGGTGTTTAGGAATTTTGATAAAGTTACATTTGAGTAACATATCAAATATATCTCAGCATTTGAGATATCGAAGGTATATTAGGTTGATGACTTGATTATGCCTTTCATTATGCTCATTGTGGTCGAGACTCTATACTTAGCCTTTTTTAAGGTTGGATATTCGCATGGTCGGGTTCCGACTATATCGACCATGACCACCTCCTAAGAGGTGTTGTAGTCCTCACCTAGCCATGCATGTATAATGTTTGCCATGGTCAACTCATAATTTGGGTCACGATAAAACATGTCCTTAGACGCGCTCATCTGTTGTTGCTCCTCTTGGAGAATTCATTCGTACCTAATAGCTTTGGTCGATAATGGAATAGGTCACCAAAGTACACGCCTTTGAACTTCCTGCGAAGCTTGAAACCCATGCCTTTTATAGCCAATCTAGGAAATTCAGTCTTGGGAAGGATCACCACACTAGACAACGGTTTCTTTTGCCTCTGAATTGGGAGATGAATTACTCGTCCGACTCCTTTGGGAGTTGCCTTAACCTAAAGAGGTTGGCTATAAATACTTTCTGCTCGGTACAATGGAACTGCATATGAAACTTTTCTTCCATTTCGTCCCAGGTCTAGCCCGAATCGAGTAATATGTTGATGTACCAAGTAAAAGTAGTTCTTGTCAACGAATTCCCAAAAAGCCTGAGATTGAGGAATTGTTATGGGATGCTTCACCGCATTACATGGTGAAATGGCCAATATGTTCTATAGTTGAGGTCTCATGGTCCCCAAAAAATAGGGTGAACTTTATGAACTTGAAACCTCTAGGGAATTTATAATTCTGGTTGATTCACTCAGGGTACAGTTTTCTATGTGCCGGACGTACAATATGTCGACCGTTCGACTGTATACCATACTCCTGAATGAGATCAATAATATCGTCTCGACCGAGTGGCCTTTGGGGGCCTAGTGGATCTTCTTGGCTGGGACGTCTGTGTGGATGTTCCATATTCATATTTATAGCCGCATTTGCGATGACTGTTGGATAAGATGAGGTTGGGAGTTGCCCCCTGGGCATCTCTACCCTTTGGTAATAGTTATGGGTGAGAGGCTCGGTTGAAGGTTACCCCTCGAACGCTTCTGTCTTGGGTTATCCTTGGTATGGTAGCGTCATTATCAAAAGTTGCCCTCGAGTGGCTCGGCCCTTTAATAGCTGTTAAGATAGGGATGCGTCATCAAAGGTTGCCCTCTAGGTGCATTCATCATTTGATATGAGGTCGATGCGGTCTAGGGTTGCCCCTTCTAGTAATTGACCATTTGGGTTGTATAGTAATTGGCCGGATCTCTTTGAGGTTGGAACCTAAATGGCTCGGCCGCGTTACCATATGATGACAACTAGGTAGCCAGTTTCCCCCTTGAGTTACTTGGGCCAACCGGGTATTGACTCCTGGAAGGATAATAACTTTGGTGGTCGGAGTAATCCGGTTGACAAAATAATCGACCATCTCGGTCATTCCTAATCGTCACCCGAGGCGGTGATGACCTTGTTGTTCAATCTGATTGGCTCTGATTGGAAGCACGATTGGTTGCTCTTCCTCATGTCCAACGGGATGGAGTAGAGGAGAACGTCTATCCATGGCTTCAAGTCTCGCGATGAGACTCTGGGCCAATCTCTCACTTATCTCAAGCTATGATCTGCACATATTGGTAACCTATTGTATACATCCTACGAATTGCTCGAAGAATGTAGTGAAGTCACTAGAAATCTGTTGGGGAGATGACCCTGCTTCAACTTCGATTATGGGCTCATGTGGCTTCACATCGAGTTTTTCTTCTACAACATTGACTATATAACTAGCCTTTTTCAATTCGAGATGTATCTTATTATTATTGTAAAACATAATGAACTAGAAATAGATTGTTGAAACTGATTTTCAACCATGGTTTTAAATACTTTAAAGTACATTAATACTTTGTTAGGTCCCATCGGGTGTGCTAAAAATAGTATTGCACTTAATTCAATCAAACTGGACCACTCATGTGACCGAGGGTCAAGATTTTGTCTATGTGTGTGTGAGTAGGATGCATGGGCATGCAAGAGTCTACTTAACTCAAGGATTGATTGAATTATTGGTGTCCCCTTCTCTGACATAGACAAATTGGAGACTAAGATTAGAGATCCAGGGTCCTCTCGGCCACCAATATTATGCTCCATTCAAGCGATTAATGAAAGGAAAGGAGGCTAATCCTTCCGAATGAGTTCTTTTTGCCTTATGACAATAGATGTGAGTTTATAGACTTAAGGACTTGTTCTTTCACCAACACTTTAAGTTCAAAACACTTCTCAAATGAATAAAGATACACATTCAAATTAAATAAGGTAAAATGTTATCAATTTCATTAAATATTGTGAAATTATGTTTATTGCAGTCGACAACTTGCGATACAACGAAATGAATAGACAAAATGAAAAGGGATGAATACCTGATGCGTCTATCAAAATAGACAAATCAATATAGGTGTGATCAACCAAATTGGAACTTAGATGACTAGGATCCACAATTTAAGGCGGTAGAAAGACCATCTTTACTCCTAAGATACTATAGCGGGAGCCACTAAGTAGTAGCCATAAACTAAGCTAAGTTATGCAAGGAAAAAATAAAGGAAAGATAAATAAAAGATAAATTGATGTGCTTGGCATAAGGCCTTGAACTTTTCTTCGATTGCTCCTTTTATAGATCGTTAAGGCGGTAAAACTCTCGTTAGGGTTTCTTTGTTGCTTCTGGATCCTTCAGGCTCACGTCGAGGGCTTGGATATGGAAATCCTTGACTGAACCGAAACTGTCAGCTTGTATCGGAAATGAGGACTTCGATTAGATTCATACTCCTTGGCTTCTCGAATCTTCATCCATTGCAGGGTGTCCATAGTCTATTAGGAACTGGGCCAAGATATGATGAAATCCCTCTAATCAAATTACTCAATCTGGGGTCGGATCCAGATCAATCTTGACCGTTATGCATCTCTGATAACATTCTGTTGAATGGATTTGGCCAGAGGTCACCAAAGGGTGTTGGATAGTGTAGATCAGGCCTCTTATGGAATTTTCACAATTCACTGTGGGTTGGTTTTGGATGCTGGAAATGATGGATGGAAAGGATCCATCATATCCTAACCACCCGGGTTCTTGATCGAGATGTGTCTTTAGAGGGCATCTGGGTACTTTCTCTCTTCTTATCTCCAAATTGTTAGGGGACTGAATCTTGCCTTCTCATCCAGCTCTCTCATTGCCTTTGTCCGAATCACTTGACGACTTAGGATTATCCAATGAGAATCTATCCTAGAACTTAGGTTTGGACCCAAACTGGGTTGGTTTGGACGAGTTTGAGCTCCCGATGTTTGGAAACTTTTCAACCGTTACTGCTTCTCCAAACGTCTTTGGGAAGACTCATTTTGGAAGGATGGTGAGAAATGGCCTTGCCAAGAGAATCATTGCTAGATTTGTGATAGATCAGTTCTTTGGTGGGTCTTTTATAAGCGTCCCCAATACGTTTCCTCATAAATGGGCACATTGATCATGGCCGCTTGGCATGTGAAAATTCACTCTTTCAAAGGCATAAGGGTTTACGCCATCACATTAATAGAAGAATACGTAACGCTGAAGGGAAATCAACCGACGCTTTCTTCGGTTGTAAGTATGCTTCCAATGTGCGCTAAACACATAATGGCATCATGTGACAATTTCTTACTGGGCCAAGTTAGGGCGCTGAAAATGGGTGTAAACAGATGGTGACACGTGAGACATTAACATATGTGGGGCACGAGAAGATGGATGGTGACTCATTTGACACATTGGGGCATGGCACGGTGATGCTGGTGGGGCTTGACAAAAGATTGATAATGATTCATTTGGCACATATGACACATGTGAGATGATTGAAGATGTATAGTATCACATTTGAATTTAACCATTGAGAAACCCATTTTCCTTTTTAATACATGCGAAATGCATTTCTTGAAGGTTGAGGTGGGAAAACAAATTTATTTACTTTCGAACAAAAGAGTGCGGGAGTTATAGTTCCCACAAAAGGAGCTTATAAACACGAAAAAGTTAATTTCGTGGGAAACGTTTCCTTTCCATGAATGAAAACACGCCATTGGCATGAGCATGGCTAGAGTGAGATAGTTATGGCATCCGTACGCACACGTAGGTAATGGGCCTTATTACTACATTACTCGTGGCAGGGTTATGTTTCAATTAGGATTGTCCATTGAGTGGGACCCACAATAGATTGAAATTGATTCAATATATGCATAGGTCAGATGGTCCTAGCCATCTAAACAGTAGCTCTCAAATCAGAGGTGAGAAAGAAACACAGTTAATGGTCAACATCAAGTGCTAAAAAGCAAAAATAAGTGCTGGCTATGGTCTTCTCATAAGTATTTTTGAAATATCATCCATCGATCATGAGGCCCATTAGTTGGTTAGTTAAGATTGATTGATAGCCTGGACATGTCTAAAATAGATGACTCTACCATATCATGGTTCTTCGGTCTCTCCCGAATCATGTCCCATGATAGATAATAAGTTTTATATAGTGTGTTAGAGAGGGGTAGAGCAGAAGAATTGGAAGATTGGCATCATTCCAGAGGAAACGTGGTTGGTTGATTCTCAATTAGGGATGTTTTTCTTGTTGGGGTTAGTGGATGATAAATGATCTTGAACATTCATGGACTGGTCCTATGATCTATCTGAGTTATAAAACCCACCGAACCCCAACTTCGGTTCATGTTGGTCTGAGGCTTGGGTGGGCTTGGCTTGGGTTGAAAATTGTCCACACAATCTCCTCGACCCAACCAGGTTGGGTTGGGTTTGGGTTTGAGTTTGGGTCCTGACCTTATATACAGTAACACATTATGACTAACATACATGACCTAGATAGAAAAATAAGATTCATGCAGCTCGACATTGTAAAACCATGCAGTCAAGGTCAATATAGAAAACGAGGTTCATTCAGGTTTGACCTGCATGATCAACAAGCCACTATTATTTTGATCCATAGCATCTTCACATTGGGCACTAATTTATGAATTTTGGTCCATAGCATGTTCACATTGGGCAATAATTGATGAATTTTGGACCATAGCATGTCCACATTGGGCACTACTAGATGAATTTTGGTCCATAGCATGTCCACATTGGGCACTACTAGATGAATTTTGGTCCATAGTATGTCCACATTGGGCACTACTTGATGAATTTTGGTCCATAGCATGTCCACATTGGGCACTACTTGATGAATTTTGGACCATAGCACGTCCACATTGGGGCACTACTTGTCTCTATCACAACCCAGGATCCAAGATGTGTGGCGGCCCACTGGGACCCACATACTGAGTGCTGTGTGCTCCGACAATTAGAAGTTGGAACCCTCTTTATGTTGTGTGGACTTTATGCTATATGGGCTACTGTAAGAAAGAACAATGAATGGACGATTGTAACCATAACTATCAGCAGGGACGAATTTAGAATGATTAAGAGAAATTTTTTGATGGCTCTGCATTCAATCTAAGAATTGAAGGTTAAAGACTGTAGGCTTTATTTCGATAGTTAAAGACTGGTACCCCACCGTAGACAGTTCATGCGGAAAAATCTCACTCATTAGAGATACCATCATCCATAAGACTTAAAATACAAAGCAGTTCTGAACTCTCGATAGCATGAACTATGATGATTTCTAATCAATGAGATTCTTTTCATGTTGAATGGTCTGGATATCACTACAAGGTGGGGCAGATAGGAGGTTAAGCACATTGCCCAAGAACCTTGATGACAAATCCTTTCAATGGAAGCAATATGCTGGTGCTGCAATTTTTTATATCATACCCAGAGTCCAACACCATCAAGTCCCATAACATCGACAAACAAAAACTCTAGTGCAAATTGCATTTTGTGATACTGTAATAAAGAAAAATTGCTTAAAATAGGAAACAAAAACAGCACATGATTAGAACCATGAAAACAACAATGAATAAACATAGCCGATGAGAATTCTTTGATATTCGACATGCCATCACCGATAAAGAAAAAAGAAAAAAGAAGGAAAAAAAAAAAAAAAAAGTCTCCTCATCCTTCTGCAGGTATGTCCCCATGCATGATTCATGCTGACCATCAGCTTTTCTCCTAGCATACATAATAATCCGGTCAGAAACAGCTCCCCTCAAATTAGGACACATTATACGCTCACGAGAGAACTGTGTATGTCTACTATTCAGAGTAGCATCTCACAGCTTTGTGAGATCTGCACCATCCACCAGGTGGGTCTCCCCACAAACATGACACGGATAAAAAATCAGGCTGATCTGATCAACAGGCGATGGGATGCGTACAATAAAATGGACAGAAAAAGCTGACCAACAGCCTCATTTCATGAAGTGTATAAATGGAAGGCTGAGGTGATGCACGCTCAGATCTCACATATGCATACCATATTAACATGTGGAGTGAGAATCCAAGTGTCTCACAAATAGCCTTGGCAGGGCTCCTGCCCATTAATGTGGTCATAAAATATCATGAGTAGAGGCAAGCTGGTGCATCCAAACTGCAGTTACCAAGAATTTGTGGTCTCATGGGAAAAGATGATGTACGCCAGTATGGTAAGTGTTCACTGAGAGTCAGTGCACTCAATATCTTCCACCATTCATAAACGGTGGGTGGGAATCTTAATACACATTTCAAAATTGACTTTTAAAATTTTGAACATGATGCTAGAGATTCCTGCCAACTATTTTTAGACAATGAAATAATGGGTGCATTGAAGTCAATGCCCTTAACTCATTTGTTTTATTTACATCTTTTCATGAGACAATTATCCTCAAATAAGTAAAGGGAGATTGCAAAGTAGCATCTGTACCATACCTGCACAAGCAGCATGGCTGATTTTCCATCACTAAGTGGGTGGCTTTCCAAGCAATGGGTTGTCCTAGTTAGCATACACAGTTACCCTCACCCGGGCAGTAACTTCAGGGTGAAGCTTCAGCTCTGCAATGTATTCCCCGGTTTCACGGATTTCGGGAAGAGAAACAATCCGCTTGTCCACATCCCTATTACAAAATAAATAACATTTATGCACCAACGACCCCAAGCAGTGATATGAACATCCTGTTGGGGAAAGATCACATGCATCCCATTTATGTGGAAGTTCACATGTAAGAACCATGCAAAAGGTGGGGCACACCACGAAGGTCACCTAGTATGGAAACGACGTGGGTTCCACTCACAGGCCCAAACGACGAAATATTGGCCACTGATGATTGGATTCAGTGTACAGGTGTTGCCCACCTAATGAGTATATTGGCCTGATTTTTATGCTATGCAGCCTTCCTGGTGTGGGCTACCTTTTGCACAGCTCAGATGCGCAACACATGACACAGTAGCCATGAACATGGATTGCATGCAGAATTTTTGCATACATGTCCATGTATGAAATCCTGTGTGTTTGTGAGTGTTCGCGTGCGCAAGTGTGTGAGAAGAATGGTCACATGGAGTTGGAATCCACCAGGGTTGTGGCAGAGTCGAGAAAAAGTGGGGCCCACATGGTGCATGCATACCATCCATCTGTCAATCAGGTGAGACCCCAAAAGATGTGGGGGAAGTCTAGCTGCACAGGGTACTTAGTGCTCCAAGATGCAGGGTGTGCTCGTGACTGAATTAGCCATTTCCATGCGTTCTGTTTTACAAGTTTTCTAATGGCTTATTTCCGAATGAAAAAGCAGGAGTATCTTGGGAGTAGTGATCTTTCAAAATCTGGACAGCCCTGATGTCGTGTTGGGCAAAGGATTCTTTCCGTTGTAATCCTTTGCTATAAGATGAAGCAACAACTGTAGTACCAAAAAGTAGATCTCAAAGGATATCGTTTAAGGACTCATTACTTGCTCATGAGTGAGTGGAGTTGCGCTCCACTCTCTACTCGATGCCTACGCCGTACATCACCACTGGGTTGATATTCCCTTTAACTGATCCCTATGAAATGACTTAAGCTCAACATCTATCTGAAATAGAAGGTTTTGAAGGGTCAACTGGGACACTAGTGGATCAATTCAGACTGCCCATCAGGTATTCAGGTTCAACATGCACTTCATGGGCTATGGCATGAAAATCACACTGATTGAATGATCAAATCCATCCATAAGCCAGCTTCTCTTTTATAACCACTCATTTTCCAAGCCATGGATGGGATCGTTAGGATTATCTGAAAAATGTGATTTTTTTGGAATCATAAACAATTCATGATTACTCCAAAAGAATAGATGCTCAAATTGTTGGTTAGGCCTATTTTTCCATAAATGATCTTAGTTGTCCATTGTGTAGGCTGTTGATCAGATGGTTAATCATTTGATTGGTGTAACGTATACATGCTAGCCCATGAAATGTGTGCCGGACCTATTGACTGCCCAGATTGGTTGATTAGACTGTCCAAGTGTCCTGATGCAACTAGAAGCATCACAACTTACTGTGCTGTGAAGCACCAGATCATTTCTAATGTGTATGTGTGGGTGGGGTAGTGAACCGATGGTGTCATACCCACCACAATTGTTGTGGGAATGAGTTCCTCGGGACACTTGGACAGTCAATTAGCTCCAGCATATATTTCGTGGGCTACCACGAAAAAATAATAATGATGGATATGCCTGGTTTAAAATTTTGTCCAGTACAACTCAGTTTCATTTGACCCATACCATTTTAGGTCCGCAATGAAATTAATCACCAGTGTGAATGGACCACAAACGGATAGAGATTGACTGATATCTAGCCGACCAGACAATTGAAACTTCATTCTTTTCTATTTCCAAGCCGTGGATGGGATGGTTAGAATGACCTAACAGAAGTGATAATTTTAGAACCATAAGTGATACATCATGGGGTCCATTGATGTGAGTTGTCCATGGTAGCCCATGAAATGTTTGATGGACCTAATGGATAGTCTGGATCTTGTAACTGGAGTGTCCAAGTGTCCTGATGGACTCATTCCCACCAAAACTGTAGGGGTGAGGATCATTTTCATGTCTGTGTGTGATCATTTCCATGACTCTGTGTGGGCATGTGTATGTATGTATCTATTTATCCACACACACACATACGCACGCGCACACACACACAGAGAGGAAGGGGGGAGAGAGGAGAGAGACGAATACGTGCACGTGCAGATATAGCTGGCAATGGCTGGACCTTGGCCAACCAACTCAAAATTTTGAACAAAGCCCGCACAAAGGCCCTGCCCAATCAGCTCAAATGCAGGCTGGAGACGACGCAAGGCCCGGCCTGTTGACAGAACTACCCATTGTTTTCTGTGCGCGTGCATGGTGCATGGTGTGTGCACACGGAAATGCTAATGTCACCTTCATGGGGACATTAGCAACATTCATGAAGCTCTTAAATGAGAAGTCGGACACCCCAGTCATCAATCCCGACTGCCAATTCATTATGTACCACCATTAGCAGGCCATGATAATAATAATGATTAAAAAAAAAATCATACAGATCGGATGATCCTAACCCTTTGAATGTTGGCCTTTTAGATAAAACCACCTGTATTTTAACAAGCCATAGTTCAGATGGTTAGCATGATCGGAAAAAAGTGCTTCTTTGGAATTAATAGCAACCTTCTCTGGGGAATTCAGAATAGTTGTTGCAAGATGATTATTTGGATGCTTAGGATCATCCGATCAGTGTGATTTCTGCATCATGGCTTGCCAACAGTGGAATGGAATGAATGGACAGTCCAAATGGTTAACTGGCCGGTCCACAAATCATTTAAAAGCTTAAGGGACATTGCTAATGTATCCATAAAGGTTGGGATGCAAACGGTCCCCAGATGCATGTATATGAATGGATTCAGATAACATACCTCTGAAGTTGTGCCTTAATAATGTCAACAAGATCTTGTACTGTGACACTGAAAAGAGAAGCAAACATGTCTCAGGGTAGCATTTAAATTCTTTATGAAGCAAGAGTTCTATTTGTGTTCATTCCACTCACGATCCAAAAATTTGTTTTCCTTTTCCACCCTTGCGCTTCACCTTGAAGGCTCCAACAGTTTCAAAAATCAAAGCGAGTTGTTGTGCCTCTTCTTTTACCTGTAGGAGACCAAGAGATTATAATAAATAAATAAATGCATAACTATGCATTTGAGACTGATAAAGTAGACTGAATTATAGCTGTACTCAGTCTGAGTCAATGTTGATGAAATATCAAAAGTACCAGCAATAGGTCATGCTAGAATAATAGCATCAAACTAGTACAGCTTAACATTGATAAGGGGGCACAGTGTGCACCTTTTAGTTCAATTGAACTGAAGTGCAATCCATTCAATTCAGTACAGTAGGCAGTCTTTTTCTTTTTCTTTTTAACTAAATGCCAACGAGAGAGATTTATTCACACCAAACAAAAAGGACCTACAAGAAAGAGGTGAAAGAGGGATGATGACACATCCTGCTGCATCAATCAAGGAGGAAAGCAACCCGTGAAAGCACAAAATATCTTCCCATTTGCAACCCCCTACGAAAGAAATTTTTAAAAATAAAAAGGGGGAGTTCTAACATCGTTACACCGTTCATACTTGTTTCAGATCTTCCAAAAATCTTAATGATGTATAACTATTGGAGATACATACTCGAATAAACTTCTTCCTTAAAATAAAATAAATAAATAAATAAATAAAATCATTTTTTTTTAATTGTCAAAAGTGTGGGTATTCTCCAAAGCCCAAAAGAACTCCCTTTTGTCCTCAGGAAGCTGCTTCTACACCCTCCGATCATCATCATCATCATCATCATCATCATCTAAGCTTTATCCCAATTAATTGGGGCCAGCTACATGAATCTTGTTCCACCATTCCACTATCAACAGCCATACCTTTAGTTAGGCCATAGGTCATCAAGTCTTTCCTTCCTACCTCCATCCTCATCCTTTTGGGCCTTCCCCTTGCCCCTTTAGAGCCTTCAACTTGTATCAACTGACTCTAAAGTGGCATAGTCCTTGGTCTCCGTTGCACATGACCAAACAATCAAAGTCTATTTTCCCACATCTTATTACCTATTGGTGTTACTCCTAAGTTCCCCCGAATGCGTTCATTTCTAACTCTATCCTTCCTTGTTTGCCACTCATCCATCTCAACATCCCACGTCAGAGGACTGCATCTTCTGGAGACCAGAAAAATCCTCCTCCTTCTCAGTTCGATCCCTCTATAATTAGATGCACTTGCGGCAGTCCGATCCCATGGCTAATCTTTTCTTTTCTTTTTTTTTCTGGAAATACACAGCTCCCCCGAAAGTCCTCGCATTCGGCTGGCTGGTTGGCAAAAAAAGAATCCTAACAATGGATAATTTGAGGAGGAAAGGGATGGTTCTTACCAACATTTGCTTATGTTGTAAGCGGGCAAAAGAGATTGTCGATCATTTGCTCCTACATTGCCCTTTCATTCAGTCCATATGGGCTAATTTTATGCTTCAGTTCAACTTAAACTGGTGTTTCCCGCGTGAGGTGAATCAGCTCCTTCAAGTGTGGCACGAGGTGCAATTAGGGAAGGAGAAAACAATGATTTGGAGGATGGCCATTCTGGCCGTCTGGTGGTCGGTTTGGGGAGAAAGGAACAATAGATGCTTCAGGAATTCCTTCAATCTTGCTGGGGTGGTTTCGTTTAAGGCTAAGCGATCCTTAATCGAGTGGGCTACCAATGTTAAGGGCCTTAATGGTTGCGATTTTTTCTTTTTAGGAGTGTAATCCTTGTCTGCCATCTCAGCGGGCTTTTTTTCCTTGTAGTCTCTTTCCTTTTTTGATGCAATCGTCATCTTTCAAACAAAAAAAAAAAGAAAAAAATAAAATAAAATCTCGGCATCCTCATTTCAGCGACACACTCATCATATGAACATGTTGTTCCTTAACCACCCAACATTTTGTCCCATAAAGCATGGCTGGTCTTATAACTATCCTATAAAGTTTCTCTTGCAGTTTTGAGGTACATGGCACTCACATAAAACTTCGCATTCACATCTCCATTTCGTCCAACCAACTTGAATTTTATGGGCAACATCCTTCTCAATCTCTCCTTCTCACAAATTATTGACACGATATCGAAAGTTTAGAAAACTTCTGTAGCAGCAATCTTATCTAATTCCTTGTTTTCACTCCTATTGTTACTAAAATTGCACTCCATATACTGTTTTAGTCTGCCTAATTTTTAATTCTTCATATTCTAAAGCATCCCTCCATAAATCTAGCTTTGTGTCTCTGCCCTCCCTCATCTTGTCAATCAAAGCTATGTCATCTGCAGACATACACCATGGGATCACTTCTGCAAATGCCTCAGTAACTCATCCATAACCAATGAGAAAAGATACGGGCTCAATGCCGACCTTTAATGCAAGCCTATAGTAATTGGGAACTCACTTGTTTCTCCACCAGCGTTCCTCACATTTATTCCCACTTCCTCATACATGTCCTTATTCATGTCAATAAATCCTCTCTCTGCCTTTTTTTAATTCCGCTACCTAGTTTTTGGGCAAACAAACACTCCTATAACCTTGCAATCCTTACAATCCTTATATATATTGATCCTTTGCCTTCGTAAGTAAAACGGAATCTATTTGGCATGTATATGATCTTTTGAAAGTTATTAAACATTTATCTCTCTTTTCGAAGCATGCATTTGTTAGAACTAGATTGCATGTCATAGGAAATCAAGGATAGCATCCCCCATCTCATTCCATCTCCCAAAACCATATCCTCCATGTATGCTCACATATCCTCTATTTTCTTTTCCGACATGACCATTAATTCACCTCCTACAAATATTGTTTTTCCGTTCAGAGTTCCTTGCATTCTGCACTCTCCGATCTATTACTAAAATTTCAATTGTTATGTTGTCTCAAGAATGACCATAGATCAAATGGCAGGAATGGATGCCATAAGATTTTCTTTCCTAGAATCCCCTATTTCCATGATTGAATGACTGCTTCAATTGATCCTGGCAACACCACTACATTTCAACACGCACGCACGCACACGCATTTCCCAGAAAGTAACTTGGTTTTGTGATTTACAACAAACAATCTCCAATGTCTACTAACTAATAAATTCTTTTGAGTATTCTATATAGAACTAAATATTCGAATGAAATTTTACATAATTGTTTCATATAATGAAAGAGCCACTATTTAGGCCAGCCCTAATTGATAAAGACATCCACTTTTTCTTCGTTTAGTAATATACTAGCTGAAATTTGTACTATTGTCTTATGATCTTTGGGATACTTCTTTGGTCATCAATCTTAACTAATTCCTCATTTGCACTCCATAAACTTTGTATTAGTCCAACTACATTTAGATCCTTTAGATTCTAAAGCATCCCACCATGAATCTAGCTTTATATTTACACCCTCCCTCGTCTTGTCAATCAAAACTATTTCATTTGCAAACAACATGCACCATGGGATCTCTTCCTATAAATGCCTCGCTAACTTGTCTGTAACCAATGCAAAAAGGTACAAGCCCAATGTCAACCCCTAGTGCAAGCCTACAATAATTGGGAACTCACTTGTCTCTCTACTAGTGGTCCTAACATTTGTTACAACTCCTTGTACATACCCTTAATAATGTCAATGTATCCTCTTGAATTCCTTTCTTTCTCAACACCAAGGTGTGTTGTACTGGTAACGGTGGGCGTAAAGGTCCCCACCATTACCGTTACAGTATAAATAAATAAATAAATAAATATAAATAAATAAATAAACCCACAAGAAAGGCCAAAAAAATCATAAGATTTAGAGGATTCCGAATATGTATTCTTTAGTGATTTTGAACATGTTTATGATAGTGTTACGGTCCGCTCTTTGGTAAGAATTTTGTCCCAGCCTGTCTGATGATTTTATTAACCTAACAGCCTAATATTGATCTCAAATTGGCCCATAATGCATACAAGTTATAGCACTCATCCTACTAATGCACATCCATAAGCACTTAACATCATTCCCCCTAAGAAATTTTAATAAAAAATTAACATTAAATTTGGATTAATAATCTCACCAATTTATAAGGCCACTCAAATGCTCCCAAATAATCTCGAAATTCATGTAATGTATGGCATTCATCCCACTAATGCGTATCCCCAAGCATTTGACATCACTCCCCCCAAGTAATTATAAGAAAATTTGAAATTAAATTTGGATGAATAGTGTCGCCGATTTGGGTGGCTGCTCAAATTGGTCACAAATTCATGCAAGCTATGGCAACATCCCACTAATGCACATCCCTAATTATTTGACATCATTTTTTAATAAACTTTACGAAAATTTTGAAATTAAATTCAAATGAGTAGTCTCGCCAGGCCAATTTGGGGACCACTCGATGCCCCAAATTAGCCTCAAATTCATGCAATCTATTGGCACTCATCCCACTGATATAATTGGCAAAAAAGTACACCGATTTCATCATCCGACTATCAGATCGGTGGGCATTTATTGGACAGTGAAAAGTGAAAAATATCCACTGGTTCTATTTTAAAAAACAAGTGTCCGCAAAACAACAGTTAGATACATGGGCCATTGGCTCACATGATATTAAATTAATTTACTGTGGGGGAGAGCTTTAGCGGTAGACCTCGCATAAAACCAACTACTTTCTAATACATTCTTCTCATGCCTTAAACTTTACTCAATCACTCTCTTCCAAAATTCATAGTATGGCTAATAAGTTTATAATCTCAGGACAGTGGAGTGTGTATGTGTGTGGTGTTAATTGCGTACCCATAGGGTACCTGATACCCATCTTGATAGGACCCGATTTCTTAAAGGGTATAAGGTAGTGGACCCAAACCCAACCTGGTTTTTAAAACAGGTCTCAAAATCAAACCAAGGATTGTTTACACCAGGTCAAGCTCCTTGGTACCTATTGAAAGCCCTAGAACAAACATATGAGTAAAAAGTTTTGCCCTTTGGATGCTGATCATTTAGGTCATATTTGGATACATGCATTCCAAGGGAAAAGAAAAGGTAAACGATTAGGCAATAATTATTAACATGAACACTACTGAAACATGGATTCCATTTTTAGGGGTCTTGTTTGGATGACAAGTGAAAATTTCATATTCGTGAGACAACAATCACATAGTTTCTTGTGTAGAGAATCCAAACTATGGAAAAGTACAATTACTTCTTTGTGCAATCCTCCCTTTGTTATCCAAGCATCTCAAATTGTCACATCACTAGAAAACCTTTTCCATTTCTAATGATTTCCATGGAATTAGTGATATCCAAACATGCCCTTAAGCTTATGTAATATTGAAGATCTAGACCTTTTTTCCCCTAGATTTAGACCATCACAACTTCCGTTTGTGCTTGATTTTGACCTTCAAACAATATTTCCACTCCAATACTTCGACCATGATTTTTGAGACCTAAACCTTTTGGTTGCATTTTAGTGTGTTCCCAAATTCATTAGTCGCAACACCAATAAGGCCGTTTACTTGTCACTAAGCAAGTGCTCCTTCCCTGTAAACTAACAAGCCATCCACAAGGACAATTCACACATGAAATGCCACATTTGTTGATGTTAAGGATGTTAGTAGTAAGAGAATATTAGTTTACCTAACCTCACATATTATTCTTTCGTTTCATATTTCTATGTGCTCATTCTTACTCTTCTTTTTTTTTTTTCTTTTTCATAATATAGGTATAAAAACATCCCATTCTGTCCAATATCTTGTTTTCTTATTTATGTTAACTGGTAAGCTAGGATTCAATTGTATCTAACATCGCCTAAGGCAAGACATTTTGGTCACTTAGTTTTTGGGCTGCTAAGGGAAAAATGATGTCCAAATGGCATCAAATTGGTACCATTGGATAGCTTACAAATTATCTTTCCAATGGGTCTAGGATTATAAAATTTAGACAAGTATTTAAGAAATTATGACTGAGGGTACCAATAGGGAATAACAAAAATTAGAGTTTTGCTAATGCATCATGAGCCATATTGGCCAGTCCATGATTTAGAAAAGGGTTCTTCCATGGGTCCTAGAGTTCGAAATTAACCATGATTTGGATAAGTTGTTGGTTTGGTCCAAGTTTGGTTCTAAATTAACTTAGTTAGTCAGTTACCTTAATTAGAGTCCTTATTAATTTTAGAGCTTTTTTTCGTACGGCTACTTATATTTTTGGCTATCGTAAAAAAATCCACCTAATTTAACTCCTTCCATGGACCCGCTCAACATTTCCACCATTAGTCATTTAGGCACATGATGTCTGCCCGTGTTAAGCATCGCATACTATATTTTCTAAATGTCCAAAATACCCTTTCATCTCACGACATCTCTCCTCATTCTCTCTCAAAACATCTCACAGCCCCTCTCTCTCCCCCGCAAAGGGAGAACCAAACCGCATCTCACGCAAAACCATCACTCTCTTTCACTCGACCAAAAGCTCCCCATCCCTCTTGGCTGACGGAAGTTGGGTTACCGGAAACCATCACCCGAAATTTTGATGGATGAAAATAGGGGCGGATTGGGTACTACCCCCATCAGGACCTAGCTAGAGACAAATGGTCTTGTCAGGGGCTCTATGGGGCCCACAGTGATTTATATGTTTTATCCATGCCGTTCATCCATTTTGGAAGATCATTTTAAATTACAAGCCCCAAAAGGAGGCAGATTGAAGGCTCAAGTAGACCACACCACAGGAAGCAACGGATTGAAACCTTACCATTGAAAACTTCTTGGGAGGCATAAAAGTTTTGGATCAAGCTGATATTTATGTTTTCCCTTAATACAGGTCTATGTGACCTTATGAACAGGTTGGATGGAAAATAAACATCACAGCAAGCCCTAGGAAGTTTTCAACAATATGAATTCAATCCTCACTACTTGTTGTGGTGTGGTCCACTTGAACCTTCAATCTGCCTCCTTTTTGGGATCATGCCTTAAAATGATCCTTCAAAATGGATGAATGGCATGGATAAAATATATACATCATGGTGGGCCGCACAGATCCCTTGACAGGACCTTCTGTCTCCGGCTGTGGGGGTAGTACCCAATCCATGCTGCGAAAAAAGGGGAGCGGATTAGGTGAGACCCCAGACTCACCTAAGACGGTGTGACCCTTACAATGGGGTCCACCTTAATGTATGTATTTTGTATTCACACCATCTATCCATTTTTCCATATCACTTTAGGACATTATCCCAAAAATAAAGCCGATCTAATTACTAGGCGGACCATACCATAGGAAACAATGGTGATTGACCATTAATGGGCTAAAAAGTTTTGGATTAAGTTGATATTTGTTTTTCCCTTCATCTAGGCTTATTTGACCTTATTTGGATGGCAAATAAACACTACAGAAACATTAAGGTGTGACCTAAGAAATTTTTAATGGTAGGACGTTGAATCACCACTGTTTCTATAGTATAGTCCGCTTGATAATCGGATTTACTTCATTTTTTTTTTTTTTTTTTGGAATAATGCCTTGAAATGATACGAAAAAATGGATGGACAGTGTGGATATAGAATACATACATCAAGGTGGGCCCCACGGAAAGTGTTTTACCATCTAGGCTGATTTTGATCCTCTGTCAGGCCGTTGCTATCCTGAGGCGGTTGCAAATTCAATGGGCCCCACCATGATGTATATGTTTTATCTATGTTGTCTGTCCATTTTGGATCATTATTTTAGGGCATGATCCCAAACATGAGGCATATCCAAATCTTAGATGGAAAACATTACAGGAAACATTGGTGATTGAACGACATTGTTAAAAACTTTATAGGTTCACCATAGTCATTATTTTCGACCAGATCGTTTTGGATCAAGCTGATGTTTGTGATTTCCCTTCATCCAGGTCTGCACGACATAATCAAGAGGTTGGATGGCAAATAAAAATTACGGTAGGCCAAATGTAGTTTTTAATGGTAGGCATTCAATTGCCACTGTTTTCTGTTGTGGGGTCCACCTGATTTTTAGAAGTTCTCATTTTTTGGCTTTTGCCCTGAAAATTTTATCCACAAAGGATGGATGGCGTGGATGAAAAAAAGACTTCATTGTGGGGCCCACAGCATGGTCCATGTGTACATTAGATTCCGCACTGCCATCCCACGTATTGTGGATTCCACAACAGTTCATTTCATTAAAAAGAAAAGGTAAATTCGTCTTTTTATAGATTAATGGCGTAATTCATAAGCGCTTTGTTAGTCAAAGTCAAGTCGAGCAGGAATTCGACCACATTTCTAAGGGTTGAGCGGGTACTTAGAAAAAGTTTAAAAGGAGGCGGGTTTTTGACAATAGCTGAAAATATAAGCGGCCATACAACAAAAGCTCTCAATTTTATTGTCAACGATTGTCTTTATTTATTTCCAATTTGGATGTGCTTGATTTTAGGAAAGGTTTTAGTTGTGAGCAAGGTTTACACCAATCTAACCATATTCTTGGCAGTAATAGGTTTTAGAAAGTCCCCATATAAATTGAGTTACAGTACTTTAGACTAGGATGGTTGCGTTTTGGAGTTGTTAAGGCGGGTTATAAATATGGCCCTAAGAGAGTTTTTGAAGTCTAACATGATTGTTTGATTGGATAAAGCTTTCTTGAGGTTTCCTTTCAGCTCCTAGTTTTAAAAGAGTGGTTCTTCTTTGTTATCTTTTCTAGAAGCAATACCAGAAAGCTGTCAGATTTCATCCACAGTCCATACCCATTATATTTGGAGATTCTCATCATCTTGTGTGGCTCATTGGTGATCAAGTTCCAAATCTGGTACTTACAATCTAGAATTGTTTTTTCTTCAAAATGACATAAATTCCCACTTCAGATTGCGCCATCATCATTGTACAGAATCTACAAAGCCATCTTGGCACAATAGTGTCTAATATCATTATTCATTAGTTTTGTATATGCCATCAAAATATATATATGAGATATGGGTATAAAAGAATCTTAGTATCCAATGCATGTTTGTTAATTTTTTAGTTGGTAAGTTGGGTTTGAATTGTATTCAATATTGGCATCATATGAGTCTGCAGAGATTGTTTGTCTAATATTATCTAATATCTAATGTTTCAAGCATGAAAACTGCATCAATTACAATTCCCAAACTAGTTTGCATACCCGCTTCTTTTCGGCCTCAATTCTCTCCTCTTCTAATCGCATTTCCCTATAAACAAAATTAGAATACTATCAACATGGCATATCCAGTCCCAACTGCACGATACTAAGAACATTGTATACAAGAGACTCACATGCATTTTTCATAATTCATCTGAAAATTTCATCAGCCATAGCACTCGTTTGGTTTTATGGGTGTAGATTTAGGTACCTTGATCTAATCTCTTTCAGATGAATTATGAAAAATGCATGTGGATCTCTTCTAGTCGCATTTCCCTAGAAACAAAATTAGAATATAAACATGGCATATCCAGTCCCAACTGCATGATACTAAGAACATTCGTATACAAGAGACCCACATGCACATTTTTCATAATTCATCTGAAAATTTCATCAGCCAAAGCACTCATTTGGTTCGATGGTTGTAGATTTAGGTACTTTGATCTTACTATCTAATGATATTAAAAATGAGGAATTGTGAGATTTTCAACCTGAGGCTTTGCACAGGATACTCAGATTTTCGATTCCAACAAGTGTGGGGCCCATGGTTCAGTACGCAAGAGCATTGGTCTGTTTGTGTCCCCACCGTGGATGGACTATAACCCAGAATCTCCTTGGCAAAATTCTTCAATTTATGGGCTACAAATAGTCGGTTAATAGAGAAATACAGCAACAGTCCACAGTCAACTAGGTCCAGGGGGCATAGGATCTTCCGGTCTGAGATAGTTTGGGGATGTGGTTCATCCACAGTGTTATGCAACAGATAGGCTTTGCAAGCTTGCACATTCATCCAACATGTTATCCTCGACGAAAAGCTTTGCAAACTCCCTCACACCGGGAGATCCAAAATGTTATCTGGGCCTGAGGTTGGTTTAGGCAAGGATTTTGAACTGGCTGGGCCAGTTCTGTTCCAAATTTTTATTTTTCTTGGCCTGTTGCTGGCCGGTTGGTAAACCTAGCTGCCTGCCAGTGAATTTTCTTCTTAGTGATTTGTGAGATTTAGCACAGAGAAAACTGGAAGGGATATCTTACTATTTACTTAGGTTTTGGAGAAAATAAAAACTGTTATCAGTGTTCTCGTATTATGTCACATTTGGGGAGATATTTCCAATCTATTCATTGTCTTATTTGAGTTCGCCCTCAGCTTAGTAGATGACCAGTGACACTAGTCTATTCCTTTCCATTCTCCTTTTTCCTAATCTTTTTTGTTCGTTGAATTAGATTGAGAAGGAGAAAGAGAGAGGGTATGAGAAGAAGCAAGAGAAAAGAGAATAAGGCTTAAATATTGGTTACGCCCAGTGTTTTAAATATCGACGATATTGGCAGATATATCCCACGATATATCTTGTATCCCACCCGTGCAATACGAAACACACAAGTAGTGTGATATATCCCACATGTTCGATCCAGTGAGCATTTTTTATTTTCGATCTTTTTTTTTTTTTTTTTTTTGTAAATCATGTTAAATCAGTGTCAAATTGTTACAAAAGATTTGGAGAAGGACCGAGTTGCGGAAAATTGAAAAAAAATCAAAATCAAACATTTATGTAATCTAA
The DNA here is from genome assembly GCA_021015155.1 of Magnolia officinalis. Taxonomy (NCBI): domain Eukaryota; kingdom Viridiplantae; phylum Streptophyta; class Magnoliopsida; order Magnoliales; family Magnoliaceae; genus Magnolia; species Magnolia officinalis. The sequence continues at coordinate 24,691,098 of JAJHSJ010000002.1, read as the reverse complement.
TCTAGTGATTCTTCTATTGCTTTTGAATGTATTGCTTGTGTTTCCACATGTCTTCTTACATTTATAAAGTATATGAATAGACTTTGAATATACTTGCATCAATTCAGTTAGACAACGCATAGATTAGGACCCCATACAAAGAAAACCTATTATGTGCACTTGTTTTTAGTAATGTTTTGATTTGTAAGTGTGTATTGATGTCTTTTTTAACAATCACTGAAATTTCATTGAAAAATTCGACCAATTTCCAATGTTTCCAACAACAGCGATACATTACGCGATACAACCGATATATCCCATGCAATAACCGATATGTATCCTTATCCCAAGGGTGCGATACATAATGCGATACCGATATTTCGAACAGTGGTTACACCCCTAGCCTCTCCTCTTATTATCGTTAGGGCTTTCATAATATATATGAAAGTACAAAAATACCCCTATTCTTGAGTTATTCTATAACCAAAGCCCATATGCTAAACTCTGCTCTATCGCATGATGTAAGACGTGTGATTTAACTACTTGGATGTGGGAGATTGTTAATAGATTAATCACAGTAAATCAAATATAATATGTTGTTCAACAATGATCTAAAGAGTACCAAAAAGGCAATAAAATTCAGATTTATGATAAAATCACAATCTCACACAAGTATGAATCATATAAACATGAAAACCAAAGGCCCAGAGGGGTTGGAACCCCCACATTAGCATAGGCAAGGTTCTAAATCAATGGGCAGATTTGGCGCACTTCTAGGGTAGGAAATTTGGAGATATAGGAATTAGGGTTGGGAAATTTGGAGATTTGGGAATTAGGATTAGGAAATTAGGGTTTGTAGGGAAATAGGGTTTCGAGGGTTATAGTTTAGCTTAAGGTTTTAAGCTTAGGGTTAGGGTTTTAAAGGGGAAAAGAAATATGAATCAAGAGGGAAAGAGAGAAAGGAGGGGATGGCCGTACGGATGTACGGTCTTGGGTTGATCCATAAGGTTGTACAGCTTGAATGGGGTTGGGCTTAGGTGGGTTTAAGATGTGATGGGAATGGGTTTTGGGTGAAAGCAAAAAGGGGAAAAGAAGAGATGAAGAGAAATAAAGAGGGGTTGAGAGAGATAGAGAAAGAGAAAGTGAAGAAGATACCTTGGTTGTAGAGAATGAGGGAGGAGAAGAAGACAATGGGCTTCACACCCTTGGATTCACACCAAAATCATCTCTTTTCACAAGAGATTTCCACGCATTGCACATGGGAAGAGCTTTTTTTTTTTTGTTTTCCTTCTTTTTTCAAAACTTCATGCATAGAAAAAAAAAAAAAAAAACAAAACAAAAAAAAAAAAAAAACCATAAGGGCTAGATGTCCAAGTCTACCAAATTACAAAAATGCCCTTTTAATTCTTTTTCATTCCCATCATGTCCCAAACCTCATAAACATCAAATAAATGTTCCAAATATGAAATAAATTGAAAAAACACATAATCCAAAAAATCCTAAAGTAAATAAAGTTTGATGATGTCTGGTGGCGACAATAGTCCATGATCAACGGTTCGATTAAAGTGTCCATGCGATCCAATGGTCTTTTCATCATATCGTCGTGATCTAACGGTCCAAATTTCCCAACGAAGCATGCCACATGCATCTTCCTAGTGTAGGTCTTTGAAGATGCACAATCATGCATGTGGGGCTTCAAGGTCTCAATATGGCCCACCCGAGCCCATGTACAAGTCATCAAGCCAAAGTGAAGGCTGGTTCGACCTCCTCTTCCTCTAGTACACTTGTATAGTCGGATGTCCTCATCAACTCTTCCCGAGTGAGTACATTTCGCCTCTGGCAAAATAAAGTTGTGATGCCCCTCTAAAAGATATGGGTCAAGTCGTTAAAGATTTGCATCTGTGATTCACGTGCAATCTGAAATTGGTCGATGTTTTCACTTGACTTTCTGAAAGCCCCCATGTCGAGTGAAAACCACATGCTCGTCCAAAATATCCTTTATCTCCTTTCTGCTCATAGGTATGGATGGTAAAGGTGGTAGAGGCTGAGAAGAAGGGTTACATACGGTCCATGGGTGATGGGACAAGTCAAGTGTGTCATCATCTAGATCAGGAGATGGGTTTTGGAAAGGCACAAAATCCTTCACATTGAATGTAGCACTAATACCCATCCTAGGTGGAAGATCTACCAAGTACGCATTAAGACCTAAATGTTTCAAAATCTTATATGGTCTAGCACTGTGGGCTTGTAATTTTTTTAAAGTTCCCTGTGGAAGCCATTCATGCCTTATCCTTATCATCACTTTATCGCCTACCTGATATTCTTTAAATCTACGGTGAGAGTCAACAAGGTTCTTATATTTTTCATTACTTATGTTAATCCATTTTCTAATCTTCGTATGCAAGTCATGAAAGTGACATGGCAAATGCTTTTGCAGACTTTGATGGCCTATGGGAGACTGACATGGGAATAAGGTCTATAGGTTTTCTAGGCTTATAAACAGACACAACTTCAAAGGGACTCGTGGATATTGACCTATTGACTGAACTATTACATGCAAACTCGGCTACAGGTAATGTTGCATCCCGAGTCTTAGTATGGTCACCCACAAGACACTGTAACAGGTTCCTTTAACTCCTATTAACCACTTTTGTCTGACCGTCAGTCTAAAGATGGTATGTCGATGAAAATTGTAATCTTGTGCCCATCATGTGCCAAAGTGTCTCCCAAAAACAACTCATAAACCTAACATCCCTGTTAGACACGATGGTTTTCGGCAACCATCTAAACGTACCACCTCTGCAAAGAATAGCTTCGCGATGTTGGAGGCATCAGACGCCTTAGAGCATGGTAGAAAATGGACCATTTTAGAAAAATACTCCACTACCACAAAAATGGAATCGTACTTCTTGATTGTCTAGGGAAGCCCAAGCACGAAGTCCATACTAAGGTCTTGCCACGGAGCATGTGGCACTGGCAACAGTGTATATACCTGTGTTCTACTTCTTTTGCTTTGTCAGCTGACATGTTCGATATTGCCTAATAATTTTGGCTACATCTCGCTTGATACTTGGCCAATAAAACATGTCATCTACAAAGGCAATAGTCTTGTCACGACCAAAATGATCGGCTACTCCACCGGCATGAAGCTCCCAAACAAGGAAATCCCACAGCATTGTGCAGGGAATGCAGAGTCTGTCTCCTTTGAATAGAAAGCTATCAATCAGGACAAGCCTACTATCATTCCTCTGACCATCCAAAAGTGACGTATATACTTTCCCGAAGTCTGGACACGTAGGATATTCGACCTTCAAACTCTCGACTCTAGTGACTTCAACGCTCATAGATTGAAGCAACGTCACTCTCCGACTAAAAGGGCATCGGCAAGTTTATTCTCGACTCCAGCTTTGTGTTTCAGAATAAATGACTACCTTTGAAGAAATGCAACCCGCTTGGCATGCCTTGGGTTTAATTTCTTTGGGGATTTAAGATAACGTAAGGCCTCGTGGTCTAAGAACGAGACGCACTCTTGTCGTAGTAAATAATGTCGCCAATGACGCAAGGACTGGACTACCGCATAGAATTCCTTGTCATAAGTAGAGTATCGTTACTTCGCATCATTCAACTTCTCACTAGAGAAAGCAACAGGGTGTCCCTCCTGGCTAAGTACTCCACCTATACCTAGCTAGAGGTGTCATGAGCAATCTCAAAGACTTTAGAGAAGTCAGGAAGGAACATGATAGGAATCTCCATCTTGCCATTTATCTTCTTAAACGCTTTTGACAAGACGTTAGTCCATTTGAACTCCCATTTTTTTATGCAATTTGTGATGGGGGTCATAATGGAACTAAAGCCTTTGATGAACCGCCTATAAAAAGTAGCTAAGCCGTGAAAGCTACATACCTCATGAATGTTCCACGGTTTAAGCCAACTCACAATGGCCTTGATTTTCTCAAGATCCACAGACATGTTTTCTGATGAAACTATAAAACCTAAGAAGATAACTCTATCTAACATGAACAAACACTTCTTAAAGTTTGCATATAACTTCTCTTCCCTAAGGATCCCGCAAACTTGCCTCGGATGGTGTAGTGTTGAAGTAATTAAGTTCCTTGATATACATTGATACACTACACTCTGACAGCTTGACCTTTTGGAGTGAATGGTTGTTTGACATGGTATCAGAGCGGAAGATCCTATGTTCGAATCTCGAGAGCAGCAAAAATATGCCTCTTTAAAATATTATTCTCCCACGGGGGGTCAGGAAAATCAGGTCCGGCCCAGGGACCGGGAAATTAAGCCCGACCTATTTATGGTGTGAGTGTCCCTCCACCTTCGTCAATATGTTCCCGTGCGGAGTTCCCACCTCGCACGTGCGGGGAGGTGTTGAAGTGATAAAGTCCCTTGATATATATTGATACACCACACTCTAACAGCTTGAGCTTTTGGAGTAAATGGTTGTTTGACATGGTATCAGAGCGGAAGATCCTATGTTCGAATCTCGAGAGCAGCAAAAATATGCCTCGCTAATATATTATTCTCCCACGGGTGGTCAGGAAAATCATGTCCGGCCCAGGGACCGGGAAATTAAGCCCGGCCTATTTATGGTGTGAGTGTCCCTCCACCCTCGTCAATATGTTCCTGTGCGGAGTTCTCACCCCGCACGTGCGGGGGGGTGTTGAAGTGATAAAGTCCCTTGATATACATTGATACACCACACTCTGACAGCTTAAGCTTTTGGAGTGAATGGTTGTTTGACATGGTATCAGAGCGGAAGGTCCTATGTTCGAATCTCGAGAGCAGCAAATATGCCTCACTAATATTTTATTCTCCCACGGGGGGTCAGGAAAATGAGGTCTGGCCCAGGGATCGGGAAATTAAGCCCGGCCTATTTATGGTCTGAGTGTCCCTCCACCTTCGTCAATATGTTCCCGTGCAGAGTTCCCACCTCGCACGTGCGGGGGGGTGTTGAAGTAATTAAGTTCCTTGATATACATTGATACACTACACTCTGACAGCTTGAGCTTTTGGAGTGAATGGTTGTTTGACATGTAGTTCTCTAGACTGGAGGTAATATAGATGAGGATATCGTTAAAGTACACCGCCAAGAACTTCCCTATAAAGGGTCTTAACACTTGGGTCATCACACGCATGAATGTACTCGGAGCATTAGTCAAACCAAAAGGCATGACTAACCACTCGTAGAGCCGTCATTCATTTGAAGGTCGTTTTCCATTCATCCCCTAGGTGAATATATATCTAGTGATACCCAATCTTGAGGTCTATCTTTGAGAAAATCGTGGCACTTGCCATCATGTCTAACATATTATCAAAGCGTGGTATGGTAAACTGACACTTAACCGTGATTTTGTTGATGGCCTGACAATCCACACACATGCACCAAGTGTCATCTTTCTTCAGCGTGAGAAGCGCTGGCACGACACAGACTCAAACTCTCCTAAATGAAACCCTTCCTAAAGAGCTCATCTACATACTTCTTCAACTCCGCATGCTCCATAGGGTTCATTCGATAATGAGGAAGGTATGGTAGGGATGACCTAAGGACAAGATCAATGGCATGCTGAATGTCCCTCATGGGCAAAAGCTTATCTGGTAAATCCTCAGAAAAAACATCACTAAACTCCTCTTAGTACCGGACTTACCTCGAGTGACAACTCTAACCTCAAGGGTAGCCTCTCTAGCCACGGGGGCATACACCATCGAATCCACCTTAATGTCCAACTCAAACTCTTTGGCATTTAATATATGGAGAGACTTGGGCTGCGATTTCCACACATACCTCCTTCAGCATACATCCTTCTATCCATCCTTTTTATGGTCCTCTTTCTTAACTTCTAGGGTGTTCTTGGGCAGAAGGGGATTTAACTTTATTTTCTTGCCCTCATGCATGAAGGAACAAACATTCGAATGACCGAATATTGTTACACCACGATCAAAGAGCCAAGGCATGCCCAAGATGATGTAGCCTACGTCCATAGGCAAAACATCACGCCACAGTGAGTCTTTATAAGATGCGAACTGGATGGGAATCAGACAAAGCTGGGAGATTAGCATAGAGGACTCATCAACCCATAAAACTCTATAAGGCTGAAGGTGAGGACTAAGCTTCAGGCTCAAATGATAAATGGTGCTTTCGGAGAGCACATTTATACAATTGCTACTATCAATGATTAGTTTGCAGTTTTTCTCACCACATTTGGTGTAAGTATAGAAAATAGTATTCCTGCACCAATTATCAATTCCCTTAGCCTGAGCTAAGGGGCACTTGACAACTGCAAGTGGTACAGTCTCATCTTCTTCTTCATCACCAGCATCAATTACATGATGATATTCTTCTTCTTCACAGTCACCATGGTCATCTTCATCTTCCTCATGCTCTCCAATCACGAGGGCCTTAGGTCATTCTTTTATGGGACACTCATAAGCGAAATGGCCATATCCTTGGCAATTATAGCACCGCCTAGGTTCGCTCCCTTGCGAACTGGTACTGGTGACTCCTTTACCCTTGAAATCCTTTGGGTTACTTTGAGTGCCAACAAAGGGTTTGGGTTGACTTCCAAAGTTAGACTTAGCTCCCTGAGAGTAGTCTTAACATTGGACTCACGAGAGTAAAACCGTCTCCCAAATTATACTTTTAAGGATTATTTAAGTTCTTACACTAACTAATAGGCATGCTCAAGGGTGTCAATATCGTGAGAGAGTAGCTCGCATTGAATATCGGATCGGAGGCCCATCCTAAAACAAGAAAGAGTCATTAGTAGGTCCTCCTCAACGTTACATTGCATCATGTATTCTTCAAATTGGTGATGTAATCCGTTAGGGGCATTGTTCCCTAGCTAAGGGATTGTCATTGATCCAATAATTTCTGACGATATGAGAGAGGAAGATATTTTCGTTTAGCACTTCTTTCATCTCGACCCAATTTACAATCGGGTCTTGTTCAAACCTTTAAAACTTACGCTCAAGATTGGTCCAAAATAATTTAGCCTGGCCGCCCACCAACTCCATCTTGGCGAACCTCACACGACGACGATCATACATCTCATACCACTCAAAGTAATGGTCCATGCCTGCAAGTCAATTGAGGAAAGCCTTTGGGTCTAGACGACCATCAAAGCTAGGGGCCTCGATCTTGAGGCTTTTCATAATGCTCTCATTTGGATCGTAATGATCATGATACTTCCCAAGGGGTGGGTGGGTATACACCCCATTATGGCCAACACCTCTACCACGGCCTCTTCCACATCCTCCAACGTGACCTCCTACATGAGCTTCCTCTACACCTCCCACTTGAGATTGGCCATCTTCTCCATTATCGGGATTTTCCTGAAGAGAAGTCTCCGACTGAGCTATATGATTGTTAGTCGTTGTCAGTTGGTAGTTGGTGGTTTTGCTTTGAGCCTCAAGGGCCTCCTGTTATCTAGCTACGACATTAAGAGTTTCGAGAATCTGATCTTGGCTCATGGTGGTAGGGTTAAGACCAAAACCTCACCTAGAATGCGTGGACATAAAAAAGGGGCAAACTAAGGGGCCTAAGACTTAAGACTCTAAGTACTATGTTATGACAAAGGAAAAGTGGCTAACCTAGATGCCGCAATACGTAAACCTAGACTCTATATGGAATGAATGCACTAACAAGGCCCTAGATGTGATGAATGTGCTAGCCCTATATATACCTATGCTAAAGTCCTAAGCTCTAATACCAAAATTTGATGCAGGACGTGTGATTTAACTACTTGAATGTGGGAGACTATTAACAAATTGATCATAGTAAATCAAATATAATAACATGTTGTCCAACCATTATCTAAAGAGTACCAAAAAGGTAATAAAATTCAGATTTATGATAAAATCACAATCCCACACTAGTATGAATCATATAAACATGAAAATCGAAGGCCCAATGAGGGATTGGAGCCCCCACATTAGCATAGGCAAGGTTCTAAATCAATGGGCAGATTTGGCACACTTATAAGGTAAGAAATTTGGGGATTTAGGAATTATGAGGATTTGGGAATTAGGGTTACAAATTTTGGGAATTTGGGTTTGTAGGGAAAAAGGGTTTTGAGGGTTATAGTTTGGCTTAAGGTTTTAAGCTTAGGGCTAGGGGTTTAAAAGGGGAAAAGGAATAAGAATCAAGAGGGAAAGAGGGAAAGAGAGAAAAGAGGGGATGGCATACGGCACACCGTATAGACGTACGGTTTTGGGTTGATCCATATGGTTGTATGGCTTGAATGAGGTTGGGCTTAGGTGGGTTTAAGATGTAATGGGAATGGGTTTTGGGTGAAAGGAAAAAGGGAAAAGAAGAGAGAGAGATATAAAGAGGGGTTGAGAGAGACGGAGAAAGAGAAAGTGAAGAAGATACCTTAGTTATAGAGAATGAGGGAGAAGAAGACAATGGGCTTCACGCATCGCATGTGGGAAGACAAAATTCTTGTTTTTCTTCTTTTTTCAAAACTTCATGCATTACAAAAAAAATAAAAATAAAATAAATAATAAAAAACCTAAGGGCTGGACGTCCAAGCCTAAATAGGCTTTGGATTGCCGAATTACAAAAATGCCCTTTCAGTTCTTTTTTATTCCCACCATGTCCCAAACCTCACAAAAATCAAATAAATGTTCTAAATATGAAATAAATTGGAAAAACACCGAATCTAAGCTAAAATAAAATAAAATCCTAAAGTAAATAAAATTCAATGAGGTCTGGTGATGACGATGGTCCACGATCAATGGTTTGATCAAATTGTCAATGCGATCCAACGTCCAACCATCATATCATCGCGATCTAACGGTCCAAATCTCCCAACAAAGCAACCCACATGCATCTTCTTAGTGTAGGGGCTTTGAAGATGTACGATCATGCATGTGGGGTCTTCAATGTCTCACTGCGGCCCACCCAGGCCCATATACAAGTCATCAAGCCAAAGTAAAGGTTGGGCCGACCTCCTCAGGTACACTCTAAATAGTCAGATGTCTTCATCATCACATCACCTCAAGGACTAAACAAAAGGGAATAATAAAATAAAATAATTGAAACGTGGGCCATAAGTGTGATCACCATCATCCATCACGGTCTATTATCACCATCATCCATCACGGTCTATTAACAGTCCCCCTCAAGCTAGAGCATATATATCATGAATACCTAACTTGACGAAAAGACAATCCAAATGGGTGCAAACAAGAGCCTTAGTGAACATATTTGCCAATTGATCCTGAGACTTAATGAATGACACACAAATTTCTTTACTCGTAGCTTTTTCTCTAAGAAAGTGGTAATCAACTTCGATGTACTTGGTTCTCTTGTGATAAACCGGATTATTGGTAATATGAGAAGCAGCTTAATATCACTTACAGGAAAGATGATATCAGGTCAAGTGATTGTTAAGTAAATCAATCTTCCAACAAGTTGATGATATCTTTCGGGATCATCAATCAATTCTCTCGGGTCAACACTAAGCTTCTGATTTGGGTCCATAGTAGTTTCACTTGGTTTGGCTCCCAAAAAACCAACCACTACCAGTAAATCCATCACATATTTTTGTTGCAACAAATTAATGCCCACCTTAAATCTTGCTACTTAAATACCTAAGGAGTATCAAAGATGGCCCAAGTCCTTTGTACAAATGTATTGCTGCAAAAATGTCTTCAACTTGTCAATACCCACACTATCACTACCAGTGATAATGATATCATCCACATTCACTACCAACGCTATGATGCCTACTTCACTTCGCCTCACAGAGACAGAGTGGTCAGCCTAACTCCATTTCATTCCACATCCAAACACCATTTTACTGAATTTGTCGAGCCAAGATCTTGGAGAATGTTTTAGGCTATAATGGACTTCTTAAGATTGCAAATATTGTTCAACTCCCCCTAAGCAATAAAATCAGGTAGTTGCTCCATATAGACTTACTTCAATAAAATCACCATGAAGAAGCACATTCTTCACATCAAACTAGTATAAAGGCCAATCTAAATTTGTGGCAACTAGAATGATTATCCACACAGAAGCTTTGCAAGTAGAGAAAATGTCTCAAATTAGTCAACTCCTAGGGTTTGAGTGTACCCTTTAACGACCAACTGAGCCTTAAGTTGTACTTGGCAAAAAAGAATGGATTAAACGTATACACCCATCAACATCCAATTGCGTGTTTTCCAGTAGGTAAGTCAGAGTCCAAGTATGATTATGAATTTATAATGGAGAGAAGCCATCTCGTTTTCCATAGCTCATTTCCATCCATCATAACTAAGAGCTTCCTTTAAAGAATGAGGACAAAGCATATTTGAAAAAAGGAGATAAACCAACAAAGGAAATAAAATGAGAAATATGATGTTGAGAAATACAATGACAAAGAAAATCCAGTCATGAGTCTCCAACCATATATTATTTTTACCATTTACTTATTTTTATTTATTTTTAATGTTCCAAAGATTCTCAAGAACATATCTTGAGAGAAACCCCAAAAATTAAAAGTAGCTCAAGAAATTACTATGCTTTTTTCTCTCTAAGAAACTACTGAAAATACTTGTCACTTTCCTCTTTACCAAACTCTGGCTGTTGATGTTTGATAGAGTTTCAAGAAGTACTAAGAAAGAAATATTTTTTTCACCAACATGCACTCATATCTTCTACCTCTTTCTAGATTCTCCATTTCAACCGCAATATTGCCCTTTTTTCTTTTGCTTGATAACTTCAGGTAGCCAATTTTTCTCAAAGGAGCATATCAAAGGAATGAACAAAACTCATTGTTAGAGTTCTACCAAATCTGTAGTAATGCGATATGCTCCACCTTGTCTTTTACCATTCACCTATTTTATGTAGGTGTTTATTCAGAGGCTATTCTTGCACAATTTGCATATTTCTTGGAGTGATTTCCTCTTATGCTGATGGGTTATTCAGCTACTCAAAATCTAAAGGTTGCTTATTCTTTTTCTTTAAATAAGAAGCATTCTCATAATTTAAAAAAAAAAAAGATTCTTCTCTCAGCTAAAATAGTTAACAGGAACTTTTCAATGTCCATAAATTATACATCATGAAATGATTGTGGTTCGTTCTTTTATTGTAGACAATTTAGGAGATTAAATGATGGAGAACCAATACAAAGGGTCTGCCATGCGCTACAAAAGCCAAAGGCAACAGTAAGCAAAGGAACTTTGATTAGGGTTATAGGACCTGAAAGGAGGAAAAGGGAAAGACCTAAAGGTGGTGAGAACCAATATGAAGTCTTGTTTACTTATCAAAGTCAAAGCCTCGTATAGGAAGGACTGGTCACACAGGATTTGTAAACCAAATCCAGATAGTTGGGAGTGGGACGAGTCTGTGATGACGTGATGACAATGACTATGACAATAGTGATGATGTTTTAATTAAAAATAATGAGCAATTCACACTATTCATCATGCCATGGAGGCCTAAGATAAACTTCTTTGGCAAGAGGTCTACCAAACTCATTGGCTTCCAAGGGGTGTGTTGGAATGACACGGCAATCTAAGACACCAAAACTGAAACAATTCTAATTCATTGAACTGCATGAAATACGCAATGTAAGCCAATCCAGTTATATAGGGTGCAAGAGGAGGAAATCTCTTTCACTGAGGAAGTAATTAGGAAAGATTGGCCCTTTGTATGTGCCCTTTATTTTCCAAAGTTAAGTATTTTACTGCCCAGAAGATGACAAGTGAGTCAACAATCAAAAGCTCACAATCCTTGACATTTTATTTTGTTTTTTATTCTTTCTTTTGTTTTTTATTTTTGTTTTTTTGTGTATGCAATAGTTTATCCAAATAGTATGCATACCAAATTTATGAACCCAAGTTCAGGAAAAAACTTGGATGAATCCAGTATCAAAGAAAAAATAATCGCATATCAAACAAAATCTTGTCCCTTTTGCTACTGATAGAAAACAAAGATGAAACTAATGAAGTTTTGCAGGATTGGCATCCACTTTTATTTTCAATGCAAAAACTTGTAGTAAATAAATGTGTAAGCTGATTGGGAGAGAGTTACGTACTTGATTAGAATAGGAGTGACAATTTGGGCCTTGCCCATGGGGAGAAGGTAGTTCCGGTAGAACCCAGCCTTGACGTCAAGCAGCTGCCCTTTCTTTCCAAGCTCTGAAACATCCTCCTTCAAAATAATCTAGAAACGGAAACCCACAAACATAAAATATTAAAAGATCAGACAGAAATGATTTGAGAACCCTTGAACCGACATCAAAATACAAGATAACAAGAAGGGAGAAAAGATATTGATCTGCAACAACAGACAGGAGAAAATGGAGTCCATGGGAAGTCTACTCTAAATGAGGTTCATCCTGCCTAACCTCAACTGTTCATCTGTTGGCCCTTACATGATGCCAACAAGGCAAAGATCCCACTATTTGGCGAATGGTGGGAGCTGTCGTGGCTTGCAAATGGATGTTGAAGCAAAAAAACCAACGGTTGAAGAAAAAGTCCATTAATTGAACAATTATCATTGTCCAATCACTATGACTTCTCACCATGGACCATCTATTGCGGAGCCACCAGATGAATGTTTCCAACTTCCAATCACCGAGTGTGAACCCTGCCCCTGTGGACAGTGGACTCCAAAGGACGACAATTTCAAATAGTTTGACAAACAACTAATTATTAGAAGGAAAAAAGAAAAGAAAAAAAAAAAGAAAAAAAGGCAAAGAGATGTAGCCTTTTATGCTAGCACCTCTATTGTGTTTGTAATTTTCTATCTACAATTCTCCATTTTTAGCTTATTTAGGAACTTTAGCATTTTTATAGGATTAATTTAGCAGGGAGAAAAAAGACGTGGGATGTTAAATTGGTCATGAATGGTATAACTCCAATCAGCTTAATTTAGCTGATTTTTAAATTTAGTATTTTTTATATGATTTTTTTTATTAGCCAGGGGATAAGACATTGGATATGAAGTTGGGAATTATCTAGGAATATGAAGTTGTTTAGGAAGGGGATAAACAGTTAGGTTTGGACCGAGATCAGAAGATTTGATTAGGTTATTTCTACATTTAGCATCATTAGTTTCGTCTTAAAAATACAAGAGTTGGAAAGGATTCAAGCAAGAAAAGATGAAATCATTTTGTTTTACTGCTGGAGATTTTCTCTACATCAAACAAAAATCTGCTTTTAATATTTTGTTTTACTGAAGATCGAATGGACAAGTGGAAAGGGGCCAAAACTAGAGACCAAGTGGAAAGGGGGCAAATTGGAAAGTGATAGGAATGGGATAGGGATAGTAGTTGGATAAAGATTTATAAAGATTTAAAGAATAAAGTTGTAGATGTTAAGAGAGAAAGTGATAGGATTTTATTAATAAAACTTGAGTTAGGAGACGAGATGATCAATGTTATCCGTGCATATGCACTACAGGTAGGGTTAGAGGTTAGACTCAAGAGACAATTCTGAGAGTGGACGGACTAATGCAAGAAATTCCGAACATAGAGAAGATATTTGTAAGGGGAAACTTAAATGGTCATGTCGGAAAGAAAATAGAGGATACGAGAGGGTACATGGAAATAGAGGATACGAGAGGGTACATGGAGGATACGGTTTTGAGAGAAGAAATGAGATGGGGGAAGCGATCCCTGTTATGGCATACGATCCAGCTCTAGAAAACACATACTTTAAAAAGAGAGATGAACATTTAATAACTTCTACAAGTGATAACTGAAGAGAGTTTGACCACGCAACATAAGTTAATGGTTACGAAGGTGTACATTAAGAGATGCAAAAAAGGGGATGAAATAAATGTGTCCAAGAACTTAGTTGTGGAATTTAAAAGTAGAAAACAACATTATTCAAAAATAAATTGATGGAATAAGGAAAGTGGATGTTGAGGAAAAAGTAAACATTATGTGGAATTAGATAAAGGTGGATCCAGCCAGCTGCCAGCTTAGAATTTAGTGCATTAGAAAAGTGGCAAAATATGTTTTAGGAGTATTTAGAGGGAAAAGCCAATCATATAAGGACTTGCTTGTGGAATGGCAATGTACAAAACACTATTAACAAGAAACGGTCATGTTTCAAAGCCTACAAGGGACGAGAAACAATAAAAATCTTGAAGAATATAAAAATGCAAAAAAGATTGCTAAGAAAGTAGCGAGGCTAAATTATGAGGCTTATAATGATCTTTACAATAAATTGGATACAAGAGAAGGTGAGAAAGATTATTTCAAACTTACAAAAATGAAAGGAATAGTAGGCTAGGGGACCTAGATCATGTTAGATGCATTAAGAGTGGTAACCAGAAGTGCTAGTCAAGGACAAGGAAACCAACGAACAGTGGAGAAGCTATTTTCAGAACTAATAACAATCACTCTTAGAGCATATGGACAAAAGGAACCATAAACTCAAATGATGTTGGAGTCCATGGATACTTTACTAGGATTAGGATATTGAAAGTGAAAGAATCTTTGAGAAATATGAAAACAGGAATGGCCCTTAGACTAGATGGTATACCAATAGAGGTTTGGAAATATATGTGATGCAGGACGAGATGATACAACCTAATATGATGCATTGAAACTAAATAGCAGATTAACTAGAGCAATTAAAAGACAAAATAACGCTAAACTACCACAAGTTAAAGAAACTCAAATTTGTAACATGTTAAGGTTCAAAACACCTAACAGTCCCGCAATGTGATTCTTATAAATTATCAAGTAATTAGGATCGTGTAGAAGATAGGACTCCCCACTTAGCATAGGTATTAAATCTGAACATTCATGGAATCACTTGAGTCATAAGGGTTTTGCGTGTTTAGGGTTGTTTTTAAGGGTTACGGAATGTAGGGAATAAGTTTAGAGTATTTAGCAAATTAGGAATTTAGGGTTTCGATATAAGGATTTGAGGATTTAGGGCTTTGGGGATAGGGCTTTGAGGGTTTAGGGTTAATAGGTTAGGGAAATTTGGAGAAATTAGGTTTAGGGTTATAGGATTTTGGGGGAATTTGGATTAATGTTTAGATTTGGGGATTAGGGTTTGGAAGATTGGGGATTTGGGAATCTTAGGGTCAGGTTTGAAATTTATGTTTAGGGTTTTTGTAAAGGGGATCAAAGGCAAGAGGGAAGTCGAAGAACCGAAACAAGGGGGCCACAGATTGGGGTTGTCCGTACGGACACTACTCACGCGCTACTATTTACGGCTAGATCTTGGATTCTGTTGGGTGTAGGTGAGGTCTAGGTTGGTTTAGAATCATTTAAGAAGAAGAAAAAGAGATGCGATGAGAAGTACCTTGAGAGAGAAAGAAAACAAGAGGATAACTAGGAGAATCATTCTCCAAATGACTTCACACCATCAATCTCATCGCGGGATGAGTTGCTAAATCACATAGCAAAGGAAAGGAAACTCTTTTCATTCATGGTTCATAATAATCAAACCCTAAAAGGAGTCCAACCTTTTATAGTCTTAGAAAGAGACTTTTACAAAAAAACTCTCTCAGGAAAGAATTCTCATAAAAAAAACCCCAATCTCAAGTAAAACATAAAATAATTCAAAAATAATAAAATAGATGACAAAAACTACTCAAAACAAATAAATCTAAACTAATCGTGGCCAATGGGGTGGTCCAAGATCAAGATGGGCTACGATCAAGAGTGGTCCAAAGGTCTATTGTGTGTGATCCAACGGGCCGATCGATGCACACATACAATCCAACAGTCCAAACACTCCAAACAAGCAACCCATATGCACCTACTCCGTGTGGGGTCTTCAACGATGGCTAGGAATGCAACTTGGGCATTGTGGGCCTCATGTGATGACTGTTTAGCCATAAGTGCTCAAATGTCCTCATCAGTATGGAAATTCTAGGTAATTTTGGTTGCCAAAGTTGTTCAACAATATTATAAGATCGAAGAAAATGCAAGATTAATGGAGGAAAAGTATTGTGGTACCTACTTATAAGAATAAAGGAGACGCAGAGGGTGGCACTACCTATCGTGGATCAAACTTATGATTCATACTATTAGGAAAGAGTGATTGAGCAAAGACCAAAGCTTGAGACGAATATATCGAAAAATCAGTTTGGTTTCATGCCAGGGAGGTATACGACTGAAGTTAATTTCCTCCTTAGACAATCGATGGAGAAATATAAGGAAAGGAGGAAGGATTTCCATATGGTCTTTATTGCCTTAGAGAAAGCTTATGACAGAGTCCCTAGAGAGTTAATCTAGTGGATGTTGGACTATTGGGAAAGAATGGAGTTTAAAGAGGATATATTGACATGATCAACGATATGCATGAGGGAACATTAACTGATGTGAGGACCACTAGTGGAGAGCCAAGTGAGTTTCCAATGACTGTTTTGCACCAAGGGTCGGCATTGAGCCCATACCTTTTCGCATTGGTTATGGGCAAGCTACGAGGCATTTGCAAAAAAAGATCCCACGGTGGATGTTGTTTGTAGATGACATAGTTTTGCTTGACAAGATAAGGGAAGGCATAAACACGAAGCTAGATTTACGGAGCGGTGCTTGAGAACCTAAAGGAATTTAAAATTAGTAGGACTAAAATAGGGTATATGGAGTGCAATTTTAGTAACAATAGGAGTGGGACAAGGAATTAGTTAAGATTCCTAACCAAGAAGTTTCTCAAAATGATCAGTTTCGATATCTGGGGTCAATAAATTCATGAGAGAGGCGAGAGTGAGAAGGATGGTGCCCATAGAATTTAAGCAGGGTAGAAGAAATAGTGATGTGCCTCTGGAATTTTATGTGATCGTCGTGTCCCACTCAAGCTGAAAGGGAAATATTATGGGAATGGGTATAAGACCATCCATGTTTTATGAGATAGAATGTTGGGCAATTAAGGAACAACATGTTCATAGGATGAATGCAAATGAAATGAGGATGTTGAGATGGATGAGTGGCAAGACAAAGAATGACATAATTAGAAACGTAAGTATTCGAGGGAATTTAAGAGTACAACCTATAAGTAAGATGAGGGAAATTAGACTAAGATGGTTTTGGCCATATGCAACGGAGACCTAGAAATGCGCTAGGAGGAGTGAATTGGTACAAATTGAAGGCTCTAAAGGGGCAAGGGAAGGTCCAAAAGGATGTGGGTGGAGCCGTGAAGGCAATAAGGAAAAAGCTTTTGCATTGGTGGCATAACCAATAAAATTCTTGCCTCGATTATTAGATAAAGAGAAAGCTTCTGCTCCAAATATTTGCTTCATGCGTCAGGTAGCGAGGTGGATAAGGTTATTTGGAATTTCTTTTTGAGTTGGCCTATTGACCCGTCACTCTGGGAGGTGATTGAAAGATGATCATCTGATCCATTTCAAGCAAGAGGGATTGTCCTGTGGAAGATGGTAACTTATGCAATTTTGTGGGGGCTATGAAGGGAAATAAAACAAGATTTTTTAACAATAGGTACACGTCAATTTACCATGTAAGAGTAGAATTTTCTATAGTAGACACCACCTCAAACGAGTTTTACGAAGCTCAAATTGGGTTCTCTAGAGGCAAGTTTGTGCCATCAGGAACCAGGGCATTTTGAGAGATGAGAAAAGTGATGTGTTGATGCCTTTCTCTGGCCCTATGGGTAGAGATGGATTTGAGTTTCGTTAATCTCTTGAGCTTTGAGAGCATGATATTCAAAACCGACTAAGTAACAGTAATGGTCATGGTCATAATCGTTACGCATTACAAGGCCGAAATGGCCGTAACGACTGTTATAGAAAAAACAAGCCTTAACAGTCCCGTAATGGCCCTATAATGGACCGTAAAAATCATGTAACACTCCTGTAACAATTTTTTTTTTTTTTTAAGAAGAAGAAGAAGAAGAGTTGTAACAACTGATACGGGGTTCGTAACGGCGGATACAGCACATATCATAATGGTAACGGTGGTGACCGTTACGGCCACCGTTACCATTATAGATAGGGTTGTACACAAACCGAGTTAGCTCGGTTAGCTCACTCGACTCGACTCGAAAAAGCTCGATTCAAAACTGAGTTTGAGACGAGTCGAGCTGATTTTTTTAGGTTGAAAATTTTTCGAACCGAGTTTGAGCTTGCTCGACTCGACTCGGATCGAACCTCAACTCGAATCGAACTTGGATCGAACTAGTTCGGTGATTCGGTTATTTTAATATTGATGTTGCTCACCAAGTGTTTGATGAAATGACTCAACAAAGTGTCGGCTGGCGGCGAGGAAGGTATGGATATGAAACAAATACCCTCGTGTCTTGATTTTGATGTTGCCTACTGAGTGTTTGAAGAAATACCTGTAAAACCGTTGTTGTTGTTTTACATACAGTGAGAAATTGAAGATGTGCTCCATGTGTTTGTGAAAATTTTGCACAGGCAAACTCGACTCAATCTTGGCTCGAACTGGCCCAAGCTGCTGACCGAACCGAGCCGAGTTGGCCAGTTAGGCCGAGCCGAGTTCGAGTTGGGCTCAGCTAGTGGCCGAGCCGAGTTCGACTTGTGTACACCTCTAGTTATAGAACACCTTGTTAGAGAGGGCTTGCATCTAGTAGACTCATCTTTTGAAGGGAAGCTTTGTTTTCCACTAGGTTTTAGGGTGTTTTGCGCCTTAGAGGTCCCTAGCTAGCCCTATTGGGTGCTTTTGTTTCTTTGGTGTTGAATGGTCTAATGAGGCTAGTTGATCATGCTTGTGGAGTGACAAAAGGGTCATTTGCTATTGGTCGTTCCTTGCCTCTTTTGTAATTTTCATCTCTTCGAACAGAATTTGTTGCCATTTAAAAATTAAATATTATCATGTTTTCTATGATTCACATCAACCCCTAAATAGACACATTGTACCGGTTGAATCATTGACATGCATTTTGAAGGAAGGAAAAAGGGGTGTATCAATAAAAACATTGAGGCTGTAAGCGATAACTCCAACACCCAACCAGCCAGTTTTAGAGAACCCACAAATAAACCATCATAACAAAAATAAGAAGGAAAAAAAAAAAAAAAAAAAAATGATTAAAATTGTTGATTTTTGAAAACCACAAATGGAACAGAAAAGAGAAAAAGGAAAAAGGAAGAAAATAATATAAAAGTGTAGTTTTGAGGAATCCAAAAACCAAGCATCGAAAGATAAGGAAAATGGGAATATAAATAGCTAGTTTTGGAGTACCCATAACCCAAACATGAGAATGGTGTGTGTGCACCCACACACGTGTTGCAAAAGTAGATTTGTGACCTTTCGATACTTCTTTGCTTTCTTTTGAGCGAGCACCATCATGGACGATGTCCCCTTGTCTGTCATTTTGCCATTTTCATGCATGTTGTTATTGTTGTTGTTTATATTTGTGATGCTTGAGTTGTGCAACCAGGAGCAAGAACTCCATGACAATGCCGTTGTCGCCATTTTACCTTATCAACAACTTGTACCTGCAAATGAAAAGAGCGAGAGCTTGAATAGATTAATGTCCTGTAGCTTTCATGAAAGAAAATCACACCAACATTAAAGAACGCCAAGGAAATCTAGCATACATATTACGTCCTTCCTAATTTGTAAGAATCGGCAGGCCCTCCCTAGAAAGAGAATAAAACAACAAATAAAAATGGTTTGGTTCAATGCCCTGCAACTAAGTCCGAATTATCATGTTGTAAACGCCACTACAAATGTGAGTATGAGTTGGGCCTCGGCATGGATCAATCACAATGTGACAATCAGGATGCATGATTGAACGTTCCGAAGTTTAGATCTGTATTATCCTTTGTCATAAACATCTATTTGCAGGACATTGATGGAAGGGATCATTCTATCGTTTTATTTTTTACGCCATGAACGGAACTAATGTTTTCAATATCAATAGCAATGAATGTATCACATCCTTGGGATACAGAAACATATTGGTATCGCATGGGAAATGATGCATGTATTGGGGAATATATCGCTGTTCGAGAGAAACATCGAGAAATTTATGGAATTTTCAATGGAACTTCAGGAGATGTTAAAAGAGGCGTGATTACACTACTAAAACTAAAAACATAAAAAACCAATAATGCATAATAAGCTTTCTTTGTATAGGGTCCTAAACTACGTGATGTTTGATAGGAGTGATGCAACTATATCCAAAAAAAGTTGATATAATTCAGAAATCATAAATACAAGTACCGAAACACAAACAATACATCCAAGAACCAAAAAGAAGAAGAAGCAAAAATACATTTGAACCCACTACATCCCACTAAGATTCCTCAAAAAAAAAAAAAAAAAAAATCTCCAGAGAAAAAAGAAAAAGAAAAAAAAAAAAAAAAAAATCGATTTTTCACCTCCCACATGTTGCCTCGATATCGTCGATACGTATCACGTGTATCAATGATATCAAGGAGCTTATAAAGGAATCCTAACGATCATCATCATCATCATCATCATCATCATCTAAGCCTCAACCCAACTAGTTGGGGTCGGCTACATAAATCCTTTTCCCACATTCCACTTTATGAAGGGCCATAACTTCAATTAGACCACAGGTCATGAAGTCTTTTCTTACCACTTCCACTCACGTCCTTTTTTGCCTTCCCCTTGCCCTTTTAGAGCCTTCAAATTGTACCAACTCACTCCTAGCCGACGCAATTCTCGGTCTTCATTGCACATGACCAAACCATCTAAATCTACTTCCCTCATCTTATCATTTATTGGTGCACTCCTAAGTTCCCTCGAATACATTCATTTCTAATTCTATCAGTCTTGTCACTCACCCATCTAAACATCCTCATTTCAGCTACACCATTCCTATTGATATGTTATTCTTTAACTGCCTAACATTTTGTCCCATAAAGCATGTCTTGTCTTATAGCTATCCTAGAAAATTCCCTTTCAATTTGAGTGGTAGATGATGATCACGTAAAACTCCCGACGCTGCTTAAAGTCTATGGGCAACATCCTTCTCAATCTCTCCACTCCCATGAACTGTTGATTGAAGATGTTGAAAGTGGTCATTATGGGAAACTTCTTGGTCATCAATCTTAACTAATTCTTCGGTCCCACTCCTATTGTTACTAAAATTGCACTCCAAATACTTTGTTTTAGTCCTAATTTGAAATCCTTTATATTCGAAAGGAATCCTAAAAATATTTCATGATAATGATATTTGGAAATATTGCATGATATCCCCAACAAAATGCAATATTATCAGCAACAGTATAGAATTTTATAATTCCATGTTCGTAGCAAGCACCTCTGATAACATCTGCCAATACTATCAATACTAAAAACACTAATCAAAAGTAGGAACACTTGTTAATCTTCTCCAATCACCTACCTCCTATGCACAACATTCTCCATGATAAATGACTCCCACATCCCAATTTTATGAAAACATACGTGAAAATGAAAATGTAATACTCATTCTAATTCTAAGAGTGCACGAGAGAGAGAGAGAGAGAGAGAGAGAGAGAGAGAGAGAGAGAGAGAGAGAGAGAGAGAGAGAGAGAGAATTTTTACCAAACATATAGTGTCATATACCATAAAAGTAATGTTGTTATATTTTTAAAATGGCCCTATACAAATAACAGATGGTATTCTGATGAAGAATGGTCATTATTGAGACAATAAGGGCTGCTGTTTTGAAAATAACATAAGTGATTTAAAAGGCATTTTTTGTTACATAACATGTCGAATGACTGTTCCCATTACAACAGGCGCCATGAAGCTTTTCATTAAACCTTTAAACTATGTTGTTAATCAACTCCCAAGCTTTGACAAGAAATGTCAGACTTTGGATGCACCAAAAATGGCATGAATTGTCTAATATGACCTCTAACTGTCATTTCAAAATGAAGATAAAGAAACAAGAAAAAAATTGATACTCCGCCTGAGTGTGATGGATGATAAGAATGCACTTAGAAATTGCATTTGTGGACTATAAGAAATTTAATTAAATTGTACACTTCAAAAAATCAAATGAAACTGTCCAAGTTATGGGTCCCAATTTAAAATTGAAAAATATCCAAGGGTCCTATTCCGACAAGTGCCTTAGCGACAGTGGCTTCCATAATTTAGTCAGTTTAATTTGAGTTAATGTATGCCATGTATACAGTTTATGCGGGCCTGTGTATCAGGCAGCATAATCTGCCAGAGTATCAACTAACACCCCTAAAGAAAAATAGATAGCATGGGGTTTTATTAACCTTCACCATGTTGATGAAGTGTGCTCAAGTTCAATAATCTATGCCGTCCATTAGAATAGCAACCTCTTGGATAGCTCGTTCACCAACATCCAGAGTCCATACCATTCAAAAAGTAGCCTGTGATAACCATCAATCGTACTTTCAATACAATTTCAGTCTTGCATATTGACCATCCGATTGTTGGGGCATAGTAAGGAACCAAGAACTGGTCATCCAAATCTGGAATTTGACAAATGGCCTATCCAAGAATTGGTTGTTCTAACCGCCGGCCCAGATCAACAAGCGCATCCACCGAAGGCAGGCGAAAGCTGGTGAAGGTTGGCAAAACGCAGTCGTTATATCACATAACTAAAAAAAAAAAAAAAAAAAAAACTCTTATCTTGATCATGGTTAAAGACTACTTAGAAATCGTTCGGTCCTGAGTCGAGTCGGGACTCGCTCCAGTCAGGGCTGAAATGGCCCAACTCATCCGAGTCTGACTCGTGGTATCAAACCGGACCAGGCCTTGCCGAGTCGACTCAGACTCCTCCGAGCCTTAAAACCATGAATTCTTAATAAAAGGACGAAAGAAAACAGAATTTCATGTCAATCAACCAAACCAGTTATCAATCTTTAAAGGGTTTTAATATACCGCGGTTGACCGTGCAGCCATTCACATGGCATGTACCTCAAATCCGAACCGCCCAAACAGTGGGGTCCACTGTAGATAGATCGCGTCCCCAAATTGAAGGCGGAACAGTGATCCTAACCGGTCGATTGGTAGACATATAACGAACTCTAGAAATCAAAAGTAGTAAACGGTCTAAATTCGATAGCCAAATGTCTGAATATCAATGGCCAAGATTGTCTAATCGACCTGATCCTGAGTACGTATTACCACTGCTTGGACGGCTCGCATTTGAGCTACGTGCCACGTGTATAGTAGAGCATTCGACTGCGCTTTCTCAAAACCCTAAATCAGAGAGAGCGAGAGAGAGAGCGAGAGGCACCTTTGCTGGAGGAAGAAATTCGGCGATAGCAGAGAGGCAGATAGACGGTGGTTTTTCAGAGGAGAGATAGGGGAGCTGTTTCGTACTCTGGTAGAGTATGACGCTTGATACGCACGCACTCATAACTTGTATTCTTGGAATATATGAACCGACATTAAACTGACTAAGCTGTGGAACTTATTTTATGTTACTTACATTCACGGAATCAGAATTTTTGAACCATGGTAACCTCTGATTCGTGAACAGTTGTTCGTTGAAGTAGGACTATTGGATATTTTTCACTCTAACCGTCCATCTATCTGATAGGCAGATAATAAAATAAACTTAATTTTTTGTTCTTGACACCTTTGAAGTTGGATCCATAATTTTGACCGGTTTATTTTGATTATTAGTACGAAAAGTATGCACTTTTAAAGTAATTTCTAAGTGCATGTGTATCATTCATCTATTCTGCCAGAGTATCAAAGCGTTTCTCTCTTTAAGATAAGGTGGAAATGTAATGACGCGTGGCCTACGTACTTGCACAGCATACGCGAGTTTTTAATTCTGAGAAGTGGGGCTTACTTTTCGGTAATCCAGACCAGTGGCCTGTGTTCTTTCACTGTTGATGGTCTATGGTCAAAAATGTGCTTGATAGGACAATTTTGACCTTTTGATATCTGGCCCATAGATAGACGGTTAAGAAGAGAATCACGAAAATGTTCAATATTCAACTGAAATGTGCCCTGATATTGATTGCCGGGATTAACAAAAGAGAAAATTAGTGCTGTGGACCCACCTTTCAGCCAGACGGTTTTATGAAAGAAGACAACCTTCTTTTGCAAGTTAGACCTCCAAGTGTAGAGACCCATTTTTTGGACGAAAATACCCCTTCGTTCAAGAAACGGATTGGGTACTCCCCCTGCCACCAGCCAATGGCGGATGATCGGTGGTCTGTGGGTCCCACCATGATGTATGCTTTTCATCCATGCCGTCCAAATATTTTTCCACATCATTTTATGATATGAGACAAAAAATAAGGTATATCCAAATCTCAAGTGTACTACATTACAGGAAACAGTGTTGAATGAGTGTTAACCATTAGAAAACTTTAGGGGGCCCATTGTGATGTTTGTGAGAAATCCTCCCCGTCTAAGTTCATTCATAGGGTCACAAAGACTTGGACGAAGAGTGAAAAACAAATTTCATATGATCCAAAATTTCCGTAACCCCTAAAAGGTTTTTAATGGTAGACGTTCAATTCCCCACTGCCTTTACAGTGTGGTCCACTTGATAATTAGATCTATCTTAATTTTTGTCTCAAGCCTTAATATGAGCTAGCCAAATATATGGACGGTTTGGATATAACACAGACCTCATGATGGGACCCACAAAAGCAAGACAGCAAAAAAAAAAAAAAAAAAAAAAAAAACACGGACGACGGCACTAATGCTTGGACAGTCTGGCAACGGTTATCGCTACGGTTATAATCCGTAGCAATAGTGTATCCATAATTGCAGAATTTTTAGGCAAACTCGCTGGACAATTTTAAACTTTTTCGATAATATCGAAAGGCTTTCGATATATCGAAGCTATGGCTACGGTTATAATCCGTAGCGATAGGATCCCGCTGACCGTAGCAATAGGTCCACAGTCTTAGTTATCGATACTATCTATCATATCTCGATATTATCGATGACTTATGCTCGATATTATCTCTCATATGTCGATATTATTGACAATTAGGCTACGGTTATAATCCGTAGCCATAGGTCTACAGTTATTTTCCATCTCCTTTTCCCATAAGTACTATTACTTTATCAGCTTTTTTAAAAAAAAAAAAAATTTATTACTTTATCAACTTACTTCTTCACACTTGATGCAAAAATAAATAAATAATTAAAAAAAAATAAAAATAAAGCATTAGGACACCATAGAAAATGTAACCTTTAATATGAAAACTTCCAAATTTATGTCATAGAGATTTTCAATCTGGAGTTTGAAGCTTTAGTTGCCTATGCAAATAGAAGAACACTAAAAAATTACCTTTACAACAACTTTTTTGCCATCATGCATGTGAGCAACATGAACCTTTGTGAAGGAAACACTTGCTAGTGGAATAAGATCAAACTCAACAAAAATCTGTTTCATAAAAAGATTGCTTCATTCGGTTAGCAAGTTTTGCACCAATTGAGCATTTAATCAATCTATAAAACTACTCTTCACAACAAAAAAGAATAAAAAAATATTAACGATTCTCTGTGGAATTTCTCTTGATGAACCGTATTTGAAAGCTCACTTGTCAGTACTAATAAGAGAAGAATTGAAAAGTCTCAAGGGAGGAGGGCTTCATGCACAAGTCTTTAGAGAATGTTGTTGAAAATTCTAAATATGCACAAGTCTTTCTCAATATCATTGATTTTGGCACTTGATTTTTTCATGTCATTCAATTGGTGGACATGAACATGTTATTTCATTAACAAATACATGAGTTCCTCACTATATTAATAAAATACTAAGTTTCCTCGTATGTCTTAGCTAAAAAATGCCCAATTGTTCTTTTATCAAGTGTATTATTTAGGAATCTTTTTCCTTTGAAAGGATTTTCACAAGAATTGAGCGTGACAAACTGGAAATTGAGCGGGGCAAGCATGAAATTGAGTGGGGAATTGAACGTCTACCAGTTTGATTTTCCAGCACGAGGCTTGTTATCCAAGCAAAGCCTTGAGGGGTGCTTGCTCCAAAATAAGGGACAACTACAATTTTAGGGTCATTTCCCCATATGAATACCATGAGCAACAATTAACTTTCCCATTCATCTTGATTAAATTGAAAGCTCGCAATTCAATTCTATTAGGGCCCCAACTTGATGCGGCAACGGCAACGGCAGATTCGATTCCTTGCAACATTTTAATGTATCCCAAACTACCCTAAGGATACATATAGAAATCATCTAACGAGTCCACCAGGTGAATATAATCCATGTTGCACCTGATTTTCGTTCGGTTCCCCTAAGAAAGCACTCCACAACTAGAAGTAGGGCAACCTTCACTACGTCATCATGCTTATTGGTGTCAACTAATCTCTCAAACACGCCCATTATGTGCTTCTTAATATTGGATGTTCTTTAAAGTATTTGTCTCTTAGTGTACTCGTAGTGCAATGATTCTTGGGTATAGTAAGATCTCCAGTCTTAAGACCGGTAATGAGGGCGAAATCCATCTCGGAAAACTGCAATTGCCTCCCCTTGATCTCAAATACTGAATCACCTTTGTATCTTACTAAAAGTAGCTGAAATATGGCCGCTACAAAACTAAAGGATGTAACATGTAATAAAAACGCGAAAGGGGATTGTCTGAACAATTTAAGCGACTATCGTGCTTCTCCACTCCACCCTTCACCTTGTCAAACCACCATGTCAGTGTACACCTACATGATGGCTTGGAGATGACGGCATCTTCTTCATTGCCTGCACCGATGGATTTAAAAACATTTTATAAGAAAAATTGATCACTGTTGGGCCCACTATGGTTTCAACGGTGAAAATCATTATGCCCCGCTGTTTCCATGGTATGATTCAATTGATCTTTTGATATGCTTCAATTTCGGGCTAAACCGCAAAAAAACGGATGGACGGAGTGGATATACTACATACATTCAATGTGGGCCCAGCGGAGTTTACTTAGGGTAGAAAAACAGCGAGGCAAAATGAAATATCAGCGGGGCAAACTAGAAAAACGGCGGGGCAAACTGAAATATCAATGGGGCAAACTAGAAAAACGGCGGGGCAAACTGAAAAATCAGCGGGGCAAACTAGAAAAACGGCGGGGCAAACTGAAATATCAGCGGGGCAAACTAGAAAAACGGCGGGGCAAACTGAAATATCACCAGGGCAAACTAAAAAAATAGCGAGGCAAAGTGAAATATCAGCGGGGTAAACTAGAAAAACAGCGAGGCAAAGTGAAATATCGGCGGGGCAAACTAGAAAAACGGCGGGGCAAACTGAAATATCAGCGGAGCAAACTAGAAAATGGCAAGGCAAACTGAAAAATCAGCGGGGCAAACTAGAAAAACGGCGGGGCAAACTGAAATATCAGCGGGGCAAACTAAAAAAACAGCGAGGCAAAGTGAAATATCGGGGGGGCAAACTAGAAAACAAGCGAGGCAAAGTGAAATATCGGCGGGGCAAACTAGAAAAA
Source organism: Magnolia officinalis (assembly GCA_021015155.1). NCBI lineage: Eukaryota > Viridiplantae > Streptophyta > Magnoliopsida > Magnoliales > Magnoliaceae > Magnolia > Magnolia officinalis. The sequence goes on along the minus strand of JAJHSJ010000002.1, from coordinate 24,663,820 downwards.
TGGCGGGGCAAACTGAAATATTAGCGGGGTAAACTAGAAAAACGGCGGGGCAAACTGAAATATCAGCGAGGCAAACTAGAAAAACGGCGGGGCAAACTAAAAAAAACAGCGAGGCAAAGTGAAATATCGGCAGGGCAAACTAGAAAAACAGCGAGGCAAAGTGAAATATCAGCGGGGCAAACTAGAAACCGATTTTTGTTCATCAAGAGAACGTTTTCTCCTCAATGCTTGTTTGATTTTCCAATTTCATATGAATGCAAAGGAGCCATCATTACCATTTCCAAGTGTTTGTTTAAACATAAATTGTGGCTCATATATCATGAGTCAATTACACTTGCAAAGGATGGAGGTAAAGTTATATATAATCCTTACATTTTCACACTATAAAACCATCATTTTAAGCATGATTTGTGGAAACAAACAATGCAGCAAAATCATCATTACAGTCAAATGCAAGTGATGTGAGTCATGTGACCAATGTTGTCAAAATCGTTATCGTATCGCAAATCGTAGTAGGAGTTGAATTGTATCGAATTACAAATCTTATCGTAAATCATATTTTTTTTCTTCCCAAAATAGAAAACTAAAAATGACCCTTACAATCCTATTAAAGATCCTCATAGAACCTTTATATATATATATATAATATTATATATATATATATATATATATATATATATATATATATATATCAAGCCCATTCATACATGGAATCTATGTCTGTTACATTTTTACAGACATGGATGATTTTCTTAGGCCCACTATGGTTTCATCAACGGTGAAAATCATTATGCCCCGCCCCGCTGTTTCTCATGGTATGATCCAATTGATCTTTTGATATACTTCAATTTCGGACTAAACCACTACAATAAGTTGGAAAAACAGATGGACAGCGGGGCAAACTCGAAAAACAGTGGGGCAAACTAGAAAAATGGCGAGGCAAACTGAAATATCAGCGGGGCAAACTAGAAAAACAGCGGGTCAAGCTGAAATATCAGCCGGGCAAACTAGAAAAACAGCGAGGCAAAGTGAAATATCAGCAGGGCAAACTATAAAAACAGCGAGGCAAAGTGAAATATCAGCGGGGTAAACTAGAAAAACAACGAGGCAAAGTGAAATATCGGCGGGGCAAACTAGAAAAACAGCGAGGCAAAGTGAAATATCAGTGGGGCAAACTAGAAAAACGGCGGGTCAAGCTGAAATATCAGCGGGGCAAGCTAGAAAATCGTGTTAAATTAGTGTTACATTGTTACAGACATGGATGATTTTCTTGCGTTGAGAATGATTCTCTGTGGAATTCCTATTGATGAACTGTATTTGAAAGCTCGCTTGTCCGTGCTAATTAGAGAAGAACTGAAAAGTCTCAAGGGAGGAAGGCTTCATGCCTGTGAGTACTACTATTATTGGGAACTGCAGATCCTACTGGAATGCTAAAAGCTATAGAAATTGTGTCGTAATCTGTTTGTAAATTTTTTGCTATATTACTCTGTTAACTGCAGATCCTACTATTTTATGTTTGCATTTGTTACTTAACATTTTCATGCTTTATTTCTCACTAAAATACCGAGAGAATGGGCAAATCTCGGGAAATATATTAGGATACAACTACATTTTCGAGATATCCATGTTGTCACTGCGACTTACATCGGGGATTTCATAAATGTTGTTGAAAATTCTAAATAAACTATTTTCTTTCGAACCAAGAGGGCCACAATCATTGGCAGATGAGATGGCAAATAGTGCTTAAGATGGGGACATGTACTGGGTGTCAAGAAATCCCAATTCGTAACCGTTCCCTATTAGTTTATTAAGTAACATATGCTAGCACAAGTCTTTCTCAATATCATTCATTTTGGCACTTGATTTTTTCATGTCAATTATTTGGTGAACATGAACATGTTATTTCATTAGCAAGTAAATGAGTTCCTCACTATATATGTAAAATATTAGCGGGGCAAACATGAGATCAGCGGGGCAAACATGAAATCAGCAGAGCAAACTCGAAAATCATTATGCCCACTATTTCCAGTGGTATGATCCACTTGATATTTTGATATGCTTCAATTTGAGGCTCAACACCTTAAATTAGAAGGAAAAATAGATGGACGGCGTATATATACTACAGGAAACAGATTGGGTACTCCCCCTACCCACCAGCCAATGGCTGGTGTTCGGTGCTCTGTGGGCCCCATCATGATGTATGTGTTTTTCATCCATGCCATCCATCTATTTTTATAGATCATTTTATGGTATTATACAAAAAAATGAGGTATATCCTGATCTCAATTGGACCACATTACAGGAAACAGTGTTTAATGAACATCGACCATTAAAAACTTTTTTGGGGCCATAAAAAGTATTGGATCAAGATGATCTTTGCTTTTAGTCTTCATCTGGGTCTTTATGACCTAATAAACAGATTAGATTTCAGATAAACACTACAGTGGGCCTCAGGAGGATTTAAATGATGGATATCCAATCACTACTGTTTTCCTGTAGTGTGGTACATCTAAGATTTGATCCCTCTTATTTTTAGGATAAAACTCTAAATTATCTGTAAAATGGATGAACGGAAACGATGAAACACACATTGTGATTGGTGGGGCCCACAGAGCACCGACCACCAGCCACAGGGCTGGTGTGGGCCCAACTGAGTGTCAGATATACCTGTGGTGCGTGATTTCTTCTCTGGACCGACCATTTTCAGAAGAAGACAGAACGCTAATAAAGGGAGCCCACAAAATGAGTTGCGCTGGTCTTTCTCATGGAAACGGAGTGAGAAAAGGGGGTGAAAGCAACGACTGTGAAAGCGGAAAGGGAGATGAAAGCAAGGGCAGTGAAAGCAGAAGTGAGAAGTGAGAGCTTTAGCGAGCCGCAGTGAAAGGAGGGTATTTTCGTCCAAAAAATGGGTCTCCGCACGTGGAGGTCTAACTTGCAAAAGAAGGTTTGTCTTCTTTCATAAAACCGTCTGGCTGAAAGGTGGGGTCCACAGTACTAATTTTCTCTTAACAAAATAATGTTCGGATACGGATTGTGTAGTGAGGCACCAACCACCCTGTGGTGTGAAGATTCTGTAGAAGTAGAACCCACCGAGGTACGTATATGTTTTATCCACTCCGTCCATCTCCTTTTTCAGCTCATTTAAGAATATGGGCCGAAAGTTGAAGCACCACAGAAAATAGTGGGAATAAACAGTGTTTCAAATATCGATACTATCGGCCGATATTATCGGTATCGCACCACTGCGAGATGATATACTCGCGATAACCTCCGAAAGATACCAAAAAATCTCAAATCTAAATATCGGTCGATAATATCGTCGATATCGCACGATATATCGACGATATCGCGACATTTCCTCTTCATTATTGTCGGACATCAACACACGAACAGTCACGGGTGGATTGCAAAGGACTCACGAGTCCCACTGTAGCTAACCACCCACACACACCATAAAAATCGGATCCGAGCAATAGAAAAAAAAAATTTTTTAAAAAATCGAATTAGTAAAAAAAATAAAAATAAAATAAAAAAAAAATCGGAGAGTACCTGGCTGTAGCGGTGATCGGAGGTGGGTCATTCGATAGGTAAGTGCGATTTTCTTCGCATTTTCTTCATCTTCTCTCTTTCTCGGAGAATCCGGCGAGAAATCAGGCCGGATCGACCTTCCAAAATGAGATTTGAGGGGACGAACTGGATCGGACTGCGTGGATAGAGAGATTTGAGGGGACGAACCCTAAGATGAGAGGGAAAGTGAAAAAAGGGGCGGATGGGGAAATCGGATTGCGTACTGAGTTACTCAATACGCTCTTATCGTACTGAGTAAACTCTGTGGGGCCCATTGTTTGGTATATGGTTCATCCACGCCATCCATCAGTTTTTCCAGATCATTTTAGGGGTTGAGCCCAAAAATAAAGTATATCAAAATCTCAAGTAGACCATACTAAAGGAAGCAGTGGAAGTATTGATTTCCACCGTTGAAATATTTATAAGGCCCACAATGATGTTTATTTGTCATCCAAACTGTTCATAATATCACAAAGACATGGATGAATGGAAAAAACAAATATCATCTTGATCTAAAACTTCTATGGGCCCCCAAGAACTTTTCAATGGTAGACTTCAATTCAAACTGTTTCAGGTGGTGTGGTCCACTTGAGCTTTGGATATGATTAATTTTTCTTTCAAAAGTCCTGAAATTATATGATAAAATGGATGGACGGATTTCATAAAATGCATGAACGACAATGGGCCCCACAGAGTTTACTCAGTACACCGTGCGCAATCCGCTTCGACGGATGGAAATAGGATTGCGTACTAGTTACTCAGTACGCTTTTCTCTTACTGAGTAAACTCAGTTGGGTCCACCTTGAATGTATGCGATTTATCCAATCCGTCCATAAGTTTTTTCACATAATTTTATACGTTGAGCCTAAAATTGAAGTATATACAAAGCCCAAGTGAACCATACCACTGGAAATAGTGTTAAATAGTGATTTCAACAGTTGAAATCTTTCTAGTGCCCAAAGTGATATTTATTTCTCATCCACCATGTTCATAAGATAAAAAAGACTTGGATGAAGTGAAACGAAAAATATCAGCTTGATCCAAAACTTCAGTAGCCCCTAGAAATTTTCAATGGTAGACACTCATTTCACACTATTTCCTGTGGTGTGGTCTACTTGATCTTTGGATATAAATTTTTTTTTGGTATATGGAACTAAAATTGACTTTTAAAATGGATGGACGGTGTGGATAAAATAGATAAATCACAGTGGATCCCACAGAGTTTGCTCAGCATGCTTAGTGTACTGAGTTACTCATTACGCAATCCGCTTCCCCGCCAATGGGGTAAATGATTTCCACCATTGAAACCTTCTCCACTGATTTCTATGGTGGGGTCCACTCGAGCTCTAGATCTGACCCATTTTTTTGGCTCATGCTATAAAATGATCTCTTCAAATGTATGGACGGTGTAGATAGAAAAAATACATCATGGTGGGACCAACGTAACTTGGTGACGTCTCGTGCCCCCGCCACTGACGGAATCGAATTGCGTACTGAGTTACTCAGTACGCTCTTATCGTACTGAGTAAACTCAGTTGGGCCCACTGTGAAAATAAGCGATTTATCCACACCGTCCATACGTTTTTTCAACTCATTTAAGGGGTTGAGCCCAAAGTAGAAGCATATCCAACTCCCAAGTGGATCATAAGACGGTAAACAGTGGGAATAATGATTTCCACCGTTGAAACCTTCCTAGGCCCTACAGTGATGTCTATTTGTCATCCAAGCTGTTAATAATATCACAAAGACATGGATGAAGGGAAAAAAACAAATATAAGCTAATACAAAAACTCTGTGACACTCAAGAATTTTGCAATGGTACAAGTTCAATTCACACAGTTTCATGTGGTTGGTGCATTTGAGCTTTGGATATCCTTCAATTTTGGACCCATGTCATAAAATTATCTAATAAAATAGATGGATGAAGTGGATAAAATACACAGATCATCCTGAACCCCACAGAGTTTACTCAGTACGAAGCGTACTGAGTTACTCAGTACGCAATCCGCTTCCGCCACTAACGGGCATTTACTTACTGAGTAAACTTTGTTGGGCCCACCGTGATTACACGTGGTTTATCCACGCCGTCCATCTGTTTTTACTGATCATTTTAGGCGTTAAGCCCTAAATTGAACCATATCCACAACTCAAGTGGACCACATTACTGAAAACAGTGTTGAATGAATGTTGACCATTAAAAACGTTGTGGGAGCCATAAAAACTTTGGAACAACTTGATATTATTTTTTTCCCTTCATCTGGGTCTTTAGGACCCAATCAACAGATTGGATGTCAAATAAACAGTACAGTGGGCCTTAGGAGGATTTTAATGGTGGATTTCCAATAATTATTGTTTTCCTTGGTGTGGTCCACCTTCGATTTACATCCCTATGATTTATTGTATCAACCCCTAAAATGACCGTAGAAATGGATGAACGGAATGGATGAAACAAATACATTATGTTGGGGTCAAATAAACAGTACAGTGGGCCTTAGAAAATTTTAATGGTGGGCGTCACTCTCTCCACTGTGTTCTATGGTGGGGTCCATTTGAGCCTTGGATTTGACTCATTCTTTGGCTCCTGCCTAAATTGATTTCTTCAAATGAATGAACGGTGCGGATACAACAAATATATCATGGCGGGTCCCACAGAACTTGGTCACGTCACTTCTGTAGCGGCCAGGGAGGCTACATCTCAACCTGTCAGTAGTTAATCCGCTCCCCACACGCAAGCCACTGTACATACGTGTCGTGCAAGGACGAGCGCGTAGGCGCCTTGAGCTCTGAGTTGTATGAACGGTTCAAATGAGATCAAACTTACATGGCCCACCATAACGTTTATTTTCCATCTGATCTGTTAATAAATTAATAATGTTAAAAATACATGAATAAAGTGAAAAAATAAATTTCATATTTTAATGAGTTTCTTCGTGAATTGATTAAAGGTCCACATCATGGTGGCCCCCTAATTACTAACTTATTATTGGCATCAAATCTCATTGTTCCATGTGGTGTGGCCCATCTGAGTGGTGGATCTATCTGATTTTGACTCTATCTAATCTCAATGGATATATAAAATATTATTTTACAAATAAAATATGTCGGGAGGAAGAGGAGGAAGGCAACCTGATATAGGGTGGATGTACGGTCGACCCATTCTCGATAATCGATTCGGGAGTATTTGTGATTTATGTGGCCATGTATTGAGGAGTGGTGGGGTAACCCGTCTAAAGGAACATTTAGCAGGATGGTATCGCATTGTTGTGGATTGCCCTAAGTGCCCACAGGATGTGTGAGAACAGATGAAGACCATATTGGAAAAAAATGTGAAGTCAAAAGAAGAACGACATGTACGAGAGAGGAGATTAGAGAGGAATTGGGGCGGCCACCATATGCAGGTGAGGATGATGTAGTGGATCTCGATAATGATGATGATCCCGAATACAGACGTGCAATTCAAGAGTCCATACGGGATCAGAATAGGAGGTGAGACACAAGTAGGCCTAGATTTGAGGGGTCTATCCATGAGCGTGGTGGGGGGAGTGGAGTAGGAGAGTGTTAGGGGTGGATCAAGGGAGGGTAGTAGGTAGAGGTGGGCATCGGTCCTGATCGGAACAGATTGGGTTTAACCCGATCAGATCTGTAATGGAAATGGTTGGACCCGAACTCGATCAGAACCGGAATCAAATCCGGGTCGCCTGAATCGAACAAATCCGATACATGATTTACTTTACCCGAACCGGGTCAACTCGGTCAGAAAAAGGGAGTCGGATCCAGTTGGGTACGCCATTAATATATGCCATTTTTTTGAACAAGGCCTAAATTGATATGTTAAAATGGATGAATGGCTTAGATAAAACATATACATCAAGGTGGGCCCCACATGGCTCTGAAAGAGCTTTTTACCTTCGTACTCATGTTTTCACTGGACATTAATTACTTGACATGCACGGCAAGGAAGTTCAATATTTGAAAACATGACTGTTTTGATTTTCTATCTATATTAGCGAGCTGTGGGGGTTTAATCATGGGGTATGTGTTATATCCAAACCGTCCATCCATTTGGTGACCTCGTATTAAGGTTTGAGATGAAAAATAAGACAGATCTAACAATCAAGTAGACCACACGAATGGTTTAACGGCGAAAATCATTCTCTGCTGCTATTTGCGGTGTGGTTGAGATGATCTTTTGATATTATTCATTTTTTGGATTATGTCCTATAATGATTTCCAAAAGTATATGAACGGTGTAGATATAATAAATACATCACTGTGGGGGCCATATAACTTTAATCTCCTTTGAACCGTTCGTACAACTCGGAGCTCAAGGAATGCCCATAGATCGAGGAAACAGTGTTGAGTGAAATCAGTCCATACAAATGTTGTTATTACTGATTTAAATATGCAGGCCCCATCATGATATATATGAGTTATCCAAACCATCCATCCTTTTACAAAATACATTTTAAGGCACGAGCCCAAAAATGAGGAAAATCAAAAGCTCAAGTGGACCACACCTTATGAAACAATGATCATTAAAACGTCAATGGTTGAAAGTTGTTTTCTCCCTAAGGCCCACGGTGATGTTTATTTGTCATCCAACCCGTTAATAAGGTCACACAATCATGGATAAAGTGGAAACAAAAATATCAGTTTCATCCAAAACTTCTGGGGTCTTCAAGAAGCTTTCAATGGTAGGAGTTCAATTGCCATTGTTTCCAGTAGTGTGGTCCACTTGATCTTTGGATCTGCCTCTTTTTTTTGGCTCACGCCCTAAAATGAGTTGGTTAAAGGGATGGACGGTGTGGATAATATACAAACATCAAGGTGGGCCCCACGATTTAACTTTTTTTCCTCGGGTGACGTGAGGAATGCTATAAATGAAAGGTAGCGGTCAAATCACCTTGGAAATCGATAAATAATTATTACTCATTTACCTCGAATTACCTCTCTGTTATGTGAATACCCTCTCTTGTTAGGAGGACCTAACCCGACTTGATTGTAATGGACCCGTGGTCAGTGCTCTGTGGGCCCCACTATGATATACGTGTTTCATCCATGCCCTACATCTATTTGTATAGATCATTTTATGTTATGAGAATAAAAATGAGGTACACAGAAATCTCAAGTGGACCACATTGTAGGAAATAATGTTGAGTGAATGTTGATATTTATTGTATACCCGACTTCAAAACCGGGTCAGGTCTGTTCGGGTCTGTTCGGACCCATTCGGTTCGGGTATTCGGACCGGATCTGTTCGGATATAGTGCTATCCAAACCTGATTCGAAATGCTTTCGGATCTGGACCATCAGAATTGATCAGGTCCGATTAGACCATCGGTTCTGTTCGGAACAGTACCGAGTCGGGTCTGGTTGGGTCGGATCCACCAGATCGGGCCTAAGTTGCCCACCTCTAGTAGTAGGCGGGGGGGGGGGGGGGGGGGGTGGGGAATATGGGGCATGGGCAGGAGTAGTAGCATGCGGGTGCCGGATTTACCTTCAAATCCATGGATGGACAAAGAGGCAAGAGGGGCACAAAAGAAAATAAAGGCTGCACTTCAAAAATGCCGCAGCAAGCCTGCACTTCAAAATATGATAAGTGAAGTGTAGCATGGGGGTCATGAGGAATACTTGGATGATGAATATGCAGAAATGAAGACATACGTTAATTCGTATCGGCAGTCATGGGAGATGTACGACTGTACCATCATGTGTGACGGTTGGACTGGACCGACGAAGATGTCGATTATAAATTTTATGGTCTATTCTAGGGGACGGGCAGTGTTCTTAAAGAGTACAGATGCGAGTAGTAAGATCAAGGATTCTAACTACATTTACAAACTACTGCACAACGTCACGTAAGATGTTGGGAGGAAAAATATTATGCAGTTTGTTATGGATAATGGGAGTGCATTTGTTAAGGTGGGGAAGGATATTCAGAGCAAGTATCATATGTATTGGACCCCCTGCGCAGCCCATTGCATCGATCTCATGCTGGAGGGGATCGAGGATAGGCCGTCGATGAAGACTGTAATTACTAATGCACGGCTCATCACAAACTTTATATACAACCACAGCTGGTTATTAGCCGCAATGCGCGAGAGGTGTGGTGGGGATATAGTGCACCCCGGAGCGACGCGGTTCGCCACAAATTATATCGCCTTAAGTAGCCTTCTCAAACACAAACAGGGGTTACGAGAGCTTTTCGCCTCTCATGATTACGTATAATGGAAAAAGAAGTTGACGAAAGTAACCTATAGAATTGAGGAGCTGGTACTAGGAAAGATATTTTGGGATAAAGTGCGTGGTGTTGTAGGTATTCTAGAGCCCATTTATGTGGTGTTGAGGATGGTGGACAATGAGACAAATCCGTCGATGGGGTCGTTGTATCCGTCTATAAAGCTGATGAAAGAGGTCATCATGGTTAAAGCTCCTAATGCATATAAGTGAGTGCATGCAATAATAGACAACCGTTAGGAAAGGATGTTTTCTCACCCACTACATCAGGCTGGTAAGTACCTATATGGATTTTTTTCCATATGCAATAATAAACGAGTGTTATACTAATGTGTAAATGTTGGTTTTCAGCGTATTTCCTAAATCCCAAATACCACTACAGCTGGAACTTCTTCAAAGATAATTCATTAAAGAGGGCTGTGCATTAGGTGTACGATCACTTATTCCCCGACTGTCCGGGAAAAGGCACCTTTGGTAGTGAGGTAAATATGTTTCACACTTACATTCTCCTTATCTTCATCTCAATCATTAAATACTTATTCTAGTTGCTATACGCCATCAACAGATTGTTTAAATTTCGCAACGCAGTTGGGATGTTTGGGTGTCACCCTGCGGTGAAGTCAAGGAACGCCATGATGCCATGTGAGTCACTGTAGTAAACTTAACTTTTATATTATTTTGAAAAATCTAGGATAATGAAAGAATCTTATGATATGCAGGCGAATGGTAGTCCATGTATGAGACTGACTGTGAGGTTTTACAACGACTGGTTGTCCGTGTGCTTGCACAGACGGTGTCCTCGTTACCCTGTGAAAGGAATTGGAGTACATTCTCCCTCATACATACAAATAAACGTAATAGAATAGGGTATGAGAGGCTTCAGAAGTTAGTGTATTGTCACTACAATATGAAGTTACGAGAGAGGTTGCTTCGCTCGGAAGGAAGAAGAAAAGCACAGGAAGACCCACTTGACTTGATGATGGTCGGACAACATGCATATATTGAGGATGCGGAGGATGACCTAGTTTACCAGTGGGTTAGGTCGGATGACTTAAATACCTCGGATGAGCGACCAGAGCCACATATTGCGGCAGAAGTAGAGAACAAGGGATTGATGTTGACAAACATGTGGAGCAGCAGAGGTCTCCTGATGAGGCATTCAACCCATTAACGAGGAGTCCGGAGGGCAGCCCACGGCAGTCACTATCACGCAGGACACGTGGCGGGGAAACATTGTCTGACACCGAGACTGAGTCAGAGAGTGATGCGGAAATGAGTCCGGTGATGATGATGGCAGTGATAAGGGTGGCGATGACTTTGATGACAATAAGGATGATGATGATGATGATGGTGGTGGTGGTGGTGGCGGCGACAAGGGTGGCGACGCGGGTGGGAGTCAGGATAAGAGGCCTCTTAGCCCTTTTACCGGGGAGGAGAATTTCGATCATTCCGCGTAGGATACTGACCATGGTTCTCGTCTAGGAGAACCACGACCTTGTCTTGTTTACAATAAGACATACACGCGTCAAAAGCTACTGCAGAAAAAGAAAACTCATAAACTTTCAGATTTTGAGGAGTTGCTGGCAAAATGCATGAGGGACACAAGCGTTCGTGGCAAGCGAGGTGGCTCTAGATTTGAATCACGGACGAGGGAGGGGAGCTCGAGTTACAGGCCACAGCATGAATCTGGATCACAAACACTGGAGAGTAGCTCGAGTTCTGTGCCACAACATGGGCATGGATATGGACCTAGTGGATATGCGACGAGTGACTCCAGCAGTTACGACACATCATTTTTCACAACCTTGGTCAGGAGTTCACTTCTGCATATGGGCAAGGATATGAGCAGCAGTATGGATATGGCCAACAATATGGATACCAAGGAGCTTCATATGTGCCCTTTCCAGATCCATATCAGTTACAAACTGTGACGATTACGCAATACCCACGAATGGGCGTATTGATTCAGTTCGGAGAGGATGAGTACCAGCGTTATGTCAGGGAGTATCTTAACTGGTACCACTCTTCTATAACCTGTGCACAATATTGTCGATTAGATGAGCAGCATTACTATGCCTAGCCCCGTCGAGATGGAGATGATGATTACAAGCCACCACGCAACTTTATGTGGGTCTAGACCACAACTAGTCCCCATCATTGATATGTATATTTATCAAATTTTACTTCTTCAGTTCTTATTTTACTTTTCAATTAATTGGTTGTGTTTTCATACATGACTATGATATATTTATAAATATCATACATTTAATTTAAATATAGTTGCATTAGTTTAGTTAAACATCGCATAACTTAGGACCCTATACAAAGGAAATTTATTATGTTCATCTTTTTTTTTGAGATGTTATGATTTAAAAGTGTGTATTAAGGGCCTTTTTTAACAATCTCCAAAGTTTCATTAAAAAATTCAACCATTTTCCCAATGTTTCCCCATGTTTCCCAAAAAGTGCGATAAACTATGCGATACAAATGATATATCCCGTGCGATAACCGATACGTATCTGTATCCCAAGGGTGCGATACATTGTGCGATACCAATATTTCGAACACTGGAATAATGATATCTAAAGTCGAAACTTTCTTAGGGCTCATGGTAATATTTATTTGCATCCAAGCTATTTAAGGTCACATAAACCCTCCTTGATGTGGGGAAAACACATATATTAGCTTGGTCCAAAACTTCTGTGGCCAGAAGAAGTTTTCAATGATAAGTACTCAACGTCCACTGTTTCCTGTGGTGTGGTCCACTTCAACTTTGGATTTACTTCAAATTTGGTCTGATGCTCAGATATGAGCTGGAAAAAAGGGTTTGGACAGTGTAGATAAAACACTGACATCAGGTTGGGCTCCATAGAGTCTTTATGCCACGGTAAAGGCTGGTGAGGGCTTCCCCACACAATCTACGACCCCAACGGTCTAAGTTAACCACATGGGGGGAGAGGATTAGGTGAGGCCATAACCATGGGGCCACTTTAATGTATGTGGTGTATGTCCACACCAACCATCACTTTTTCTAGCTCATTCCAGACATGGTCCCAAAAAATAAGCAAACCAAATGTCAAGTAGACCACACAATAGGAAACAGTGGCCAATGAAAGCTCACTGTTAAAAAAATTCCAAAGGCCTGTCACAATGTTTATTTGCCATCCAACCCATTGGTAAGGTCACACAGACAACCCATTGATAAGGTCACACAGACATGAATAAGGGAAAACACAAATATTAGACGTGGTTGGGCACCATGGATTTGGGGGGATTCTAGTAGGTTTCAAATCCCCTGGGGTTTTAAATCCAGAGTTTGAAATCCGGGGTGAAAGCTTGGATTACATTTAAAATCTTTCTAAGAGTTGCATTACTAACATGTGTATCACTGGACTATTAATCTATTGGACACATGGGCCACTAATGATATCCCAGAATAATTAGATTATCAATTGCATCACTATAATTACTTTAATACGATTATCAACGGCATCCAAACATTGTCCAAGAAAATTAATGGTTAAAAACCATTGGTTAGTCACTCAGAAGTGATATTGTGCTTGTGGCCCATCCGAGACTTGGAATTTCATCACTTTGGGCAAAGTATATATTTCAATGGGCTTATTACAACCATTGTTCAAACATTACATGCGTTTACTAATTAGAGATAATAAAGTTGATTTAATAATTAAATTCAAACCCCCATAAATATGCTATGCATAGCTACTTTTGGATTAAAGTTGATTCTGAATCAAGGGTGTCAAACACATTAAAAGGATTTTAAATCTGGGTTCCGAATCCAGGGGTTCCAAATCTACGCTCCCAAACAGTGTCTAGCTTCATCCAAAACATATATAGCCCAGAAAGCTCTTGTAGGCCAAAAATGTTTTAAATGGTAGGTATTCAATCTGTATTGTGTGGTCCACTTGAGGTTGTATTTGCTTAGTTTTTGAGACCATGTGCTAAAATAAGCTGAAAATTTTAATGGACGGTGTGAATATAGAATACATACATCAAAGTAGGCCCATGGCCAGGGCCTCACTCATTAAGCTGTACCCGAGCCTCACCTTTTCTGCTCCAAAGCATACGGCTCAAAGTGTCCAAATTGAGAACCCAAGTACATTGTGCTAAGATGAGGCTATTGTGTCCCTGGACATGACCCATCTAAGTGGGGCGCACCATTCTAACTATTTGGATTGGAACCCAAGTACATCGTGCTAAGATATTAAAGTTGATTTAGTAATTAAATTGAAACCCCACTATGCATAACTACTTTTTGGATTAAAGTTGATTCTGAATTCAGGGTGTCAAACACATTAAGAGGATTTTAAATCTAGGGGGTTCCAAATCTATGCTCCTAAATGGGGCCTAGCTTCATTCAAAACATACATAGCCCAAAAAGCTCTTGTAGGCCAAAAATGTTTTAAATGGTATGCATTCAATCCATATTGCGTGGTCCACTTGAGATTTGTATCTACTTAGTTTTTGAGACCATGAGCTAAAATAAGCTGGAAATTTTGATAAACAGTGTGGATATAGAATACATACATCAAAGCAGGTCCACGGCCAAGGCCTCGCTCGTTAAGATGTTACCCTATCCTCACCTTTTCTGCTCTAAAGCATGCGGCTCAACATGTCTGAATTGAGAACCCAAGTACACCATGCTAAGATGAGGCTATTGTGTACCTCGACATGACCCATCTAAGTGGGGCGCACCAGTCCATCTGTTTGGAATGGAACCATTGGGTGAACGTCTTGTGTGCTTTTCTTGAGCGCTAGCTCCTTTGTGAACATCCACATGCAGGCACTTACACATGGCACCTTGTAGACACTCACCAAAATTGCGGATTGGCTACTGACAAGTTGAGTAGCGAGATGCTACTGAAATGACGTCACCAAGTTCTGTGGGCCCCACCATGATGTATGTTTTGTATCCACGCCGTCCATCCATCTGGAGAGATCATTTTAGGGTAGGATCCAAAGAATGAGTCACATCCAAAGCTCCAGTGGACCCCACCAGAGAAAACAGTGGGGAGAGTGACACCAACGTTAAAAACTTCTAATGTCCACAAAAGTTTTATATCAAGCTGATATTTGTGTTTTCCCTTCTTTAACGTCTTTGCTAACCTTTGAACAAGTTGGATTTCGAAAAAACAACATGGTGGGCCTTAGGAAGGTTTTAATGGTGGGCATCAATCTTCTTGTTGTTTTCTTTGGTGGGGTCCACTAAAGTTTTGGATCTGCCTCGTTCTCTGGGTCATGCCTTAAAATAATATATCCAAATGAATTGACGTTGTGGATACAATACATACATCATAGTGGGGTCCACAAAACTTGGTGACGTAACTTAGTAGCAAGTCTCGCTGCTTAACCTGTGAGTATCTAAGGCACTACTCTTGAACTAATTGGCTATATCTCAATAAGATTGCACCCAGCTCGAGAATGGGATTCTCTTATCAATAAAGTGGACTCTGCCGGACCAAGGCCGAGCTGGATGCTTTCATCAGCAACGCTACGACGTTGTTAAAGGGCTTACCGGTTGAGCCGGTTCCTATCCCAAATCAAAGTTGGCCTGTCTGCTGGTTATTACAATAATAGAAGGTTGTACATAGAACCAACTATTACTATGATAGAATGAGCCCCCTCGATTCAATCGAAGATGGCCAAATTAGTTTAGCCACAAAATTGCCTAAATCGAGAGTTCTTCATCCTACCGAAGGCTCGCTTAATCCTATTAACGAAGCCGTTATTTTCCCATTTTATATCCGTTGCAAACCTTTTTCTATAAATTGGGCATTTAGACCTTATGCTTTCTAATGAGTTTTTGGTGTAAATAGAGTCTAGGCGATTCTCCATTCTTAATCCATCTCCTAGCCTCCAAACCAAAGAATTTCATCACATTATTCTTGTGATTAATCAATTTAATAAGCATTCCAAGCTCCATTATGAAGGTGTGGATGAACTCTTTCCATTTCTAGAGACTAGACATTAAACCTATAAGTAAATTCATATCTATATCCTTTAGAAGATTCATCTAGGTGAATCCCCACTTGGAACCAACTACCACCATTAGTTGTAGGAGAGTCAACCTCTCTACCATTACCTTGGCATCTCGGTAGGAAAACAATTTCCAGTAGCCGATTAAAGAAGTGGGAGAAGTCCAACTTTAAATATCGAAGGAGCACAAGAGAAGCGAATTCAAGATTGAAGAAGTATCTCTATAAAGGTGCATCAATGTGGCTCAATCTAAATTTGTAAGAGTTTAATTTAGAGTCCATCATATACGCATTCCTTGTATAGGATTGAGTATAGAGCTTAGAACCCAAACTAAAAAAGGTTCTTGTGTAGGACCTTCATCGCACATGCGTGTACGTATTCCACAAACATGGGTGCGTACATGTAGGTTTTTGTGTAGGACTGCTATTAGACATGGGTGTGTGCATGTTAGTCTCTATGGGAGCCTCTGACGAGAGTAAATGTAGGTCCCTGGATTAAGACCGTAGGGTCCGCGGGAGCCACCTTTATGTGTACATGTTCCACCAATAGAAGTGCTTGCTTGTAGGTTTTTGTATAGGATCGAAGGTTTGTGGTGAACCTATTAAAAATCATCGTAAAGGTTAGTGGTAAACCTATTAAAAAACATCGAGATAGTGAAATCCGGTACACTAGAAGAGAGTACGTCCACCGAGGGTGGAGTAGGTATTTAACCGAACCACTATACATTGTTGTGTCTATGATTGACTAATGGATGTATTTTTATTCTTTCTTGTGATTGGATTTGTTTAATTCATATGGATGCATGATTAGGATATATGATAGGTATTTAATTTATAACACACACAATTGATATTTCACATCTCACTTCTTAGATTACTTTGCTCAATTAGTTGAATTATTTGTAGTCCATGATCTTGGACCTAATCAGTCGTGTGGCTTAATTGTATTAAAATTAGTAAATATTTTAAATTAGTCATGTTCACCCCCTCCCCTCAAGACTTAGCCATAATTCTAGGCTCCATAATATCGACCTCGGCCTCAGTTACCAACTTTGGAGGTCGACCTCGAATATTGACCTCGGCCTCGGGTGCCAACTTCGACCTCGGATGCCGACCTCAGCCTCAGGTGCTAGTTTCGGCCTCAGATGCCAACCTCGACCCCGGGTGACAACTTCGACCTCGAAGAAGATCCTCGATCACGATCAACATTTCAGCCTAATCTGTACCATTCTCGACACGGCTGACTGTTCAGTTCAATTTGTAAGATCTCGACCCAATCATCCTGGAGGTCAGCCTCAGCTATCTACCTAAACCTCCTTAGAGATCTTATCTAAAGAAGATCTTCTTGAGATCTTCGCCATGGATATCAGGGAGATAACCACGACTCATCCAGAAGAAGATCCATTCCGCAATACGCATACATTATAGAGAGGCATTGCCATATATGCCACCACCCCCAAAAGTTTATAAATAAAGGCCTCTTCTACAGTAAAAGGTACGACAACTATCCCGATTCTTCTACTCCTGCAAAACTACTTGACTTAGGCATTGGAGGGTCTCTGATGTCTTCCCTTGTTTTCCAATAAATTGCAGGTACTCTGACAAACAAGAGGTGAGGCCGGATCGACCAGATTTCTGCATCAACAGTTTGACGCCGTCTGTGAAAACGACATCAAAGTCTTTCCCATCTCATCGAGGTTCTATAATGACGAAAAGCAGGAAGAGGGCCCAGGCCGTGATCACAACAACAGCTCCCCGACTATCGGTTTCGAAACCAAGGAGGTCGGCTTGTTTTTCTAGAACATCAAGTCGGAGCATTGACCAGTAACATTAAGCGGATAATGCAGATCTTAGAGAGACAAAACCCACCTCCTAACCAAGGGATAGATGCACGGGCAACCATCGAGGTCTCCGCACCACCTCAAGCACCGGTCGACTCGCAGAGAACTAAGCAACGTCCTGGGCAGCCGAGCCATACACCGTCCCGCACCTTGAGAACTACCACGCCCATTTACTCCGACTTGCGTCACATGTTGAAGAAGAAGAGGCTTGGAAAGGCTCCCAACGTGGTAGCCAAGAATGACGGCTCTTGAAAGGTAAAACTCAAGGAACTGCGAGGTCAAATCAGCGATATTCGTTAAGCCTATTGTGTCCAAATGCTAACCTCCATCGAGGCTATGCTGGAGGAGACCGAACCACTATTTATTAATGACATTATGGGAGCCCAACTCACGCCCAAATTATATGAATGCCACAAATCGCCCATATTCCGAGTCTGGCGACCCAACCAATCATTTGGAATCGTTGAGGGCATGGATGGAGCTTCACGGGGTGTCGAGTTTGGTTATGTGTCAAGCCTTCTCCCTAACTTTGTCGAGAACTGCACGAAAATGGTATAGGAAGATGAAGTCGAGATCCATCAACTCCTTCACATAACTTGGCAAAACCTTTATCACCCAGTTCATCGGTGCAAAAGATAGGGGAAAGCCGACAACTCATCTCTTCACTGTTACCCAGAGAGAAGACGAGCTGCTGAAGGACTACATCATTCGTTTCAATGTTGAAGTTGTACATGTTGACGATTATTCTGACCAGATAACTCTGGCTGCCATGGTAGTCGGCCTTAAACGAGGAAAGTTCTTCTTCTTTATTGGTAAGAACCCCCCCTCCCCGACTACTCTCGCCGACCTACTTAACCGAGTTCAAAAATATTCCAATGTTGAGGAGTTCTTTAGTTCATGAAGAGCTGCTCGAGAAGAAAACAACTCGACTAAGGATAAGAAATGAAAGGAAGAAGGGGAGCCCTCTGCCGTTAATGCTAAAAGAAAGAAAGAGGGCGACGAAGACCGAGACCATCGTATCAACCGACATCCGAAAAGTCGCTTCCATCGATATACTCCTTTGAACACCAAGCCGGAGAGGTACTTGAGGAAGTTAGGATAGTCAAGAAAACTTGACTACCGAATTGAACCAATTAACCGAGCTCGGTAATAAGACTCATCGGCCAACTCCAACCTACTCGACTAAGAATGACTTTCTTTTAAAAGGGAAAAAGGTGCTCATGATTATATTATTATGTTTTCTACTACTTTATAGGCTTGTACAATAAAAGAACTCCCTTGGTTATGGTAAGAAAATTATTTTAAATGATTTCTCGATTATTCGAAGTACATGGTCTACTGAGGACTTCCTTTAGTACAAGGAAAACAGTCCTCTCACCAGTCGTCTGACCCTAAGAGAAGAGGTCGGACCACTAATTGGCAACGTTACTCGGATTGTGCAATCTACTATGAGGATTTCCCTTAGTACAAGGGATGAAAGTCCTCCTCTACCCAACCGACTACGAGGGCTTCCCTTTAGTACAAGGGAAGAAATTCCTCCATTGTGAATTCTACTATGAAAGAACCTCCCCAGGTCAGAGGAGGAGAATTTCTTTCAAAATCCTACTATCCGAGCTACACGATCGACGACTGGGACTTTCCTAAGTTGTAGGGAAGAAACGTCCGTCATATTAGTTCTACATTGCCCGCTGACGACTAAGACTTCCCTCAGTTAAAGGGAAGAAAAGTCCCTCCTATTAATTCTATTGTGCGTGATCTACCTTTGAACAATCAACTTATTGATCTTACGATTGCTCGGCCCACTTACTCTACTCCGTCCGACCTCTCGACCTCTTGACATCTTCGGCGCAAGGTATCACATAGTGTCATTCCACTTTAACTTAACTTCCGAGCTCTTAAAGAATGCTCGAAAGTAGGGGGCTACTGTTATGGGTAAAAATGGACTAACCATATGTACAGACTCGAAGACTATGGATTTCTTGGGGGCCGAAAAATCACCCCGACATCAACCTCGGAGGTCGGCCTCGGATACCAACCTTGGCCTCAGTTACCAACTTTGGAGGTCGACCTCGGCCTCAGTTACCAACTTCGAAGGTCAACCTCGGATATCGACCTCGGCCTCGGGTGCCAACTTCGGAGGTTAACCTCAGATATCGACCTTGGCCTCGCGTGCCAACTTCGACCTCGGATACTAACTTCCGCCTCGAAGAAGAGCCTCGATCACGATCAACACTTCAACCCGATCTATACCATTCTCGACCACAGTTGACTATTCAGTTTGGTCTGTAAGATCTCAACCCAACTGTCCTGGAGGTCGGCCTCAACCATCTACCCAGACCTCCTCGGATCCTGACTACTCGAAGATCTTATATGAAGAAGATCTTCTCGAGATATCTTCGCTATGGATATTGAGGAGATAACCATGACTCATCCGGAAGAAGATCCCTTCCGCAATACGCATACATCATAGAGAGACATTGTCATATACGCCACTGCTCCCAAAAGGCTATAAATAAAATCTTCCTCTACAGTAAAAGGTATGACAACTATCCCGATTCTTCTACTCCTCGTGCGAAACTATCTGACTTAGGCATCGAAGGGTCCCCGGCCTTAACCGGTGCCCCCAATGTCTTCCCTTGTTTTCCAATAAATCGCAAGTACTCTGACTAACAGGAGGTGAGGTATGATCAACTAGATTTCTACATTAACAATCATCATTTCTCCAAACGAAAAGATAGAAAATTACGCCTTTCAGATGGAATTTGAATGCATAAATAACCAGGTTGAATATAAGGTATTGATCATCATGTTAGAATTTTTAATGGAGCTAAGAGCTCGAAATGTAGAGATTAATGGTGATTTATTACTAGTAAGAAATCAACTCGCTGGGACGTATAAGCGTATGTGACTATTTAATTAATGGCAGATTTCAATAACGTTTTACTGATATACATCTTGCTGGAATTCAACATCGATGCTAATGAGTTGGCACAAATTGCAGCAAGTTTAAGACTGCCAAAAGGATTATCCAAGAGGTTTCTTATAGTTCAAAAACGCTAACTGACAGCAGTGCAAGAAAGGATCCTGATTATTGAGATAGCCTCGTTAAATACATCAGTTGAAGATTGGTGATTTCCAATTATTGATACTCGATGAGGCTAAACACTAGGATTGATTGTAAAATAAGAAGGATCACACCACATTACTTAATCTTAAATGACGATTTGTACAAGAAGGGGGTTGGTGGTGTCACGCCCCAAACTCGGAAACCGGGCTCACAAAATTTCTGATCGCCGAATCCGATGCCGACAACTCTGCAGTACCCCATTCTCGGCTCCCAGCATACGTACACCAGATTCCGATCCTGGGATTCTACAAGGAGGATTTTCCAACGTACATTTATCTCATAATAAGTATAACCACAAGTTTACCCAAATCATAAAGGCAACATCATCATCACATATCCATAAATATAATCATTTGAGTACAACGCTGAAATACATAAGACGAAAATCAAAGCTCCAAAAGACCATTGCACGCTCCAAGCTCAACCCTGCTGCAACCTAATGCCTCCTGCACGCATCTATCATGCATAAGCTTATAGAAAACTTAGTGAGTGGTGAAAGTGTGTGCACAAGGTAAGTGCCAAGTAAGCAATATCAGAGTAATCAGAGTAAGCGGAAATACTGACAAGTTTATAAATCATACGATATCAGAGTAAGTGAAAATATTGCAAGTCCGTAAAAAATATCATCAACCTCATTTAGGATATGCGATGAAAAGACATAACAAGCCAATGTCATATACCGAGAAAGTAATGTAAACCGGCTATGAAATGCGGAAACATAATGAACCAGATATCAGAATCGAGGATGCAATACAATAAGTCATTTGAAAGAGCTACTAATACCATCAGCCTTGTCTAGGTCATATAAATGCAGAAATATAGTAACCCAAAATGCTAAATGTTGCGGATGCAATGCAATATGCGGTGCGAATGAAATGACCAAGCTGAAGTGAAGTCGGGATGATAGTATGTAGTATCGCAGGCTACGGGGTCCATCACAAGGGACTTATATCCAAACCAGTCTTATACCTAAATTTGGATAGATAGACTCAATGTGGTACACTCCTGGTCTCAGGTTAGTTGCGTGCCTAACCGAAATTCTGGCCATATGAAGGTACACAACAATTAGTTGCGCACTACCAGCCCGAGTAGATAGTGAATGAAATGAATGCATGAGTATGCAACTCCTACTCAATAAGTCCACATATCAGTACGGTTCCTCGCTGGAAAATCACTGAGGTCTATTACACTTCAAACCAGATTGCCGCCCCATTGTGCACAACAAGGTGAGTGGAAGGTCTAGACGTTGGAGCAACCTCTGGAACCAAGAGGGTTCTGGGATTTTCACCCAAGGATATCTATAGCACCCCATGTAGAATATATTTCTGGTGTCCCATCTGGCCATTCATGATATGCTTGTGGAGGTTGCAATCCTGGTGTCGCTAGGGCGTACGGTAATCATAATCACACAATGTGAGATGCATGAGTCACACAATCTAATCATGCATCAATCCTGCGCATACCGTACGCTCATGTGGGGCAACTCCGCCTATCAGTGAGTCTCATGAACAACCTGCCCTATGGCATATGCAACGGTCAACCATATCTCATATCAAACATGCAGATGATGCGTATGGGCACGTATCATGATGTTATGCTGTCACATACTCATAATCAGTATCAATACATGACATCAATAATTGGCCCCGATAATCAGCCTCGACAATGTGGACATTTAACCAACATTGCCCCCAAGGGGTGACGCACATAGAGCCTAACATATAATGGACCTATGACCTCACAAAGGGCCTGATATACAACACCATGGACCTCACTCAAGAGCTTAATACACATCACGATGAGCCTTTCACATGGGCCTAACGTACATCACAATGGGCCTCAAATATGGGTCACATATACATCACATAGGTCTCGATAATCGCCCTCGGCATTCGAAATCGGCCCCAACAATTAAAATTGGCTTCAACAATCGGAATCGACACTCTAAATCGGCCTCGACACTTGGCTCAACAATCGGAATCAGCCTATATAATCGGTCTCGACAATTCAGAATCGGCCTATACAATCGGCCTCGACAAATCATAATCGGCCTCAACAAATCAGAATCGGCCTCGACAAATCAGAATCGACCTATACAATCGGCCTTGGCAAATCAGAATCAGCCTATACAATCGGCCTCGACAAATCATAATTGACCTATACAATCGGAATAGATCGATAAGCAGAATCGGCAAATCGGTCACATCAATCGGAATCGGCAATCGGTCATGATAATCGGAATTGATCGATAGTCAGAATCAACAAATCGGTCATGTCAATCGGGATCGGCAATCGGTCAATTGAAATTGATAAATAATCAGAATCGGCAAACCAGTCACGTCAATCAGAATCAGCAATCGGTCACGACAATCGGAATCGATCGATAATCAGAATCGGTGAATCAGTCACGTCAATCAGAATTGGCAATCGGTCACAACAATCAGAATCGGCCTAGAAAATCGACACCGATAATCAGCAGATAAACAAGGCGGGGTCCATGGATGATCAACCGATCCACCATAGTATAAAGATCGGCACTCGGCTATGGTTATATCAAATCCGATAACACAGAGTCATCCGTCAACGACGAATGGGGCCCACTTATTTGGGTTAACCCACCAAGAGAATGATGAGAATGAGCCTAACAAGGCCTAAGGGAAGGTCACAATGTGGACATCCAACCATCATTGCCCATTAATGTGGACATCTAACCAACATTGCTCCCAAGGAGTGGCCTACATAGGGCTAAACATATAATGGGCCCATGGCCTCACGTACAATCATGATAGGCCTCATTCACGTCACATAGGCCTCGTCATATGAGCCAACATACATCTCATCAGACCTCGAATACACAACAGGTGGGCCTCGCACCTGGGCCTCAAATATATCAGACTGGGCCTCGAATACATCACAATGGGCTCACCCATGGGCCTTGAATACATCTCAATGGGCCTCTTATGTCAAGCGGGCCACATCACATGGGCCGCATTATATGGACCGCACCAACGGGCTTCATGTACTTCAAATAGGCCGCACCGATGGATCTCATGTATATCAAATCGGGCCCACCCTTATGTATATTTAAGATCCGACCTATTCATAAGTTAACATAAAGATAAATGAAGTGACAACAATATCAGCTTAATTGGAAACTATCATGGCCCTTAGAAGTTTGAACGATGGAAGTCATGGTCCACTATTTAAATGGTGGGGTCCACTTGAACTTTAGATCTGACCCATCCTTTTTGCTCCTGTACGTCATGAAATGATATCTGAATATGGTTGGACGGTTTGGATACAATGTATGCATCATGGTGGGTCCCACCGTCCAAACAGTGGACGGTGTAGCTAAAAATACATACATCTATGTGGGGCCTGCGGGCATGCTACCATCCAAAGGAGCAGCTAAATAGCTAACATACATGCAGCTTGCTGCACACAAAAAAGAACAGAGGTGGGTTCCCCGTAGGGCCCACCATCAAGCATATATCATAATATAATATAATATAATATAATATAATATATTTATAAAATATCCAATGTCCAGGCCCTGGATGGCCTGGACACTACATACATCACACGTGGGTGGGTCCCACGTAGGGCCACCATCTTATATACATATATATAAAATACACAATATAATATATAAATATATAATATATATATACACATATACACACTAACGTCCAGGCCCTTGGACGGCCTGGTCAATCACGTGCATCAAGAAGGGCCCCACACCTGAGGTGGGTCCCACCGTCCAAGGACGGTGGACACCACATGTACATGATGGTGTGGCCCACTCCAAATGGATGGATGACGTGGATGGGTCCCACAGACCCTGGCTGACGTCAACACTTCACTGTTAGCCGCCTGTACTAGGGAATTAATGCCAAGACCTCAGTGTTGAAACGAGGCATCTTCTACTCAGTCTACCATTTGAGCTATGGATCTGGGTCCCACTACCTGGATGGTCTGGATCTCACATGAGACCCATAGAACTGCTGACATTAAAAAAAAGTAGTGGGTCCCACCCTCATACGCAATATGATGTGGCCCATCCAATGGATGGAGGACGTGAATGGGTCCCACGTACCCTTTTGACCTCAGTGCTGCTACACGTTGCAGCCTTAGAAACAAAAGGGAGGTGGGTCCCACCTAATGGGCTACCCCCTCATAAAATAAAATAATATATTTTATTATTTTATTATTTTTATTTATCTATTTTTTTTCCTTTCATTGCTCTGCTAGCTAGTACACCCACTGTCAATCCTCACTCCACAGCAAACCATGTCCGTGTGGGTATATATGTGCATCCCATGTGTGGGGTCCACAGCTGGTGGGTACCACGTGGACATGGCCCACCTGATTTAGATCAATATGATATTTGTGTTTTCTCTACGTATAGCCTGTCCATCCGGGATTCTAGGTGGGCCCACTCAATGAATGGCATGGATAAGATGCATGCTTCAAGTGGGGTTCACCCGGGGGGGCCACACGGCCATCTCATCATATAAAAATGCAACAGAGAGGGAGAGAGAAGAGAGAGGAGTGTGATGGAGATGGGAGGAACCCCGCCACTATGGGCCCTCCCTATACTCAATACAATGCATACATCAAGTGGGCCCACCACAAGTGGCCCATAAATAGAAATCAACGGTAAAAACCTCAAGATCACCCACCTATTGCCTCCTTCTTGGTCCGATGGAACGCTGAACACCTTAGCTTTAATCCTAACGGAAGAGATGGAGTTTGGATGGTTGAGATGGGAGATGAGAGGGTTAGGAAGTGGGCCACACATAAAATCTTCTCATGGAGGTTTGAAGAGCTTGGGCGTTGGAAATTTTGGTGTTTTTGGGTTGCTTGGAAAAGAAGGGAGAAATAAGAGAGAGAAGAGATGGGATGGAGTGATGGGTGGGAGAGAGGGATGGGTGTGTAAGAGATCGTTGACTTTAGGGGTAGGTTGTGTAAGAAGGGTATGGGGTGTGTAAGAACTTTTTGACTTATGGGGTTGCTTGGGAATGGGTGTGAGGTGATGTGTGCAGGTTTGTAAGGCTAGGCTTAGGATCGCGCGCAAATGTCGGATAAAGGACGAAAGTTGCCGAAATTCGACCGGGAAGACCACGGAAGCCTTCGGAACGGTACGGTCTAGGATACGGGTCTTACAGGTGGTCTTCTACTCAAGTGTTTAGGGCAAGATGAAGTTACAGTGGTCATGAGAGAGGTACAGAAATGTATTTGCGAAGCTCACTGGGCCGAGCATGAAATGAGATAGTTGATTCGAAGGCATGACTATTATTTGTCAGTCAATCAAAAAGACTGGATAAAATATGTAGAGGGATGTCAGGCCTATCAGAAGCACAACGTGCAGCAACATGTCCCAACATCAGAACTTTATCCCATTGTAAAGTTGTGGCCATTTCGAGGATGAGCCATAAATATCGTTGGTCAGATATATTGGTCATCTTTAAAGTACAATTATTTTATCATTGTGGCCACCGATTACTTCATCAAATGGGTGAAAGCATGACTGTTGAAAGGAGTTGGCCAGGTAGAAGTCATGAATTTTATCAAGGAGCATATTACCCGCTAATTTGGTATTCCCGAGACTATCATGATGAATAAAGGAGTAGCATTTTTAGAAACCCAAATCCAAGTTTTTACGCCGCCTACAAGTTCAGGCTCGTCTATTCTACATCGTACTATGCTTAGGCCAACAGGCAGGCCAAGTCAACTAACAAGATTTTAAAGAACATTATTAAACGGATGGTAAACGACAACCCTCGGTCGTGACACATGATATGTCTGAGGTAATGTGGGCTTATAGAACATTGTAAAGAACCAATACATGGATCACGCCGTCCACCTTAACATATGGGCACAATGTCGTGTTACCCATAGAAGTCAATATTAGTTCCTTGATAGTAGCTTAACAGAATTGACTGACTCTCAAAGAATTTACCGAATCCATGTTGATGGAGCTAAAAGAGCTAGACAACATCCGATTGCAAGCTTTGCATACACTGAAGGTACATAAGCTCAAAGTTGTCAAAGCCTACAACAAGAAGGTAAATGGAAAAAGTTTCGGTGAAGGAGAGATGGTGTGGAAAAAGTTATAACGATTGGTGCGAATAATCACAAGTATGGTAAGTGGTCGCCAACATGGGAAGGGCCATTACAATTTAAACAAATGTTGCATGCAAGAGCATACCTGTTACAAGATATGAACGAGAAAGAGAGCAGGAATCCCATTAATGGCCGATATTTGAAAAAATAATACCCAACACTATGGGAGTCAATGTAGAAAGAAGAAGAATTAACTATTGAGTAAGTCGACAAGAATGAAGAATAAAGGTAGAGAGAGAATAAAGATCGATTCATGTATAAAAGAAATTTTTTATTCCCCGAAATTGGTCGTTATAGAGGCCTAGTATAAAATGTAGTTTCCTCTTATAAGTGAGTATGCATAGAATAGAATATAATAGAATAGAAAAATAATAAAAAAAAATGTACATGGCCGATTGTCCTGAGGGAAGTCGGTCATTCATCTTCATTTTTCAAATAAAATATTAGTTAAGCCTTAAGCTTCAACCACCACCCATAAAGAGTGCCATTTTTACAAAGTTTTACCACTTCATGTGCCAGAAGAAGAGTAAAACCGTCAGTGACAAGAAAACTAAAAAGATGGAGGAGGTTCGATGCTGAAATGGCAAGGTAACGAGCCCTAATTTATAAGTAGTTGTCATTGCTGAAGCTCGTAACATGGCAATCATGGTAGGAAATTTTCAACGCTGGCGTTAATGTGGACAACGACAAAGTGTGAACCCCGTGCCACCATGTGTCGCGTGTCGGAGCGACCACCAAATATTGAACAACAAATGTTCCATCACATTCTCCGAATGCAAAGGGACATGGGGGCATTATTTACACCCATTTTTAACACACTTATGTGGACCAATAAGATGTCGTCACATGTCAACACTACAGAACTAATAATGACAAAATCACACTCACGCCCAAAAATAACTTTTGCTTCTTTTCCTTTAGCGATATGCCTCCCATCATAAATGTGGTGGCATAAAACCATATGCATGCCTTTAGGGAAAATGAAGCATTAAATGACACGTAGTCCTAATTCATATAGCATGTGACCAAGGAAGTGTACCCAACACGTCTATAAAAGACTCACAGAGGCAAGGATCTTATCACATATCTGGATATACTCAATAAAGTTGTCTCTTACAATCCTTCCAAAATGAAAGATTTTTCCAGAGATGTTTAGAGCTCTCGTAGTAATTACGAAGATCTCGAAGATGTGAAGATCGGACCAATATCTGAGTGAATTGGAACCAATGGATTAGAGCCCGATTTGAATCTAGTGGGATTGGTTCCACTAGTTCCAGAGTATTTATGGTCACGATAGGGGATCTCTGAACATGGCTCTAATCACACCACGATTAAATGCAATGGAGCCCTGAAAATAGTTTCCGATATACGGAAATCATTGTAGTTACGCTAGCAAGATATATGAAAATGGTTTTAGATCTACAAAGGTCTCTTATAGGAAGACCACATAAAAAGTCATGGCTGTGAAGGATCCTGAACCAACAAGGAAACCCAATGAGGATTTTACCGCCTCAAGAAGCTATAAAAGGATAATGCGATGAAGAGCTCGTGGTCGACGCCATATACAATCTATTTACATAGTCTATACCTTTACTTTTCTTTTATCCTATCATAACTTAGCTTAGTATTGGTTTAGCTCGCTACTGTCCAACTCCAATGCTACAATATTAAGAGTAGAGTAAACGTCCATGACATTTCGTCATTGGATTTCCATCAACTAAGTTCTTACTTAGAAGATCAAACACCTCAGTCACATCTAATTGACCATTTTCCTATATCATTTGTTTTTTTGTTCATAACATACTACCCTCCAATTCTTTCAATTCCTCGTTCGATATCACTCTACATGGGTCCATCTGGGCCTGGAAGGGTATCAGAGAAGTACAAAAGCTTTTGGATTTGTCGGATCCGGTGTTGATGCTGGGAGTTGTGGGAAGGGCAGACAAGGACAAAAAAAAGGAGAAATCTTAAAGTAAGTAGGCTTTAAGATCCTTTTAGGTCTCCTTTCATAAACAGGAGTAGACATCACTGCTTTTTCTACTACAGTATCCTCTATCGCAATAAATGGTTGGATCTCTACCTCTCCATTCCCCTGTTCCTTCTCTTTCATATCCTTTGCTTCCCTCTTATTCTTCAACTCCTCCTTCTTCATAACTTCATTCTCTATTAAAAACTCCTCATTTTCATTCCTTAACTCTTCCTTCTCCTTCAAAAACTCCTCCTTCTCCAAGTCTTCATTCTCCTTCAAAAACTCTTCCCTCTCCCTCTTGAACTGCACTCTCTCATTCAACTCTTCCCTCTCATTCTTCAGCTCTTCCTTCTCTTTCTGCAACTCTTACCTCTCCTTCATAATAGCTGTCTTCTTTCTCAACTCTTCCCTCTCCCTCTTCAACTATTCCCTCTCATTCTTCAACTCTTGCCTCTCCTTTTTCAACTCTTCCCCCCTCTTCCCTCAGTTCTTCCCCCAAATAATATTCCTCTCCCTCTCCTTCGTCATCTTTCTCTTCCCCATATTCCTCCTCCTCATCTTTAATGTCATGCAAAATGTAACAATGTATATATCAGATATGTAATATATCAAAGTAATTAATAATCTTCAAGTGAGAAAAGACATTCATGACATCTTACCTAAAACTTATCATGAACCAAACGAATGGCTTCCGTCTTTAGTTCTTCACTAGTGGGTTCCAAGGTAAGGACAACTTCAGTCTGCACAAGAACTTGTTTCATGTTCATGTACAAAACGTATATGTTAAAATAAGTAACCAAATAACTTAAAAATAAATTGACTTACATATTCACTCTCGAATATTTGTATATTATGTTGTACCTCCAACCATTCTACCCTCGATATTGAATGGAACGTGGAATTTGAGAGGGAACATATAAAATCACACACCTTATAAGGGTCGACACTCTCTTTACGACCTATATCTATTACAATGAAATTACATGAGGTTAAAAAAATATAGTTTAATATAAACTCTAGTTATGTGGAATAAGGAAAGAATCCTTACATGTAGAGGAAAGTTGCAGTCGTAGACATTTTAGCGAATCCCATGTGATGCCTATATGACACCTTCAACCCCTTTAGCCATTGTCTTGAAGGCCAAAATATCCCAAGGATAGCTATTGAACTCTTCTAAAGAGTCGACTGGGTCAATATACTCCATGTTGGACATAATTTTAGTGTCAATTCCCCTAATAAACCACTTTACATACATTATTAGGGCAACCTTCAAGACATCTTCGTGCTTATTGTTGTCAACTATTTTATCCAACACCTCTCCTAGATGTTTTTTTTTAGATGGAATATTTTTTGAAGTACTTATCTCTTATTGACTTCTTAGTAGGCTAAATTCTGGATATACAAAGGTCTGCTGTTTTAAGCCCCGTTAAAAGGGCGAAGTCCATCTCCAAAAATTTTAAAGGTTTCCCTCGTATCTCAAATACAAGATCACCTATACATCTTATAAAAGTATGTAAAATAGAGATCATAAAAATCTAAATGATGTAATGTGTGGCAAAAAAGAAAATGGAGACTGCCAAAATAGATTTAACCTGCTCTCATTCTTTTCCAAACCACTCTTCACGATATCAAACCACCATATTAATTAACATTTGGATGATAGGTTTGGGACCCCAAAATCAATTCCCTTCTATGGTTTCTCATCATCTATAAGGATGAATTGCAAAATATATCAAAAATAAAGTTCCATGGGTCATGAAGCATATTGTGAAAATTTACAAATAATTCAATAATTCAAATGGATTAAGTAGAAGGTGAAAATTCATCAAGTATAGTGTGAGTTGCCCGAGTTGTTGGTCAATTTCATCGAGTTCTCGGTTAATTTTCCCAAGTTCTCTTTTAATTTTTCAAATGGACCGAGTAGAAGGTGAAAATTCATCAAGTATAATGTGAGTTACCCGAGTTCTTGGTCAATTTTTGCAAGTTCTCAGTCAATTTGCCCGAGTTCTTGGTCAATTTCACTAAGATCTCGGTCAATTTTCACGAGTTTTTGGTCAATTTTATCAAGTTTTTGGTTAATTTTTCCTAGTTCTTAATCAATTTGCAGGAGTTATCAGTCAATTTTAGCGACTTCTCGGTTAATTTACCCGAGTTCTCGATCAATTTTCTTAAGTTCTCGATCAATTATGCTGAGCTCTCAATCAATTTCACTGAGTTCTCTGCTAATTTTCCTGAGTTCTTGGTCAATTTCACCAAGTTCTCAGTCAATTTTCCTAAGTTCTCGGTCAATTTTTCAAATGGACTAAGTAGAAGGTGAAAATTCATCAAGTATACTGTGAGTTATCCGAGTTCTCCGTCAATTTTACCAAGTTTTCTATCAATTTTCCCAAGTTCTCGGTCAAATTTCCCAAGTTCTCAGTCAATTTCAACGAGTTCTCGGTCAATTATGTTGACTTCTTGTTCAATTTACAGGAGTTCTTCCACAATTTTAACAACTCCTCGATCAATTTTCTCGAGTTCTCCGTGAAAATGACCGAGAACCCAGTGAAATTGACCGATAACTTGGGAAAATTGAACGAGAACTCGGTGAATTTTACCGAGAACTCGGGCAAATTGACGGATAACTCAAAAAATTTGACCGAGAACTCAGTGAAATTGACAGAGAACTCGATAAAATTGATTGAGAACATAGGGAAGTTGACCGAGAACTCAAGCAATTGACCTACAACTCGGGCAAATTGACTGAGAAGTCGATAAAATTGACCTATAACTCAGTGAAATTGATTGAAGACTAGATGAAATTGACCGAGAACTATCTAAAATTGACCGAGAACTAGGGAAAATTGACTGAGAACTCACTAAAATTGTCCGAGAACTTTAATTAACTAGAATAAGGTAACTCAACCAATTTACGAATTCGGCAGGACCTAAACCTAACCTATTAAAATCCAGGTTGGATAATGAATTCAGTTTGAGTCAGGTCAAAGTGGGTAAAAAAGTTGACCCATTAAATTAATGGGTTAGACCTAGGTCTTCCTAAATACAAATCTTACTTGATGATTATGTGGGTGGGGTTTGGGTTTGGTCTGAATCAAGTTCGGGTTAGGCATAAAAATTTAAATTGTGTTTTCATACAAATAATATTTCAAACCATTAAATTACTGATAACTATGAATTTTAATAGGAAAAGTAAAATGATTAGCTTTCCAAATTCATCATCATCATCTTAGCCTTATCCAAGTTAATTAGAGTTACCTTACAAGAATTTTGTCGCCTAGTTTTACTCTATCAAGGACCATAACTTCAATTAGACCAAATGTCATCAAGGCCTTTTTAAAAAAAACTGTCTCCACTCTTTCCTTCTAGACCTCCTCCTTTCTTTTAGAGCCTTTAACTTGTATCAACTCATTCCTAAAAGAGGTGGTACTTCCATCTCTTTTGCATGTGATCAGACCATAAACCTAGCTTTCCAAATTCAATGGGTAAAATCAAGCAAATTAAAACTAATTAATCAATATGAAATTTACATTCTGATACCCTTTTAAAAAAAGGTTTTGAAAAAGCTACCCCATTAAAAGTACAAGAATAATTTTAAGGAGGGAAAGCAAATGCCAATGACTTATGCACACCTGCATGTCTACTTTATCCTTTTCATGATTTTAAATATTTATTGCTATTTTAAGTATTTTAATTTAGTTATTAACTACACCATCTAATAAAGACTTAGGCCGTGTTTGTTAATACTGAATTTTTGCACTTAACGCAGAATGGGGAAAATTTTTCGTGTTTAGTGGTCTTTGTTAATGCGTTGTTAACGCGGAAGACAGAAAGCGCTAAGTGGTTTTTCACTGAATTCTTTCCGTGATAGGAGTTTGGCTTAATGGTGAACGCGGAATGCGGTCCGTGATTTTTCATTAAACAACAATTTTTTGCTTCCAAAAGTACCCCTTTTCAAGTTACTACGAATTTTTTTTGTTTGCGCAGTACAAAATTAACCTTTAACCTGTGAAACTTCTTTATGCCCCACCATGATTTATGTGTTTGATCCACACCATCCATCAACTTTTTCAGATAATTTAAGGTGTGATCTAATAAAAGAAGCAGGTTCAATGATTAATTGGACCATAAGGTGGGGATTGAACGTCCACCGTTAAAAACTTCTTGAGAGCTGGAGAAGTTTCAAATCAAGCTGATATTTGTGTTTTCACTTCATCCACCTCTACATGACCTACCGAATAGGTTGGATGGTAAAAAAACATCACAGTGGCCCATGTAACTTTGATCTCTTGCATTTAATGCAACTGGTGCATTTTAATGCAACCAAGATTATTATTTGGTGTGGTCCACTTGAGCGTTGGATCTGCCTCATTTTCATGTCCATGCCTTAAAATAATCTGAGAAAAGGGATTGACGGTTTGGATGTACATATACATTACGGTGGGCCCGCCTATAGAACTGCCCGTTCGGAGCCAGGGACGGGCGGGGGTAGTATGCAATCCGCATCCTCGTTAAACACGCCGCCAAGACGGGAACAGATTGGCTACTCCCACTGCCACCGGACAGTGATTGGTGGTCGGTGCTCTGTGGGCCCTACCATGATGTATGTGTTTCATCCATGCCATCCATCTATTTTTTCAGATCATTTCATGGTATGGGACAAAAACTTAGGTATATCAAAATCTCAATTGGGCCACATTACAGGAAACAGTGTTGAATGAGCATCGACCATTAAAAACCTTTTGGGGACCATAAAAGTTTTGGATCAAGTTGATCTTTGTTTTTTCCCTTCGTCTGGGCCTGTATGACCTAATAAAAAGATTGGATGTCAAATAAACAATACAGTGGGCCTTAGGAGGATTTTAATGATGCATATCCAATCATTATTGTTTTCCTATGGTGTGGTCCACCTGAGATTTATATCCCTCTAACTTTTGGGGTGAAGCACTGGAATGATCTGTAAAAATGGATGAACGGAATGGATTCATGGAGGGGCTAACAGAACACTGACCATGGTGGCTGGGGGAGTAGTTAATCCGTTTCCGTCCTGGACTGGACGCGGATCCCTGCGAAAGCCTTTCGTGGGAAGTTCCTGCGCTGGGAACGCAAGTGGGGCCACTGTGATGTTTGAGAGAAATCCCCACCGTCCATTCGTTTTGTGAGTTCATTTTAGGACATGAGGCCAAAGATGAACCATATCCAATGCTCAGGTGGGTCGAAAAGTTGATAACTAAATGTCCACAGTTGAAATATTCGTGGGGCCACTGAAGTTTTGAATCATGCTAATATTTGTGTTTTTAGTTCATTCAAGTAGGAATGACGTTATGAACTGTATGGATGGAATGTAAACAACACTGTCGAATCAGGGAGGTTTCAATGGTAGGAATTTCCCGTCATGACTAAATTGTTATATCCAAACCGTTCATCCACTTTGCGAGCTCGTCGTAAGGCTTGAGCCGAAAAATAAGATAGATCTAAAGATAAACTGGACCACAATGCAAAAAGCAGTGGGGGATTGAACGTCTACCATTGAAACCCTCTTGGGGTCACAGAAGTTTCGGATCAATATGAGTTTTTTTCCCCTCTTCATACAGATATTTTTGATCTTATGAATAGATTAGATGGAAAATAAATGTTATAGTGGGCCCTACAAATTTTTTAAAGGTGAAAATCATTATCCCACTGTTATTCTCTAGGCTCGTTGAGCTCTGAGTTGAACGAACGGTTTAAACGAGATTAAAGTTGGTGGGGGAGAATCTGCATCTGGTGTAGCACCACTTCACATTTATTTTTTTCAAACAAGGACAAATGTGTCAAATTAACATATTTCAAATATTTCATATGTTTGTTACCAAACAGATTATTTCAAATTTCGTACGTAATTTTCAGACTTCAACCATAATTACCAAACATGTTTTTTGACTTCAGATTTCAGATTCAGGCTTCAGATTTCAAATTCAGACTTTAGACTTGATCAGTTTTAACAAACGGGGCCTTAATCAACCCAATTGACATTGTCATAGGGCTGCAACCTGAACCTAATTGACACAACCAAGTTCGGGTCTGGTTGTCAAGGTCAACAAAGCAAGTTCAGGTTAGAAAACACCAACCCAATTTGAAAGGAGGTTGGGTTTAAGTTAAGCAAATTTGTTCTGGGTTAGGCCTGGTTGAGAATAATTGCATGTATTGGGTTGGGTTGAGTTGGGTTGGGTTGAATATAAAGGAATTTGGGTTAGGTTTGGGTTAGGCACCTAAAGTTGGAAGTCATGTTAGGTTGGGTTGAAGGTCGCACCCAACCCGGTTGAACACGTGGGAGTCCATTTATCAGAAATTTCTTTTCTTTTTCAGTTGCTGGTACCTTATTTCCCCAGCCATACCAAATGTGCCAAGGACATATACACTGTTCATCAGAATGGCGATATGCAATTGGTGAAAGTCGTGTGAAAATGAGATGTAAGTTTAAAATAATGACAAAACAATATTAAAATGTATAATTAAAATAATAACTAATAATAAAATAAGTATATTGAAGTCGATTGCGAAGTTTATATACATGCACACAACCATGGAGAGAATGCATGAAATCTTGAATACAATACAACCACACCTCTATGCTTAAACCCTACTGGTTTTTGGTAATAATCGGGCTAAGTGCACAGAAACCCTCCCATGCACACGGTTGCATTTGGATTCGTTAGTGTCCAAGTTGCCTATCTGACCGTTCATTAACTAACTCCAGTTCACTCTTCATAGGCCACTTTGAAGAAATCATGCTAATTGGATAATCCAAACCATCCAACTATCTGCATGTAAAAATGAAGGTACAAGATCAGTCCTGGAAGATAGTTCAGTCCAAGGGCCATCCGATAGCTGCGACTTTTGCCAGGGAGTGGAAGAAGGCCGCTCTGGACCGAATGGACGGTTCAGATATGTAATGAAAATGCCCATAAAACCGTGCATGGTAAGGTTTCAATGCAGTTGGCCCACCGGATCATTACTCATTATTTTTCAACTTAATTCTATTTTTGCTTATGCTAATTTCCTCTTAAGCTGTAATAGTAATACCTAGGTGGAAACCTTACTATTCTCAATTTCCTACTCTTTCGATTTCCTCCTTGTTGAGATCCGGCTCCGGCAACCGGCCTCCCCCTTCCTCCACTTTCCCTTGAGCTTGATCGTAGGCCCGCCTCTCGGCAGACTCCTTCGCCGTATCGTAGGATGCATGGAGCCCCATGAAAATGTAGTACAGTAACAGCAGTGCGGTCCACCCGCCGAACCTGGCGAACGACATCCCGTCGATTGATCCAAGCAGGAATATGTTGATAGCTATCGATGCAGACGGCAACCATGGAACGAGCGGCACGCCCCACAGTTTCGGGTCCCGAGCGTGGGGGACGAACAGCTTGATGGATAATGTTGCTCCGAACCAAATAGGAATGGTGATCACATATGCAATCCAACCCCCACTGCTTGTGGCCCAGTATGTGGCGGTGGCGATCGAGGAGCCCAGTATCAGAATGATGCATGTGATCAGCTTCTTACGGTCCTGATTGGATGTGATCCCGCTCACATAGTATCGGCGGACGAGGAGCGCGACTGCGACAAGCATGAAGATGAAGAGTGTGGATATGGAGAGGAGATTGGACAGGATGTCGAGCTTGGTGAAGAAGGCAATCGTGCCGGTGGCCATGAGCATAACGATCGTTGCGTTTACCGGCGTTCCGGTCTTCTCATTCACGTGTGCTAGGCATGGTGGGACCATGTGGGCTCGGGCAATGTGGGTCAGATAGCGAGCCTGGCCCACTGCACTAACTAGTAGGACTGTGGTCATGCCCTTCAACGCTCCGATCGCGACGATGTACTTGGCCCAGTTCATACCAATTACTTGAAATGCTACAGAGAACGGTGCATCGATGTCGATCGTGTTGTATGGCTGCATTAGGCAGAGCGTTACGGCCAGCAGGCAGTAGGCCAGAGTTGTGATTAACATAGCCCCCACTAGCCCGATTGGTATGTCCCGGGCTGGGTTCTTCGTCTCCTCTGCCATTGTGGACACGGCGTCGAAACCGACGTAGGCGAAGAACAAGACGGCGGAGGCCTTGAAGATGCCGCGGGCCCCGTAAGGGGCGAAGTTGGAGTAGTTCTTTGGGTTGGCCTTGGCGAGGCCGGCTACGATGATGAAGATGATGATGAGGATGTGGAAGATTGATGCAATGTAGTTGAAGCGGGACGTGCCTTTGGTGCTGATGGATGCGATGACACAGATGATGGTGACGACCACGACGGCTAAGGGGTCAAGGAGGTTGTAGCCCTCAGCGAGGCCGTGGGCCATGATCCGGAAGTCGTCGGGCTTGTGGTTGAGAAGGGTGGCGAAGTAGGACGTCCAAGAGCGGGCCACAGCGGCCCCACCGATCACATACTCAAGGAGGATGTTGCCGGCGGCAATGAACGCCATGAAGTCCCCGAGCTCCACTCTCAGGTATGCGAACGACCCACCTGTGGAAGAGATCATCTGAGAATTAGTTGCAGATAGGAAGAAATATGCGACGATGATCCGTCAGAGTGGTGGGCCCAACACAACATTTGTGTCATGATCCGATCCGTTCATTCATTGGGCTCCATCATGGATAGGTGACAACCCGGATATTCGGTTTATTGGATCATCCTGACCACTGGATCGGCCCTAACTTTTTGTTTCCAAGGCACCAATCAAACGGCAAGGATCATCTGTCATCTGATGTGCGGGCCCACAAGATGAACATGTGAACGGAGTAGATTAGGTGGACCAAACAATACAAATTTATGGGGTCTACAAATTCGAGAGTAGAGGTGGCAATGGGCCAGGCCTGGATCTGCCCGTTTATACATCTGAAATTCAAGTCCAATACAAGCTTTGGGTAGAGCTGGGCATCGGACCTAGTTAGGCCTGATCCGACTTGATCCGGTTTTGAAATAGGCCTGACCCGAACTCAACTTGACTTGGTACAAAGTCCAGCATGCCTGAGCCGATCTGAATCCGGGTCTGGCCTGGACTGATCCGGACCATGTCCGACCGATCAAAAGTACCAAGTCGGTTCGAGTTGGCACCAATTTGGATCGAGAAATGAGTGAGGGAGGGAGTGGAGAGGAGAGAGAGAGGAGGGTGGTGGATGGCTACAGGAGAGAGGGAGGAGAGAGAGATGAGGGT
The DNA here is from genome assembly GCA_021015155.1 of Magnolia officinalis. NCBI lineage: Eukaryota > Viridiplantae > Streptophyta > Magnoliopsida > Magnoliales > Magnoliaceae > Magnolia > Magnolia officinalis. The sequence continues at coordinate 24,625,773 of JAJHSJ010000002.1, read as the reverse complement.
AGTGATGGTGGTGGGTGGTTGCCGGACTTGGAAGAGGAGGAGGATGTGAGAGAGAGAGAGAGAGAGAGAGAGAGAGAGAGAAGGGGGGGGGGGGGGGGGTGATGGTGGTGGGTGTTTGCGGCTTGGAAGAGGATGAGGGAGGGAAAGAGAGGGTTTGGGATCGGGTGCGGCAGGGTTAGATATACTTAAAAATTAGAGCTTTTTATTTTTTTATATATATACCCGAATCCGAATCGAGTATGACCGGATCGAGTTACTGGATAACTCGAATCAGTTTGAATTCGAATTGGGCAAAGCCTACTAGCCTCGGTTTGGACTGACTCACCCATTCAATTCAGATCGAGTCGGGTCTAAACGAGTCCAGCGAGTCGAGTCGTCCTGTGCCCAGCTCTAGCTTTCGGTAGCATGGCCCATTCACCATTGGATAATGGTAAACCCTCATCAGATGGAGGAGAAATAGACGGTGAGACAGAAACAACAGCAAGGGTTGGCATTCGATCAAGAAGAGTCAAAACATTCAACCATGGCCTATACATATGGTGAGTCCCATTGAACCAATAAATGTACAAATCTACAACCTTTAGCCCTTTGGGCCGGACCATTGGAAATACCTCACTCCATTTTCCGGCTATTCTGGACCAGTTTAGGAATGCTAGAGATGTTTCGGTCTTAATGGCCAGCCTTAAAAAGATTTTGGACAGTCAGATTGTTTCTTGAGGAGACTGGGCCCATAAGATCCAACTATCTTCAATAAGTTAAAGAATTTGGACCCATCAGATCCAACTTTTTTTTTTTTTGAATAAATGTGGACATATTCCACCAAAATTCCATTGATGAACAGGATATACTGCCTTTCGGGCCGGTCCACACATAAAGAAATGGACCTCACCTATCGTATACCAAGACAAGGAAAACTACACAACGACGCTAGGTAGCAAATAGCTAGGGGCAAAATTAATGGTGTGTTTGGTTGCACCAATATCATGATATTAATGGTGTGTTTGGTTGAACCAATATCATGATATTTCATGATCAATAAGTCTCATTAGGGGCAAAATTCATGACGTTTGAAGAAATCTAGTGCAACCAAACACACCCTAAGAAAAAAAAAATATCCGAATTCTCACCTGCGACGGGAATTTCAACGGCGAACTCAGTGTAACAGAAGACAGACAACATGGCGGAGATGCCGGAGACGACATAGGAAAGCACGACAGCAGGGCCAGCCTCTTGGTTAGCTTCAAGGCCTGTCAAGACGAAGATACCAGCTCCAATGACCGCGCCAATGCCAAACCAGATAAGGTCCCACCACGAGAGGTTTCGCTTCATCTCATGATTGCTCCTGGCCCGCACCTCATTGAGCTCAGTGTCATCGAGGGACCGCGTTAAAATTCGGTCCTTGAGCCGCGTTCCGGTTTCGGACAAGGCCTTGGTGTAGTTTCCCCAGCTCTTGAATGACTCTTCAGGGAGAAAATCTTCTTTGCTGCACATGCACGACCGCCTCTTAACGGCGCCACCGCCGCCATCGCTTCCCATGTCCTTTTTCCTTTCTTGATGGGAGTACGTACACTCTTCAATGCTGCAAGTAAATTTACATGCAATAAGAACCATAGAAACCAATTACTTGATTCATAGGCACTGATAGATTGTACACATGACATGTATATATTAACTAAATTATAGAATCTATGATGAGTTCCTTTCCCACCAAAATCATATTGGACATCTTTCATTTTAACATACAATAAATGTCCGACTAGCTAGTAGTCAGATAATCAAATGCGCTTCTTCTTTTTGTTTTTTTCATGATACAACTAAATGATAATTAATATAGTTCGCTTGGATGCACCTTAAGAAGAGGTGTTTTGTTTTATTTTCATGTAAAACCCAATTTGTGTTGTGTGTTTGAATGTACTTAAAATTAAAAGACTGCTCGTTGAAACTATTCCAGTGATTCTGGTCATCCTAGGTTATAAGTCATGGAGAGCAGCTCCATTGCAAATGAGCTAATGACATTTGTCAACAAATCATGAAGGCTTGAGATAAACATGATATAAAGCTTAAGCTAGTAATACCCATGTAGTTATATTCACATCTAAAAAGACCTAAATGTCATAGGACTTTGGAGAGTCCTTTGATTTACAAACCTAAAGTAAATGTCCAACTAAATAACAGCTAAATAATCAAATGAGTTTTTTCGTCATGATACGCATAAATGATAATTTGGACAGTTTTTGAAAGCATTTTCAAAATGGGTCAAAATGGGTGTTTTGAGGCCTCGGCTCATTTTGATGCAAATCCCAGTATGGATTGTGCATTTGGATGTACTAAGCACTAAAAGATTAATGAATGCATTTTCCAAATGGGTCAAAATGGGTGTTTTGAGGCCTCCATGTCATTTTGATGCAAATCTCAATTTGTATTGTGTATTTGGATGTACTAAGCACTAAAAAGATTAGTCATCGAAAACCATCCTGACAAAACGCCCACAACAAATTGCAGAAAATCATCCACTCATCATTGTGGTACCGATCATCTGAACACATGGGCGACAACAGATGCTGGTCATCCTAAGTCACAAGTCATGGACAACAGCTCCACTGCAACTGAGCTAATGACATTTTTGTAACATCAACAAATCAAGAAGATAAGCATGGTATAAAAGCTTAACCTACTAATACCTATGTAGTTATCTTCACATCTAAAGACTTAAATGTCATAGGAATTTGGAGAGTCCTTTGATTTACAAACTCTAGCAACCCTGTGAAAGATTACTAAAAAAGATTAGCGAGACTCACAATATGATGGCAAGGACAAAAAAAATAAAAATAAAAAATCAGAATCAGGCCGATCTAACCATCAAGTGGGCCATAAACTCCAAGGGTCTTGGGTGGTTGTCTATTGTTTTCTATGGTGTGGCTAACCCAATAACCGAAAATTAACCTCATTTTCAGAGTAATTTTATTATTATGGTGGGTCTCACTTGATAATGTATTGTATGAGACACATGATTTGGTAATAGTATACAAACAGGTAAATGAATATGTGAACAGGCTCATGAGTTAAACCAGCGAATAACTTTTACAAACAGATCCAAGGACTTTTATGCGCAGGTGAGTACCTTATACAATAAGTTCATTTTACAAGAACTTGTAGAGGAATGAGGAAATTCCCTCAAGATATGCATATCTTGACCTATGTTTCAAAAACCTGGATCTCTTTGATGGTCCAATCCAAATTGGTTCAACTAGGTCAAACCGTGCTGCCATTTCATAATTAAAATGAGTTGAAATAATAAAAATCATGAAAAAATAAAATTAAAGGTCATGTGGATTCAAATTATGGGTTTAACTTGGGTAGCTTGGGTTGAGGATCAATTCAAGCCTGACCAGACCTCAAGAGGACCCAACCTGCATTCCAACATAACTCGAACTCCATGGTGAGGTGTGCTCAAAACCAACACACCTTTATACTCACCCTAAGTCAGTCCAAAATAAACAAGTGTTTCCATGACTCTGCCACCTTCACAACCTAACTTAATTGACATGAATTTGTTAAACCAGAATACAACCCAATTTTACATTAGGTTGGACTTTTCTTACCGGCCGTCATGCAACCCAAGGACCCTAGTGACCTGACCCAAAACTTGGGTTGGGCCAACTGGGTTCAAGTGAACCCGAACCCAAGTTGCAACCCTAATTCCAGTCCAAAACATATGCAACGGTTGGACAGGAAAAACTGGCGATTCAGGTCCTAATGACCTTGGGTTTAAAAAAGATAAAAAATTAAAGGTCATGTGAATTCAAGTTATGGGTTCAACTCGGGCGGGGTTTGGTTGAGGATAAACTCAACAAGCCCTCAAGAGGACCTATCCTACATTCTGACCTAACTCGAAATCCATCCTAAGGTGTTCAAAACAAAATACAACCTAAAGTAATTTGTACTTCTTTTTTTTAGCAAGCGCACACACCCCCCCCCCCCCCCCCCCCCCCCACACACTAACGCGGTAGTGGGATTTCACCACCTATAGATACTTGAACCCTTGACCGGGTGTTGAAACTCCTGAGAGTCTACCACCGGAGCAAGAGTAAGGATCCGCTACCTTAGAACCTAAAGTAATTTGTACTTAACCCTAAGCCGGTCCAAAATAAACTAGTGCTTTCGTGACTCTGCCACCTTCATAGCCTAACTTAACCGACCTATATTTGTTCAACCAGAATACAACCCAACTTTAAATCAGGTTGGAGTTTTCCTACCCTCACCCAACCCAATGACCCTGGTAACCTGACCCAAAACTAGTGTTGGGCCAATTGGGTTGAAGTAAACTCGAACCCAAGTTGCAGCCCTAGTTCCAGTTCAAAACGTATGCAGTCCTAATGATCTCAATGGTTCAAAACTAAAACTGGGTGTCCTGATAACCTATCTCGAAAAGCCAACGGTTCTGATCCAGGTTTTAAAACATTGATGTGAATCAAATTGCCACATAACAATGTGATATGATATCCATGGCCACGCATCGTATAGGCGAACCGTCCGATAAGTAGTATGGTGCCGGTGCCGGGATTTTAACTCATGCTAGAAATTTCCTAACTTTTTAATACATGAAAATTTAAACTAGTTTATTGAAAAAAATTCAAGTCATAGACAACATTTCATTATAACAATGGGTGCATGAAATCTCCATTATCAGGAGAGGGCCACCAAGAACACGCCCTATCCAATAAAATGAAAGGGCTAAGAAGGTCTACTCATCAAAGTGGGCCATTCTTGAAGTTTGATAACAGTCCATATTCATATGTGTCCCACATTGTGAGAGATCCAGATTGATTTTCTAGGACAGGGCATGTTCATGGTGGGACCCACTGATCAATGTCAGTGCAAGACGTATATATCATACATAAAAATTAAAAAAGTTAACAAAATTAAAATAAATAAATAAAAACTTAAAAGGCTTACCTTTAAAAAATCAAACCTCAAATATCTGCCTCTAGGAAAAAAAAAAAGAGCGTCTTCGCACATATAAATAAGAAGCTTTTAAGTGAGAGAGTAACAGGTACGACGTATGTACGTACAACTCTTCAATTTATTGAACGGTCGAGATTCTAGTCGTGAATCTCTCACCTAATAAATACATCTGACCAAAATGCCCTTTTTTTTTTAAATACATTGTGGACCGTCTCCATAACCGTAAGGTGTGCTATTTACTGTAGACACCACCTTTTACCTACCTTACCAGCCTCGACCGACCACAGACATAGATAACCAAAGTAGACCTCTATTTATAAGGACAACTTATTTTGAACGAAATTAACCCTCCTTTTTCACCTGCTTCTTACCTGAACTCGAGGGGTCTGAGGGGTATTTTCATCCATCCTTACCCTAAAAATCCTCTTCCATAAACAAAGTTTCCCAGCCAGAAAAATAATTTCCCTAATAGACAACGTCTACTTTGATAATTTTTTCTATAATACGGAAGCGGATCGCGTCCTGCCCATGCGTGGACAGAATTGGTCCAGACAGGAGCTCTTTGGGGCCATCGTAATGTATATATTTTATCCACACCGTCCATACATTTTGAAATATAATTGTATGGCGTGAAACTAAAAATTAGATATTAAAGCCTCAAGTGGACCACAGAATAGGAACCACTGGGGATTGAAATATTACCGTTGAAAAGTTATTGAGGGCCACATAAGTTTTGGATCAAGACGATATTTATTTTTCCCCTTATTAAAGGTCTATGTGACCTTATGAACAGTTTGGATGGAAAATAAACATCATGGTGGACCTTAGGAAGGTTTCAACGGTGGACGTCATTACCACCACTGCTTCCTGTAGTGTGGTCCATTTAAAAATTGGATTTGCTCCATTTTTGGACCGCTATAATAAAATGATCCGAAAAATGGATGAACGGTGTGGATAAAATTCATACATCAATATGGGCCCCACAATGCCCCTGCCTGTACCGATTTTTGTCCAGGCGGGTGCAGGACACAATCCCCTTCCGTGCTATACGGCACTAGGGCCGTAACCACGTTATGTGCATGTAGGACCCAAAGTTTTGGTGATCCAAACCGTTGATATTGTGGGACCCAATGGGGATGAGGGATTCCAAAACAGAAGGATAATTCATAGGCTTTAATAAGTGGCCATAAATTAGACGGTCAAGAAAGAAATTACAAAGATATTTTAAATTTAGGATATTTCAATTTGAAGAATTTTCGGCACAAGTACCATCAACGGCGAGCTCTTTAATATCAACGGATTGGATCACTGAATCATGGGCTCCATTTATAAAATGAAAAGTGAAGGTACAGCAATTTCTCCCTCCGGACACTTTCATGACTGTATTCTACAATACTACTCAAGACAGAGATTGCTGAATCTACACGCACACTCTTTGAGGCGTGTGGGACATCGTATCCGTGCATCAGGTTGGTCCCACAGTGTATACGACCCGACTCAGAAATCGGGTAGGGTAACTCATCAGATGGGCCACGCGTGTTTAGATATGATTTATGATTTAGGAAAGGAACATCAGCTGTCTACATTTATCATACACGCATGGCTGTATGGTGAGTGGACCCGCTTGTTTTCCACCCATTAGACCCGCTAATACACGGCCCAACAGCTGGGTCCGCATGCAGAGGCGCGTGTACGATCTAAGAGGTCCACTCCTCATGTAGATCACAGGTGTAATACCATCAACGGTCCAGAACACTCGCAGGCTTTTGTAAAAGGCCACATCATCTCTACGGTGGGGCCCCACCTGCCAAACATCTCGGATATCAATACACTTGCCAGGATTTGGCATGCGTCCACGTGTACAGGTGCTGTAGAGCTAGAAAATCCCAAGGATCATTCATCATTACAGAAGAACTTTGATACTCGGGTAAAGAGTGTGATAAATGATACGCAGGCACTTAGACATTGCATTTCTGCCATATAACTAAATTAAAAACTGTCCATATTATAATTCCCAATTTATCTGCATCACTGACAAAAAACCAACACTTATTCGATCGTCTGACCATCCGATTGGTGGACATTTATTGGACGGATGAAAATGAAAAATATACAACGGTCATATTTCAACAAACAAGTGTCCATTAATCAGACTTTAGGATTATCAATTCGGTCTATTGTTCGTATCGTAACTTAAAAACTTTGTCTTCCATAATCTAGTCAGTTTAATTAGATATCATACATGAAAAATATAGAGTGCCTGCGTATCAAGCTACAAAAGCTAACGGAGTATCATATAACTCCTCTTTTTAATACAGGTAGAAGGGTGTTTTGGTCATTTTCCAAGCGTTGACTGTCAAAGCTGATATCTTTCCTAAGAGCTGATTTATTTCCGTAAATACCCCTTCTGGCCTAAACACAGGGTACTGCCAATGCATTGCTGAGCTGGTATTTTGGAATTTGTCCCGAAATGGAAATAGAGATGTAAAATGCTCCAGTGATATCAGAGCACTATGGGTTATAGTGGTCCTAGTTAGGTTGGTGATTTTTGAGTGTCCAATCAATCAATCCGAATTGTCTATTAATTCCAAAATACAAATATATGAACGTCGTTCAAAATTCGCACTGATTGGATGATCCAATCAATCATTAATTGGCCTTATTTTCTACATCTATTCTTTTTCCAAGACATGGATGGGATAGCTGTAATTTCCTAAGGAAAGTGATTCTTTAAAATCATAAGCAATCCATGATATACCCTAGAAAATAGATGGATCAAATTTCTGATTAGAAATATTTATTTTAAACAAATCTTGACCGTCCATAATACAGTCCATTGATCAATGACTAAAATTTCTCGGATTGTTTTGATATTTGTATGATTTCCTATTGGGTTAGAGATAATGAAGAGTCTTGATGAATGGATTGGAATGTGTATTTGTTCTAATGCAGCTAAGAGCCCTGTAACTTCTAGCATATCTCACTAGGAATATGCTCCTTTTGGTATATTATTAGCTGGGCGTGGGATGCATTGGGAGAGCAGTTGAGTAATTTTACAACATCTGTAGTTGTTTGATGCACTGCGGTGTCCATACACATGTACACTTGTGTTTGTCTTCAGGTGGGGCCACAGAGAATCTAGGGTGTAGATCTAAAATCATATTGTTGGATGAATATGTTTTTCTTGAATTTGGACCGTTTATTTGACACTTTCAAATCAAGCCGTCCATTTTATGAGCACTAATTTGATGGACAAGATCTTTCTATCATAATATATTTTTCATAGTGATAAAAATGTGGTTGTTCCCATGATTTTGAACAGTTTAGATATTGGTAAATTTATGCCACGTGGATCGAGACTGTCCTGCATGCGTATGGCTGGGCATAATCTGCTAGAGTATGATGATCCTTTTTTTTTTTCCTTAAAACGATCGGAGTCGCAGTGCCTAAATCTGGATATGGGCTTTTATAGGGGTTGTTTCTGGAGCTTGTATATGGGTTATATTCAATGTATCAGATGGGAGGAAATAAACGGTCCTGATTGAAATGAGGTGTTCATTGGTTAAGACTCTACAACACCTAAAACACTCAAATATGTGCAGCCCACCATGTTGTATATGCAAAATCCACTCCGTCTATCATATTCTATTCTCTATTTCACAAATTGAGGCCAAAATTCAGCTAAATCCACAGCTCACATGGGCCACACTACATACGATGGCGATGGACTGCCAACTATAGATAGAACAGGTATTGTAGACGAATCTGATCCTCCGCAATTGGGGCGAGTATAAATATGGGAAGCCATGCAGTTACCATAATTTATTGGATATGGCCAAATCAACGTGATGGTCCTCCATATCAATGGTCCCGATCACCATTCAAGTCTGACAGATTTTGCACCATTGAAAATCGGTGGTGGCTCTTCAACGGAAATGGATTGGCTAGTCCCCCTACCACCAGACCGGTGGCTGGTGGTCGGTGCTATGTAGGCCGGCCCCACCATGATGTATGTGTTTCATCCATTCCGTTCATCCATTTTTACGTATCGTTTTAGAGATTGATACTAAAAACTAGAGAGATACCAAAAACAAGAGAGATATAAATCTCAGGTGAACCACACCGCAGGAAAACAATAGTGGTCGAATATCCACCATTAAAATCCTCTATGGGCCATCGTACTGTTTATTTGAAATCCAATCAGTTAATTAGGTTATACAGGTTAGCTCAGATGAAGGGAAAAACAAATATCAGCTTGATCCAAAACTTTTATACCCAAAAAGTTTTTAATGATCGAAGCTCATTGACGTGGTCCACTTGATAGGGAGATACACCACATTTTTGGTCTCATGCCATGAAATGATATAGAAAAACTAAATGAACAGCATACACGAAAAACATACATCATGTTGGGCTGACGACACCGACCACCGGCCATTGGCTGATGGCAGGGGAGGAGCCAATCCGTTTCCCTCTTCAACCGTACACATGGCATGCTTGCACGAAAATCCAGACCGTTGACGTAGACGGATTGGCTACTCCCCCTGCCACCAGCCTCGTGGCTGGTGGTCGGTGCTCTGTGAGCCCCACCATGATGTACGTGCTTCATCCATGTTGTTCATCCATTTTTACAGATATTTTATGGTTTTATCCCAAAAATTATAGGGATATAAATCTCAGATGGACCACACCACAGGAAAACAAAGTGATTGGATATCTACCATTAAAATCCTCCCAAGGCACACCGTACTGTTTATTTGACGTCCAATCTGTTGATTAGGTCATACAAACATAGATGAAGGGAAAAAACAAAGATCAACTTAATCCAAAACTTTCATGGCCCCTAAAAAGTTTTTAATGGTCAAAGCTCATTCAACGTTGTTTCCAGTAATGTGGTCTACTTGATATTGGGATATATCTCATTTTTGTCTCATATCCTAAAATGATTTAGAAAAATAAATGAACGGCATGGTTAAAACACATACATCATGGTAGGGCCACAGACTAACCACCGGCCATTGGCTAGCAGCAGGGGGAGTAGCCAATCCGTTTTACAGCTGACCCAACCGGCAGTGGAAGGGGATTGGCTGGTGTACCACACACCACCGACCTGGCTGGTGTGTAAACGTGTTGTCCTGAGACAAGCGCCGACACTCCTCAGGCTCCAAGTTGTACGAACGGTTCAGAGGATATGAAAGTTATATTGTGCCAACAATGATGTATTTATTATATCCACAAGGCTCATCCATTTGGCCAGATCATTTTAGAATAGTCCGGATCCTCTGTTACCCGGTCAACAGAGAATTCCTAATACCTAAAATTCATTGGTCAAAAAAAAAAAAAAAGCTTCGGACACCAAATCACTGGGGTAACAGGAAAATCCTGTTGACCCGATAACAGAGGATCCCGACTCTTTTAAAATATAATGCCAAAAATGAGTAATATCCAAGTCTCAATTGCACCACACCATAAATATCAGTGGGGAGAATGAATCTCATGGTTAGAGCTGGGCGTCGGATCGAGTCGAATCGGATTGAGCCCAACTCGACCAGGTCCGAGTTTTGCATGGCCTGACTCGAACTCGGTCAGATCTAGGACCGAGTCCAGGTCCTCTAACCCAATCTGATCTTAAACCTTGCTGACCTAGACCGATCCGAGTCCGACTCAGTCAGAAAAACCGAGTTGGATCAGGTTGGGCAAGATTCGGATCGTCCATTTTTATCGACAGTGTGGAAATCATTATTCTCACTGTTTCTTATGGTGTGATCTACTTAATGATTATATATACTTAAAATTTAGCATCAATCCCTCAAATGATCTGAAAAAACTGATGGACGGTGTGGATAAACCAAAAAGAATTTAAGACGGGCCGCACACAGTTTACTCAATAAACAAAATATCTCCCTGCGAAATCAGCTTCTTAAAGAAGCTTTGTATGAAGGGTAGCTTCTTGAAGAAGCTTCGTACGAAGGGTAGCTTCTGGAAGAAGCTTTGTATCGAAGGGTAGTGGATTGCGTACTGAGTAAACTCAGTGGGCCCCAGTGGCATTCATGCATTTTATCCACTCCGTCCATCTCTTTTGAAACATAATTTTAGGGCATTATCCCAAAAATGGAGTATATCCAAACCTCAAATGGACCATACCACCAAAAACAGTGTGAATTGAACATCTACCGTTGAAAAATTCTTGGTGACAACAGAAGGTTTAGATCAAGCTGATATTTGTGTTTTCCCTTCATCCATGTCTTTCTGATCTTATGAACAGGCTGGATGACAAATAAACATCATTGAGGGCCTAAGAAAATTTTCAGCGGTTGAAATCAATACTTCCACCTTTTCCAGTGGTATGGTCCACTTGAGCTTTGTATATGTATCAATTTTGGGTTGAACCCATAAAATTATCTAGCAAAACGAATGGACGGCGTGGATGAACTACATGCATTCGCGGTGGGCCCGACTTAGTTTACTCACTATGATAAGAGCATAGTAACTCAGTGCGCTGCAAGCCTAATATAGGCTATAGCCTATATAGCTAACGCCAGCTATACCTACCTGCTGTAGGTACGTGTCGTGCGAAGACGAGCACTGACGCTCCTTGAGCTACGAGTTGTACGAACGGTCTAAAGGAGATCAAAGTTACATGGCCCCACAGTGATGTATTTATCATATCTATACCGTTCATCTAGTTTCAGAGATCATTTTAGAGCATCATCCAAAAAAATGAATCAGATCCAAAGATCATCTGGACCACACCATAAATTGCAGCGGAGATGATGATTTTCACCGTTAATCAATTTGTAGGGCCACCGTAATGTTTCTTTTCCATCCAATCTGTTCTTAAGGTCACAAAGACCTGAATGAAGTGGAAAAACAAATTTCATGTTGATCCAAAACTTCTGTGAACCCAAAAAAGGTTTCAATGGTAGACGTTCAATACCCCGCTGCTTTCCATAGTGTGGTCCACTTAATGGTTAGATCTGTTCTATTTTTGTCCCAACCCTTAATATGATATTGCCAAATGGATGGACGGTTTGGATATAACACATACCTCGTGATTGGAGTCATAGAACTTGCTAACGTTACACTAGCTAATCCGCTTCCGTCGTTGGGTCTGGCTGTCAAGACGACGCCTGCTTCCGTCTTTGGTTTGGCTGTCAAGACGACGCTTGTTTAGGTCTTGCTGTCAAGACGACGCCTGTAAACAGGTGTCCGACCTTCGATTCTTTCTCTTGCTCTCTTCCGTCCACAGCTATCCAACATATATATGTCCGTGTATGTCTTTCCAACAGAGAAATCTTCAAAATCTAACGGCGGAAAGATAGGTATTTGATCTACCCCATATCTAACTAGTCTTCTACTCGCCTTCGTCTTCAACAGAAAGGGAGAGACAGATATAAGAGAGAGAGAGAGAGAGAGAGAGAGAGAGAAATATAAAGAGAGATAGAGAGAGAGTTGGGAGCTCAAGTGTACGTTGGGCGGGTTTTTTTGGCACCAAATGAAAAGCCCTATACAGGGATATTTTATAAAATATAGGGATATTTACATCCTCGGGTCGGGTCGGGTCGGGTCGGTTCAGATTTTCGGATCGGTTCTGTCCGAATACACTACTATCTGAACCTAATCCGAAAAACGATCAGATCTGGATGGACAGACTCGATCAGGCTGATCTATGTCGTCGGTTCTGTTCGGAACGATACTGAGTCGGGTCGGATCGGGTCGGATCCGCTGGATCGGGTCCAACATGCCCACCTCTACTCACGGTTAAAACATTGGTAGGGGAAAAAATATTATATTGATTCAAAACTTCTTAGACCCCAAAAGGCTTTCAATGCCATACATTCCTTCCCCCACTGCCTTTTGCATTGTGGTTCACTTAGGGTTGTTTGTTAACGCTAAATTTTTGCACTTAACCCGGAATTTGGAAAATATTCCATGTTTAGTGGTGTTTGTTAACGCGGAAGAAGGAAAGTGCTCCATCACTTTATGCCAAAAATTTTCCGTCATAGGAGTGTAGCTTAATGGGGAATTAAGAATGCGTTCTAGGATTATTTTTTTAATCTAAAATTGTCCTTTGCACAAAGATTTTCTCCATTGCATTATAATTTATACACATCCCAACTTTTAACATGGGGCACTTCTCTGAGCCTGCCATGATTTGTGTATTAAATCCACACTGTCTATGACCTTTTTTATATCATTCTAGAGCATGACTTAAAAAAGATGTACATCCAAAGCTCAAGTCAACCACACCACATAAAGTAGTCGGACATGAAATACTATTGTTAAAACCTTCCTGATGTCTACCGTGAAGCTTATTTGTCATCAAATCTCTTTATGAGGTCACATAGACCTGGATGAAGGAAAAACACAAAAATTAGTTTGATCATAACCTTATGTGGCCCCAAGAAGTTTTCAATGATAGGCACCCAATTCCCACAGTTTCTTGTAGTGTGGCCCACTTAAGCCTAATATTTGCCTTGTTTTTTGTCTTAATTTCTAAAATAATATGAAAAAATGAATGGACGGTATGGATAAAACATATATATATATATATATATATATATATATATCATGGTAGGCCCCACAAAGCCCTTAATTGTCCATATTTAAGTAGATCTTAGTGGATAGTGCACAATCCCCTCCTAGTTTTAAGGTTTGAATGATGTGCAAATGCCTTTCGCAGGAAGTTTCTGCACCGGAATCTTAGTTGGATCCCACCGTTATGTTTGTGATAAATCTAATCTGTCCATCCATGTTTTGAGAACATTTTAGGACTCAAGACAAAAAAATTAGGAGGATGCAAGTCTTAAGTGGGCCGCACTAAAGGAAAATGTGGGTAGGAAAATTCCTATCGTTGAAACCTCCCAGGGGTTGGTAGTGATGTTTACATGCCATCAATACCGTTCATAATGTCATTCCTAGTGAGATGAACTCAAACCACAAATATTAGCATGATTGAAAACTTCTGTAAGCCCCACAAATATTTTAATTATGGGCGTCCAATCCTCACATTTTTGTCCTATTTGAATATTGGATACGACTTATTTTTAGCACTATGTCCTAAAATGATTTCACAAAACAGATGGATGGAGTGGATTTCACACAAACATCACGGTGGGCCTCACCTAGATTTTCAGTGGTGGACTTCCTGGGAAAGACTTTTCCATGAAATCTAGCTCACACTTGGGGCTTACTGTGACTACATTAATACCATCCATCTATATTGAAAGCTTATTTTAGGGCATAATCCAAAAAAATAAATTAGCTTCAAACATTAGATGGACCTTTATATAGGAAACAATGGTGATTGAGCATTTAAAAATTCTTTTGGGCCACAAAAGCTTTGGATCATGTTGATATTTGTGTCGTCTCTGCATTTAGTTGTTTATGACCTTTTCAATAAGTTGGATGACAAATAAACATTCAAGTGAAATTCATGGAGTTTTTAAAGGTAGGGATTCAATCACAATTGTTTCATATGGGTAAATGTGTCAAATTAATATATTTCAAACATTTCGGACATTTATTGACAAACAAGTTATTCCATATTCACTATTAGTTTTCTGACTTCATATTCAGATTTTAGATACAAACTTTATATTTAGACTTGGATTTCAGATTTAACAAACTTGACCTTAATCTTTATGTCTTATTTTTTGTCTCCATACTTAGAACCAGTTCATAAAATGGACGGACGGTTTCGATATAACACATACCTCATGGTGGGATGCACTTAACTTTGTGACGTAAACATAGTAGCCAGTTCGGTGGTGTGTAGTACACCAGCTAATCTACTTCCACGTGAGAGGGAAACAGATTGGCTACTCCCCCTTGCCACCATCTAATGGCTGGTGGTTGGTGCTCCATGGGCCCCGCCATGATGTATTTATTTCATCCATGCCGTCCATCTATTTTTCCAGATCATTTTAGGGTATGAGACCAAAAACGAGTTATATAAAAATCTCAAGTGGACCACATTACAGGAAACAATGTTGAATGAACGTCGAGCGTTAAAAACATTTTGGGGGCCATAAAAGTTTTGGATCAAGCTGATATTTGTTTTTTCCCTTCATCTGGGCCTGTATGACCTAATCAACAGATGGGATGTCAAATAAACAGTAAAGTGGGCCTTAGGAGGTTTTAATGGTGGATATCCAATCACCATTGTTTTCCTGTGGTGTGGCCTACCTAAGATTTATATCCTTATAATTTTTTGTATGAAGCCCTAAAATGATCTATAAAAATGGATGAATGGAATGGATGAAACACATACATCATGGTGGGGCTCACATAGCACCGACCACCACCAGCCACATGATGAAACACAAAGATCATGATGACCGTCCATAAATTGGATGGTTAGGATTGCTTGATTACCGAATATGCTACATTGACAATGGGACCACAATTGGATGGTCCACATGGCACTTGAGGAGGTTATGTCGGTACCACTTTCAAAATGACTAGCTCTCTGGCCATATGGACAAGGCCTGGAGGATCGGAATCGGGTAGAACTGTAAAACCCGTATCCTAATCCGTACTGTTACGCCGACTCCCGCAATCCTTCCCGGCGAATTCCAGCAACCCTCGACCTGTATCCGACGTTTGCGCGCAATCCTAAGCCGAGTCCTGTATACCGAAGCCGGCTCGAACCGAAACTTGTATCATAGGGACCGTGCCGTCGCCATGGTTCTAACGCTACGACTCGCGCACCGACCCGATACCCAGGGGAGAAGATGTAGGCCAGCGTTCAATTCAAAGAAAACACCGCGCGTTGCGAATTACGAGGGAATCTCTACGAGATGTCCCATCAATCAATCAATCACTCATGTCAAGTACAAGTCAAGTCACTCCATACCTAAGTACAACAACCCATACCTTTCTCTTACACAAGCAAGCCCAAAGTCAACTCTTTCTCCTCTCACCATCCCTCTTTTACTCCATTTTCAACTAAAGCCATACCTCCCATCACATCTCCTTACACCCACCATTCCACCTATCCCTTTCACCATTAACTCTCCATTTCTCTCAAAAACTCTCTCCCAAGCAACAAAGCTCCACACGTCCCAACATTTCCAAGCTCTCCAAAACATCAAGTGTGGCCCACTTTCCCTACTCTCTCATCTCCCATCTCAACCGTTGATCCATTATCATCCACCGTTAAGAGGCAAGTTAAGGAGCATAAGAGGCTAAGGAAGCAAGAAGGAGTGCAAGAGGTGGGTGATCCACCGTTATTTCTTATTTTAGGGCCCACTTGTTGGTGGGACCCATTTGATGTATGTGTTGTATCCTTGAGGGGCCCATAGTGGTGAGGTCCCTCTATCATCGTCTCTCTCTCTCTCTCTCTCTCTCTCTCTCTCTCTCTCTCTCTCTTTGAATGGTGGTGATGATGAAAGAGTGAGTGTGGCCCACCATTTTTTTTATGTGGGACCCACCAGATGAATGGGTTGGATCTACGCCATCTAGCCCATTAGCGGGCCCGGATGGAAGGAAAACATAAATATCAGGTGGGCCACGTTCATGTGGGACCCACCTTGATGTATGGACCACGTGCATGTGGGACCCACCCCCATGATGTGTTTATCCATGCCGTCCAGCGTCCCTGGACGCTGGATGGGTTTGGCTAACATGGAGTGCGTGTACAGCATGGGCGTGTATTGACAAAAAAAAAAAGAAGAGAAAGTTGCTTTGGGTGGGTCATGCATGCAGGCCCCACCTCGATGTATATTCTTAATCCAAGTCGTTCATCCTCTTCCTCAGAACATTTTAGGCGTTGAGCAGGAATTTGAACCCCATCCGACTTTCTAGTGGGCCATAACAGGGAGAATAGTATTTTTACCATTGATTTACACCCCGACATTTCTCTACGCCAAAACCTGTCCAATATTGGACTCGTTGGGTTTGTATCGAGCCACGGAAATCAATGGCTGGGTCGAAATTATCTAAGGCGGACCCCACCTATCAAAAACCGTGGAGAAACAAGTTTTAAAAAAAATAAAATAAAATAAAAAATAAGGGCAGCACGTCTGCTGCTGTCAGAGCGCACGCAGGCAGGGCGGACGGACGCTGGGCCACCCCCCCCCCCCCCCATCGTAATGCGTTTCGAACATCAACACCATGCATCCTGATGGCCCCCTTTTGATCAGGGGACACACCAAAAATCAGCCGTATACGGAACTCAGGTGGGTCATACCATCTAAAATCATGTGAAGACGTGCCTACACATATAAAATCACTTGGTGGGGCCTACCTGAAATTTGGATGTGGCTGAAACTTGGTCTGAACGGTCAGCCAGGTGGAACACATAATGGGTGGACTGGATTTGTGAACCACATTCCAGTGGGCCCTCCCTGGCCATTTAACCCAATCAACAGGTTGGGTAGAAAATAAATATTACGGTGGGCCCTCCCTGACCATGTGAGCCAATCAACAGGTTGGGTAGAAAATAAATATTACGATGGGCCCTCCCTGACCATGTGACCCAATCAACAGGCTGGGTAGAAAATAAATATTGCGGTGGGCCCCTCCCTGACCGTGTGGCCCTGTGAATAGGGTGGGTGGAAAATAAACATTCCAGTGGGCCCCTTGTCTGGGTGACCTTATGAACAGATTGGATGAAAGTAAATATCACGGTGGGCCCCACCCAGGTCCACGTGACCTTATGATCAGTTGGATATCAAATAAAAATTACAGTGGGCCTTAGGCCCATGTGACCCTATGAATAGTTTGGGGGGAAAATAAACATCATGTTGGGCCCCAGTTGGATGGAAAATAAACATTATGTTGGGCCCTAGGTTGGGTGGAAAATAAACATTATGGTGGGTCCTACTTAGAACCCACTTATGTATGTCGACACCTTTCATCAGTATGGACCTCCACCATGGAATATGTGATTTATCTATGCCTCCCATCCCTATGGACCTACCATGATGCATATGTTTCATCCAAACCGTCCAACCATTTGGAGGTTATTTTAAGGTCATGTGATGAGGCCTATCTTGGTGTGTTTGTGGGCCATCCGCCGAGGCCCACCTTGATACATATAAGGCCATTAGTTGAGGCCCATTTTAATGTATTTGTGGCCGCCCATTGAGGCCCACTTTGATATATATGAGACCATAGTTTGAGGCCCATTATGATGTATTCAAAGGCCCAGGGGTTATGGCCCATTGCAATGTACATAAGGCCCATTGATGTGACCCACTTGATTTATATAAGGCCCATATGATGTGGCCCATTTGATGTATCCAAGGCCCATGGGTCGAGGCCCAACGGGGTGTCCTTAGGGTCCATTGCAATGTGTGATTTCCCCATGGTTTGTGTGTTGATATTATGGTGGGACATGCCTTGGGATCAATGTTGGTTTGACGTCCACATTGTAAGTACAATGTTGGTTAAATGTCCGCATTGTCACTCTTCTTAAGGCCCATTGATAGGCCCAACTCGTTGTGTATGAGGCCCATATGCAGGGCCCACCAGTGATGAATATTAGGTCCATGTGTAAGGCCCACCCATTGAGTATTAGGGCCCATGGGTTGTGGCCCATTGTGATGTATTTTCGGCCCAAATGGCAATGCCCGATATTATGTATGAGAGGCCCATGGGATGTGGCCCATTACGATGTGTTCGAAGCCCATGGGATATGGTCCATTATAATGTACATGCGGCCCGTATATGGGGACCATTATGATGTTACATATGGCCTTGCGGGAGGACAAATGTGATGCATGTGAGGCTTATGTGATGAGGCCCACTTGGATATACTTGACCCAATGATACGGCCCACTTGTTATACATGAGGCTCATTGGTGCGGCCCATTAACACGGCCCAACTTGATATGATGAGGCCCAGGTGCAGGGCCCACCTGTTATGTATATTAAGTCTATGTGCAGGGCCCGCATGATATATATTTGTAGCCCTTTTTGGCGTGACCCATTGAGTTGTATTGTAGGCCCGATTTAATATATATGAAGCCCGTTGGTGCGACCCATCATGATGTATTCATGGCCCATGGGCAGGGCCTATTGTGAGGCATTCGTGGCCTATGGGCAAGACCCATTGTGATATGTATTAGGCCCATGATGCATGGCCCATTTGATGTGTTAGAGATCCATGCGTAGGGCCCACACGTCATCTATTTCAGGCCCTTGAGCAGGGCCCACCTGTTGTGTATATATGGCCCTTGAGTAAGGCTCATGGTGTTGTATGTTAAGCCCATGTAATGAGGCCCACTCGATATATGAGGCCTAGTATTGAGGCCAGTACGATGATGCTCATATGATATATTTGAGGCCCAGGTGTAAGACCCACCTGTTGTGTACATGTGGCCCTGGGGTAAGACCCATTGTGTTGTATATTAGACTTTTGTGTGAGGTTGTGGGCCCATTATACGTTTGGCTCTATGTGGGCCACTGCTTAGTGCGATGTTGGTTAAATGTCCACATTGATGGGCAATGACGGTTAGATGTCCTCATGGTGACCTTCCCTTAGATCTTGTTAGGCCCATTATCATCATTCTCTTAGTGGGTTAACCCTAATTAGTGGGCCTCATTTGCCATAGACGGATGGTTTTGCACTATTGGATTTGTTATAACCACGGTTGAGGCCGATTTCGACTCCAATTGTCGTGACCGATTACCGATCGTGGCCGATTACCGATTCTGCTTGTCATGGCCGATTGCCGATTCCGATTTGTCGAGGCCGATTCCGAATTGTCGAGGTCGATTGTCGAAACCTATATGATGTATATGCAACCCGTAGTTGAGGCCCATTATGATGTGTAGTAAGCTCTTGAAAGAGGCTCATGGTGTTGTATAATTGGCCCTTGTGTGAGGTCATGGGTTCACTATATGTTAGGATCCATGAGGGCCATTCCTTGGGGGCAATGTTGGTTCAATGTCCACATTGTCGAGGTCGATTGTCGATGCCGGTTATTGATACCGATTATGAGTATGTGACAGCATAGCATCATGATACATGCCCATACGCATCATCTGCATGTTTGTTATAGACGCGGTTGATCATTGCATATATTATTGAGCATGTTGTTATGAGACTCCCTGATAGGCGGAGGTTATCTCACATGAGCGCACGGTATGCGCAGGATTGATGCATGATTGGATGGTATGACTCATGCATCTTACATTGTGTGTTGTGATTACTATACGCCCTAGCGACATCAGGGCCCTAACCTCCACAGGCATATCGTGGATGGCCAGAGGGGACACCGAAAATGTTTGGTTCTAGCATACGGGCGCCATAGATGTCCCTGGGTGAAAATCTCTGAACCTCCGTGGCCAGGAGACGCCCCAACGTCGAGACCGAGTGGATGTTTATGAGCGCAAGAGAGTCGTATACCAGTAGGTCACGTCTCTCACTGTGTTGTGGTCAGTTGGGAGGGGGTGTGACCTTACC
This sequence comes from Magnolia officinalis, assembly GCA_021015155.1. Lineage (NCBI taxonomy): Eukaryota > Viridiplantae > Streptophyta > Magnoliopsida > Magnoliales > Magnoliaceae > Magnolia > Magnolia officinalis. The sequence continues at coordinate 24,605,393 of JAJHSJ010000002.1, read as the reverse complement.
TGCCTGAGTGAGGGGGCAATGTCTAGGTTGAGTTTGACCAGCTTGAGGAATGGGTCCGCTATCGACGAGTTGGGCCCGATATTGGCAGGCGGATAGTAGGTCTCTTTCACTTACCCAGTTGTGCGCTCGGATAGGGGCGGCAAGCTGGCGTAGAGTGTAATTGACTCCGGTGATGATCCCAAAGATGAACCGTACTGATATGTGGACTTATTGAGCAGGAGTTGCATACTCATTCATTCATTCATCCACTATCCATTCGGGCTGGTGGTGCACAACCATTTGTTACGTGTACCTTTGCATGACCAGGATTTCGGTTGGGCGCGCGACTAACCTGAGATAAGGAGTTTACCACATTGAGTCTGACTATCCAAATTTAGGTATGGGACTGGTTTGGATAGAAGTCCCCTGTGATGGACCCCATAACCTGCGATATTACGTACTATCATCCTGACTTCACACTCCAGCATGGTCATTCCATTCGTACCGCATATTGCATTACATCCACGACATATGGTGTTTTGAGGCACTGTGTTTCTGCATTTATATGGTCTAGATACGATTGACGTTATTCATGGACTCATCAGGAATTACATACTGCATCGCATCCTCGGCGTTTGATATTTGGTTCTTTATGACTCCTCATTTACATAGCTGTTCTATATTGCGTATTCCGATATTGATTGACTCATAGACTTGTCCGTATTTTCGCTTACTTTGTTATTGTATAATTTATGATATTGCCAGCATTTCTGTTTACTCTGATAATTTCTGCTCTTGTTAGTATTTCTGTTTACTCTGGTAATTCATGATCTTGTTAGTAATTCTGCTTATTCCGATATTGTACGATTTATGGATTACTAGTATTCGGTACTGTATAATGATGACATTGTATTGAATACTTGGCACTTACCTTGTGCACACACTTATACCATTCTCTAAGCTTTCTATAAGTTTATGCACGATAGATGCGTGCAGGTGACGTTAGGTTGCAGCAGCATTGAGCTTGGAGCATGCAGCTGTCCTCTGGAGTTTTGATTTTTGACTTATGTAATTCCCTTTCAGCATTGTACTCAAATATTTATATTAGTGGATATGTGATGATGATGTTATTTTGTGACTTGGTTATGCTCCATTACAAAAAAAAATTCATACCGAAAATCCTCCTTGTAGGATCCCAGGATTGAAATATGGCGTATGGGCGCTGGGAGCCGAGAATGGGGTACTACGGAGGCTGTCAGCACCGGATTTGACGATCGGGAATTTTGTGAGCCCGTTTTTCGAGTTTGGGGCGTGACAAGAACCATCTACCTACGTTCTACGTCTCACTGCTATGTATCAATCTGGACCGTCCGTATAGCATTCTCGGATCACAGATGGCTTATGTTTCAAAAATACACCTATTATACAATCCTATCCGTTAAACACGAACTTTTTTTTTTCTTACCATCTCTTCGAATGTCACTGATCACATGGCTACGAAATGGATGGTCCGTATTGATACATCGCCCTGAGTGTGCTAAGGAGAGATGGATATTTACCACATTCGCTTCTAGCTAGTCAATAGAACTATACACAAACCGAGTTAGCTCGGTTAAACCGCTCAATTCGACTCGAAAAAGATTGATTCGACTCGGTTCAAAATCGAGTTCGAGCCGAGTCGAGCTGATTTTTGGAGCTTGGACAAAATTTGACCCGAGTTCGAGGTTGTTTAAGCTCGAATTGACTCAGATTAAACCTCAACTTAAATCGAATTCAGATCGAACTAATTCGGTGACTCGATTATTTTGATATTGATGTTGCTCACCAACTTTTGTTAAAATGACTCAATGAAGTGTTGTTGCGGGTGCATACATTCTCTGCGAGATTGGTTAGTGGCGAGGAAGGTATGTATATGAAATAAATCACTATAAAAAAAACGTTATATGATAAAACTACCACTGTATCTTAATTTTAATGTTGCCCACTGAGTGTTCGATGAAATACTTTTAAACTGCTGCTGCTGCTTTGCATACGATGAGAAATTGAAGGTGCATTTCATGTGTTTAAGAAAATGTCGCACAGGCTCTAACTAAGCTGAGCTGCTGACTGAACCGAGCCGAGCTGGCAAGTCAGGCTCGAGGACCGAGCCGAGTCGAGTTCGAGTTCGAGCTAGGGTCAGCTAGTGGCCGAGTTAAGTCGAGTTGTGTCAAGCTCATGGGTTTGGATTTGATCCGGGTTTGATTGGAATCACAGTAGGGGGAGAGGGAGGAGGCGCATCCGAGTCACGACCAAGTCAACTCGGTTGGTTTTAGCTGAGTTCGGCCAAGTTCGCTTGGGTTCGTGTCGGGTTGTCGGGATAAGCTATCAAGTTAAGGTAAATCGAAAACTCATTTGAATTTGTTTATTAGTGAGTTGACTCAATGAGTTTTCACTTAATATATTAACCGTAAGAGCCAAGTATTGACCACTTTCCTTGATGTTACTAAGAATCAATTGTTGGTTCATCTCTCCAATGTTGATGTTTCCATTGATCATGTCGTACGGGTCATAGGTGGGAGAGTCTGATGGTTCTTGGTACATATTATCACCCATAATATAATCTCTCATTGTTTTCTTCTTCTCTGATGGATGATAATAGTTCTCACTCCCATAATTATGATAACCCCAGCAATCATGTACTGTTTTCTTAATCTGTGAGGTATAATTATTTTTCTGCCTATGATCGCGTAAGAACTTTTTAATCGGTTGAGCATTGTATTCTGGTTGGTTCTCGATGATAGTTTCAAAAAAATTTTGAGACATAAGTTGTTTCCTAACATAATCATCTGACCGCCCTTCGCAATTTCTCGCATTCTCTAAAACTAGCTCAGCATACTGACGTTCTCACTCTTGCATATACATGGTGAAACCCAAATCCTGAACCTAATCCTAAAATAAAATAAAATAAAAGTCCTACAACAATATGGAAAGTAAGTAGAGGAGAAGTTAGAAGGAGTTTACCGGTTTGGAGAGTTCTATATTAGGATCCTACAAAACATAAAACAATGTTAGTTTCTAAAAATAAATCAGAAAAACACTAACCTAAAAACAAAACAAAAAGTTAATCCTAAAAACAAATTAGTTTCTAAAAACAAATTAGGAAAGCTTGTAAATATATAAATAAAAAGAAAAGTTAGTTTCTAAAAATAAATTAGGAAAGTTTCTAAATATCGATATAGAAAGAAAAGTTAGTTTCTAAAAACAAATTAAGAAAGTTTCTAAATTTGGAAATAGAAAGAAAAGTTAGTTTCTAAAAACAAATTAGGAAAGTTTCTAAATCTGGAAATAGAAAGAAAAGTTAGTTTCTAAAATAATTCTGAAAAAAAAACCCTAATATAAAAATAGAAAATAGAAAATCTTAATCTTAACCTAATTACAAAACTAATCAAATCCAAAAAACGCAACCGTCAATCCCCGACAATGACGCCAAAAACTTGTTCACAACCCCAAGTGTAGGGTCGCGATGTAGTAATAATCTTGGTAAGACCGAGGTCGAATCCACAGAGACTAAAACTTGTACGTTTTTTAAATTAACTAGAAGTAGAACTAGAAGAAGATGTGAAACTGATTCTGAAGTATTTAAGAGAGTAATTGTGAATAGAGTAATTAAAACTAAGAATTTAAAGGTTGGACTAATTCTGAAGATGTGAAACCAAATCTAAACTTCCATTGACCTAATTCTCAATGAAGGAGAACTATGATAATTGGCAGGGATTCCATCACCAAACCATGCCCAGGAGTCAATGACAAATAATAGGATTTACCAATCTCATAATCTCAAAGCAGAAGAATTGTGAAGATTAGTAAGGATTCCATCACCTTACCATGCCCAAGGGACGATGGTGAACAACAGGACTTACTAATTTCACAATCTCAAATAAGGAAAATAAGATACTCAAAGCTATTGCAGATCTACTGCAATTTGAGTCACAATAAACCATTAAAAACTGAAAGTATTCCGTAAATATTAAATTAGAATCCATAGAGTTCAACATAAACATGAATCAAAGCAATAGAGACATCCCATCATACCACAAGCTTCACCTCTTATCCCTAGCTAAGAGTTTTAGCCAACCATAAACATAATTGGACCAAAGTCTCTTAAGAAAAATATGAAAACAATTATAAGAAGAAGAAAAACTCTTGACAACGGCTTCTCCACCCTTTTGCTCTACTCCTCAAACCCTAGAAGATGCCTAAGAACATCCTAGGAAGTCCTATTTATAGTTGTGGAACTCCAACTTTCGCACCTAGTTGGAAAACTCTAGAAACTGCATCAATTTATGCAGTTTGCTAAAATAGACTTTACTCTACGCAGTTTTTCAAAATAGACTTCACTCGGTACAATTTCACAAAATGACCCAAAGTTTCAAAATATGTTTTTTCAGGACGATTTCAAGATTCCTTTTCTTTACTTCAAATCTTTGATTCTCTTCATTCATCACTTGGTTTTCTTGAATCTTTGGCATGTGAATTCTTCAATCTTGGTCTCCTAAGATCCATCCCTTGCCTCGGTGATTCTTGAGCATCAAATCCATGCTTTTAGCACCCTTTTCAATCCAAGCTCTTAATTCACCTTGCAACATAAACATGAGTAAAATAAAATATTAAGCATTATCATGTTCATAAAACCAAGATATAAATGGGGGATAATATGCAATATTTGACCCTCAACAATTACACTAAGGAATGTAATTGAATGGTAGAAAAGGTAAAGCGATTAAACTAAGGTATATAAATGATGGGTAATTAAAAGTATAATTGAAATATATATTAGGTTTGATTGGGTTGGTATGAGACAAATCTTTTTTGCTAAATTCCTCTACTGTTTATAGCCTTACTCTGACTATTTGGATACTTCTCACGTTTCGACGGTTATTGTAAATATTTCACATGTTTTAGCCTTCTTTGCTTCTAATCCTGCCATCTGTCTTGGTAATTGCTCTTACATGATCGTTCTTCAATCGACCACTTAATAGATGATGTGGTGATCGAGGCACTCCAACTATATTATTATAGAATCATCTTCGTATATCTACAAAGATCTCCAAATACACCACACAAATCCATCTAAATCACACATAACTCACTCTAAGTAGATTTCGTAGGAATTGACGACAATGGGGATGAACAACTACAATCCGAAGGTTTTAAGGTCCAAGGATCTGAATATTTGATTTGTAAGCTAAAGAAGTCCATCCATGGTTTAAAGCAAGCATCACATTAATGGTACTTGAAATTTCATGAGGTGGTTTCTTCATATGGGTTTAAGGGAAACGTTATTGATTAGTGTATATACATAAAGATCAGTCGGAGCAAGTTTATTTTCCTGGTACTATATATGTTGATGATATTCTCTTAGCATGCAACGATAAGGGAATGATGCGTGATGTCAAGGAATTTATATAACAGAAATTCAAAATGAAGGACATTAGTGCCGCATCATTTGTCACCGTTATAGAAATATACCGTGACAGAGAGATGTATTTTAGGATTATCCCAAAAAACCTACATTAAAAGGATTCTTAATAGATACGGCATGCAGAGTTGTGCACCATGAGAGGCTCTCGTCATCAAGGGCACAAGCTTAGCCTCTTATTGTGTCCCACAATTTATCTAAAAAAGAAGAGAATGCAAGATATCCCATATGCATATGTAGCGGGTAGAACTATGTATGCTCAGGTCTGCACTCGACTTGACATATCATTTGTAGTTAGAATGTTTGGGAGATACATGTCAAATCCAGGAATGGATCATTGGAGAGCTGTAAAGAAAGTGATGTGGTATCTGCAAAGGAAGAAGGATTTCATTCTCACATACAAACGAATCGATCAACTGGAACCAATTGGGTATACAAATTCAGATTTTGTTGGGTGCCTCGATGATAGAAAGTCCACATCAGGATATGTTTTTATGGTGGCTTGTGGAGGTGTATCATAAAAGAGTGTAAAAGAAACAATTACGGCTTCATCTGCCATAAAAGATGAATTTGTCGCAAGTTACGAAGCCACGTGTCAGGTGATCTAGTCACATAACTTTATCTCAGGGCTTCAAGTTATGGATTCAGTTCCAAAGCCTTTGAGAATCTACTGTGATAACACAACTATGGTATTCTTCTCTAATAACAACAAAAGTTCATCTAAGTCAAAGCATATATACTTAAAAAATTTTACTTGTGAATGATAGAATTCAAGATTGTTTAGTGCCTGTAAAACACATTAATAGAAAAATAACTTTATCTCGGGGCTTCGGGTTATGGATTCATTTCCAAAGCCTTTGAGAATCTACAGTGATGACATAACTATGGTATTCTTCTCCAATAACAATAAAAGTTCATCTAAGTCAGAGCATATATATTTAAAAGTTTCTACTTGTGAATGATAGAATTCAAGATTGTTCAGTGCCTGTAAAACACATTAACACAAAAATGATGATTGCGAACACACTAAGGGCATGTTTGGCCGGACAAATCCCATGGGTTTAGGAGGGATGGGATGGTAAAATCCCGGGATATGCCAAATGAGCCAAACAGACCGGGTGAACTTGTCCCGGGATATAGCAAACCCATGGATCTTAAACAAATCCACTGACATCACCATCATTACCTTAAAATTGATCCCACCCCTCCTTATCTCGTTCAATCGTGCTTGGGGCGTGTTTGGACGAACGAATTGGAAGGGATTGGAAGGTAAAATCCCGAGATATGCCAAACGTGCCAAACATACTCGGTGAACTTGTCTTGGGATATAGCAATCCCATGGATCTTAAACCAATCCACTGACACCACTATCATTACCTTAAAATCCATCCTATCCCTTCTAATCCCATTCAATCCGGGCAGCCAAACAGGCCCTAAGGGCTTATGTCCAAACACGTTCAAGGAGTTAGTGATTGATATGGGATTGGTTAATATTAAAGATATATTTAATTAGTGGGAGACACATAAACTAAAGTTATATATATGTTATTTTTTTATTCAATACAGTGGACAATTTAATCTTATGGCATTATGATTTTTGTTCCTTAAAGTAAAGTTTTCATGTGCATGTTTAAATAAGTAAACAAAATGCTTTAAAGTTTCAAGGCTATAGGACCACTTGAAAATCCGCATGAAAGAACACACTAGACATGAGATTTTCATACCACGCTCTCTAGCTTCCAGAATCCATATTGCTAGGAATACTACTATGTGTAATCCTGTCTGGTCCCATTGTGATAAATGTAGTGATGATTATCCTGATTCCATAGCAGTAGTCTCAATGGATCAGATTATTTAAGGTACTACTCTTAATCTATTATATATATCTAGTAAGGTTTCAAGCTCGTAAGGATATACTAGATATATTATTTTATAGCATATATAACACAATGTCATTAGTAGATCAAGTGGGAGAAAGTTAGAACCTTTGTGTGGACACTGGAATTCGGCATTCACGCTGGTTTATGGGTTTGTGATGGGATTAGGCTGATTTGTTATTGTTGGAGTCGCCACTAGCTGAAAACTCTTTGAATCCCACGCTCGGCTAGAACCACGGAACATGTTAAGGTCAAAGAAATCTGAAGACTCTCCCTCCTTAAATTGACTCTTGGTTATGATCAGAGATTTTAGGTAAGGGACCTCGGTTATAAAGAGGGAAGGTATTAGGCACCCTCTCTGCCCGTACAAATGTACGGTCTCTACTTAGTGTGGTAAAATGATTTCAAGGGATGACGATGATGTTGTGGTCATGATGGGACTAGTCACACGTGGATTTCTGATGTAGCAAGATCCGAGATTTTCGGCAGGCCACAGAGCATACATTCGACAATGTGTCTAGAGGGTGGATGTAATGATGTTTATGTGAAAAGACAAAGACAAAGAAAAAGTGGACTAGGTCACTAGGAATTTCTGATGTGACAGGATCCGATGTACGACAAGTCACAGAGCATACGTTCACTAGAGATCTAGAAAAGCAGGGGGGTTGAGAATGGAGTAGATGTCATGATGAATGCTCGTGGAATGATTGACCTTTGGCTTGATCTCGAGTAGGCTAAAACGTAAAGTGGACCATGACCAAATTGGGTTAGACTTATGGGTTGGAAGGGTTGAGCTGAGGGCTAGGGGGTGACTGGAAAAATCTGTATTTTGAGGGGCTTGGGAGCTCCTTCCCTTTCCCTCACACTCTTCCTCACTCACTTTCTTTCCCACTCTCTCTCTCTTTCTCTTACTCCCTCTCTTGGTTGTTGTTGTGAATGAGAAGAGGAGAGGGTTATTTATAGCCTTCTCCAATGGCACTGCTATAATTTTTGACTTTGGGAGGGGTAAATGCTGATGTTGCAAATGATGATTAGTGGAGAGGAGAGAGACGCCACGTGGCGTGCTCCTATTGGCTAATGAGGGTAGTACAATGGTAAATAGCGGAGTTAGGAAGGGTAAATGTGAGTGAAAGTTGACTTTTGGACGCTGGGACGGTTGTCCACACGCGGGCCACTAGCGGCGGCAGTCGAAATACCGCAGGCGGTAGTCAGACTGCCTCTTGCGGTAGTCAGACTACCGCCCGGGCCTGGTTCGGGCCAGATTCTCACGTGTGGGCTTCGTGTGGTGCTCTGGTTCGTCCGGTGATCTCCGTTTTGGATTTCTGGGACTCAAAGTGGTGAATTTAGGTATGAATAAAGGGTTTTAGACATGGTATAGGGTATAGGCAATGTTGTGCGTATACCGAATGGCTCGGATCATGGTTTTGGGTTGCGGATTGGGAGTTTTAGGGATTTTGGGGTCAGGGTTTGGTTTAGGCTGGGATTAAGGTTTGGTTCAAGGTATGATCATGGATCTTGGGTAGTCTTAGCATTCTCAAGATATTAGCCTGGGTGGGGTGTCTACAGATGCCCCTCTTTAGCCGAGGTTGCAAGCAACCGAGGGCCATAGCGAGTGGACACCCCACCCTTCTGGTCAGAAAGGATAGTGATTTGAATCTAATGCCTGCCATTATATCATTGTCAGTCGATTGTCTGAAAAAAGATGACTTGCACACATTACGAGGGTTAAGGAAAACGTTGTGATTGTCTCCCGCACATTTGTCACGGCTTTACGGATCACCAATCATAACCCTTTCACATCGGATTGTTAACAGCATTGGAGGGTAAGTCTGAAAAGTAAGGGCCTCTGTACATTTGTCGCAGCTTTACGAGGATTCTCATACTATTAGGTTTGTTGTTCCTTTGCTATGCAATCACCCTAGGCATGTTTGTTCCATTTGATCGTCAAAGTGGTTAGCTGCCCTGCGCGTTGGTGCGGCCTTACAGGGAACTCACTACGCCGACTTGGACTCGATCAAATTTTGTGAACATCCCGGACTAGGTATGTGCAGGTATTTCTTTGTCATGCAATCCACTAATTCTGATACTTTGGTTACAATGGATTGTTGTCACTTCGAGTTTAATTATTCTTTCCAGAGATAAATCCAATCATTTTACTAGCATCCGTACGACTGTCCAGATATAGAGATCTGGTCAATCGTACATGTATCATGTACGGATCCGATCATCCTCCGGGGAAACCGGGAGAAATCGAATCTTATTTAGCTGTTTGCACTGACTGCAACTGGAGAATATGGAAGATTCCTCAGTGTACTGCGCGCCGCATGCGGTTTTGAATTTTTTTTTTTTTTTTATATCCGTTCGATCTCGTGGGTGGGCGTCGTCGTTCAATTTTTATTTGCAGCAAAGTCAGATGACCTCCACTAATAAATTAATGGGGCTAATGATTTAGAAGAGACAAACCCTTTTGAGGCTATGTTTATTAGGGATTTATTTTGTGTTAGTTTGACAAATTTTTGAAATTTATAAGATTTTTGGGATTTATTTTATTTATTTTTATTTTTTTTTTGGAGATTTTTTGGAATTTTTGAAAACTTGGGGCTGTTTTGGTAACTTTAGAAATTTTGGAGGCTATCTTGGTAATTTTTGAAACTTTAGAGGCTGTTTTGGTAATTTTTGAAAATTTGGGGGCTATTTTGGTAATTTTTGAAACTTTGGAGGCTATTTGGTAATTTTTGAATATTTGGGGGCTGTTTTGGTGATTTTTGAAATTTTGGGGTGTTTTGGTAATTTTTGAAACTTTGGAGGCTGTTTTGATAATTTTTGAAAATTTGGAGGCTGTTTTGGTAATTTTTTAAAAATTTTGGGTATTGTCCAACGGTTAGAGGGAAAAACCGGTTGCTCACAACCGCCCTAGGGAACAGGCCCACTGCCCCGTACACGCTTTTGGTTGGGCGGTGGTCGGACTGCTACGGGCGGCAGTCCAGCTACCTCCGGTCCATTGTTTGGACCGTTGGTCTGAGGAGTGCGCTGGTCCATTCGATGCCACCTTCCTCCTTATTTGAATCCTTCATTTGGGACATCCAGGGATCCATTCGTGGTCCCTGGAGCTATTTTGGAGGAGTTTTTCGGCCTTTTTCCATTACTTATTCGTCTTCCTATTTCAGGTAATCTTGGCCAATAAATTCTTGTTGGATCTTTGCTGGGCCACTTTCTTAAGGAGCCTTTGATGGGTTAGATTTCTTTGTGGGTTGGGAGAGGGCTATGATCGGGACCATTGGACCGTCCTGATTTGATCTGGCCGTTGGATCTTGTTGGACTTTATTTGTTTTGGGCCAAATGGTTGGCTGGATTATTATTAAGTAATATTTTTTTGGTTTTTTTTTTTTTTTTTTTGTTGTTGGAGTGGGGTGTGATAAGAAAAGGGCCCCACCTTTCATTTTGATTTTTTTGTGTTTTCTATGTTTTTTTATTATTTAAATTTTGTTTTTTTTTTTTTTGGTGGTGACGATCTGAGCCATCGGATGGATGATCCAGGGCCTACTTTGTGTGTGTGGATGATGTAAATCGTGATGGTTGGCCATTTTTGGTGAATGATGGACGGGTGAGATTTTTCAAGTGGGGCCCTACATCATGATCATGACATGCCCAAATACATGAATTTATTGTGAGCATGAATGTGAATGATGGTCTTTGGAAGGTGGACCTTGGAATGGGCTTTTTGAAGATGGGCCTTGGAATGGGCTTCTTAGAGGGTCTTTAGAATGGGTCTTTTTGGAAATGGACTTTTGAAGTGGGCCTTGTCATGGGCCTTGATATGGGTCTTGAGGGGAGTTTTTGAAGATGGACCCTCAGATGGGCTTTTTGAAATGGGCCTTGAAAAAGGGGTTTTGAAATGGGCCTGGATAATGGGCCTAATTTTTTTAAGAAATGGGTCTGGATTGTTGAAATCGGCATGGGCTTTCTAAATGGGCCTGGGCTTTTGGAATGGGCCTAGATTTTTTGAAAATGGACCTGGGCTTTTGGACTGAGCCTTTAAAATGGATACTTACTTGTATACCTTGCCTGTGCAGCATGCCTCGCCGTGGTAGAAACGAGGCTAGTTCTTCCCACCAGTCGACCGATCCATGCTATGTGCCGCGTGAGGGTCGGCATTTATCCGACATAGCCCGGGAGGGTGGCACTCCTGCGGTCCTAAGAGGGCGAGGGGTCAGGACTCATTGGCCTGACTGGTTCCATGAGCCCCAGCCGCTGTTTTTTGAGGTTTTGGAGCGGACGTCATTCGTTCATCTATTCCTAGTGCATCTGAGTAGGACGAACATGTCCCTCCTATCTGCTTTGACCGAGCGGTGACATCCTGAGACCCACACTTTTCAACTGCCTTTCGGGGAGTGAGGCATCACTCCATATGACATCTATATGCAGTTGGGCCTTCGGTATGATGGGGGATCAGTCCCGTTCGAGGATGACCTTCCGATGCCCACGGAGGATGATTGGACGGGACTATTGGGGATGATGCCAAATGCCGTGGATTTTACTGGTCCTCGTTTCAAGCTACTCTGGCTGTCGTCGAATTTTGCCCGACGCATTCCTGAGACCGAGGCTGCGGCTGTAGTGAAGGCCCGTGCCCTAATCTTGTACACTATAGGCGCGATCATTTTCTGCCACGGTAATGAGCTTGTGAGTTCTCGTCTGTTGTCCCTTGTGGCAGATATCACTTTCCCAACACCGTACAACTGGAATGCGGCTCTTCTGGCCCATTTGTACGAAGGGCTGGACAAGGCCAGTCGTTGCATCAGCCGATCTTTGACTGGCTTTTACCCAGTCATTGAGGTATTTTCCTGTCCTCCTTTATGCCCTGCTTTTCCTAGGGATGATTTGGTGCGTCTTTTCTGATTGCGGTTTTGTACAGATTTGCTTTTTCGATCATTTTCCCCACTTGGCCCCTACTTTGATTGACCATTCGCCTCCTTTTTCTAGCATGATGCTGTGGTACAAGGATAAACGCAGCCGCACGTGCTTGTTTTTCGATCTTGCCTAGAGGTCGAATATCGATGCCCTTGTTCCTGATGATGTAAGTGATCTGCCCTTTCTTGCATTGCCCATGCGTTGCTTTTCTGCTCGTCTCTTAGCCCTTGACTTTTTTCCTTTTGTAGTTCCATACTAGGCTGTATCTCTGATCAAATGCGGCACTTACTCCCGGAGCACAGGAGGTCTTTCAGGCCTCTCGTCGGCATCGCATTCTGGAGGATCCTCGTGTGACGAAGTGGTAACTGGGAGAGACTTTTTTAGCAGTTGACTGGTAGTCCCATGGTGCCACTTAGCCCTCCGTCTGGTCCTTCTGACTAGAGATATGTGCCTGAGAGAGAGTTAGCAGCCGCCTTGGAGGGTTACGATGTCAGTGCCTTTGTTGATCCGGACAGAGAGTACAGTTCCTGGTGTTAGCAGCATGGCATTTGTCCGATCTTGCAGCCCGGCTATGCTCCTGGTGGCGTCGCACGTTTTGCTGTAGGAGGGATCTTGGGGCCCCACTTTCGCCGCAAGGACACTAACACTTATCTCCCTAATGAAGATTAATTCATTACATCGTGTAATCATGTATCCTTGTCCGTGTAATCCAATGTTTATATGAAATTGCTTATTGTTCCATGTTGCCTTCTCGCATTGTCTTTTGGTCAATTTTTCGGTCCCAATTGAGTGCATAGAGGTTTGTTTCTAGGTCCTAGCCCTCCAGGGCGGACCCCACCCAAAGTTTGCCCAAAAGTGGGCCCAGGCTGCAGTCGGACTGCCACGGGCGGTAGCTGGACTGCCGTACGGAGACTTTTTCCTCCCATTCTGTCTGTCAGTGCTCCAATGCTGAGAAAATATCAGTTTTGAGAGCAGGGTTTGGAGTACCGTAGGCGGTAATCGGGTCGCCGCCTCCGTTCATCTTTTCTTCCAGCGAGTACCACTCTTCTCTGTTCATTCTCTTTACCTCCTTTCTGTCCCTCTTTGCCGGATCAGACCGTCCGACCATTCCTTTTGTCCCATCTTCCTCTTTGTCTCTTCTTCTTTGTCTTTTTCTCTTTTGTTTCTTCCATTTCTTCCCTTTTGAAATCATTATGGCCAATCATGATGAGGGTATTGATGGGTTTAAAAGGGTTGGTGGGTCCATAAATGGTGGAGATGGTTCATTTATGGATGGATTGATGGAGTTCAATAGAGGAGTAATGGGCCATTTGGAAGAGGTAAATGCCATTGATGATTTGGATTCCTCTTTCATTAATGGTGGTCATGAGGGTGGTTTGATTGGGTTGGATGGATTTGATAGGCCACCAGGGTTTGTGGATGCTGCCATGATGGGGTTGGATGGTTTAGAGGGTGATGATGATGTAATGATGGCGACCGATGGTTTGGTTGATGGTGGGATGGCTATGGGTGGTATGGATGGTAGTATGATGATGATGGACGGTGTGGATGGGATAAATCGGATCTCGATGGATGGTGGGCCATATTTTAGTGGCCTAGGCGGTTTGGATTTGGTGGGTGATGAATTTCTTGCTGACAGCTTGGCTCAAAATTTTGGCGCAGATATCGAGATAGTGATCGGACAGTCAGCTGCGGTCGGGACTCAGGGTGTCGGTCCTGTCAGCCATTGGGGCCCTTTAGGTGTCGTGGCTCCTGGGGCTTGCATATTTCAGACTGCTCCTGAGGTGGCGATTGTTGGCGACTCGAGCCCACCTATTGTCGCTTTCCATGACACCTAGCGTGATGCGATGGGCGAGGCGGGCTTCTTTCACCATCACGAGGTAGACTTGTTGGACGAGGGCATGCCTATTTTTAACGATTTGCCGACAGATCCAGGGTTTGTGATACATAAGAAATAACATATACATACAATATATATATATATATATGTATATTTACATACAGTAATCTATGCTTACTGACATTCATGTAATTTACATGTATTAACAATTTGTGATAATATAAATTATATATAACAAAATATAGAAATGAAATCAATAATAATAATAATACTAAATAATATAAATACATATGTACACATAACAAAATAAATGAAATAAAATGAAATTTATTATTATTATATGGGTTGTAATAAGTCTTGAAGGTGTAAACGACCAGTGGGATCTTTTGACCGTTGGTACTTAGTTTGAAATCGATCCAACCATCGGATCAATGCAATTGACCCTAAATGACCCTAGTTTAGCTATTATGGCCCACCTAAATCTTAGATAAGCCCGATCTTTAGCATGGGGACCCATTTAGGCCCTTAGAGTAGGATAGACGGTGTGGATTTGGCAACACCATTTTTGTGGGACCCACCTTTGATGAGTGTGCACGTGAGGTGCGTGCACTCACTATGCACTGGACGTGGAGGCTCGGTCAGCTGCTGCTGACCCGTGATTTCTATAAACAGAGGGATTTTCCTCTCTTTCTGTTTGAAAACGGCGAACGGACGAGCGTCCGTTTCCCTTGATCGGTGGCCCACCTGCTCGATCCATCTGGACCATCTAAACCGTCCATCTGACAGTGGACAAACGTGCAACAAAAACCCCCGAGTCTCACATGATTCTGCACGTGTGCATGGACACAATTCAAGGCGCAAATAGGTCCCAAAACTCAACCGTTTCCAAAAATGGAAACCTGTCCTCCTTGCCACGAGGGCGATCCGTGTGCACTCCTAATACTTGATCTTGGGCGTCCAATTCCGAGCAATCCCAGCCGTCCGTTTTCCTGAGCGGTTTAGGGCTCCCTCAGCAAAGAAAACCACAAACAGTTTTGAATCCGCCCACCGTATTTGGAGACGGTTTCAGCCAGGGCGATCCGGACCGTTTCTTGTCAATCCTACGGCTCTGGGATGATGGGTTTAAACGAATAAAAGGGTTTGGATCGAGCAACAACAGCTCGACCTCCATTCTCGCGGCCGTCCATGAAAAATCTCCATTTCCTTTCCACCTTCGAACCCACCAAGAAAACGTTGATAAATCTCCACTCCAACTATCCCCCAAGCTCCATTACACCCCTAGAAACCTTCCCATGCTGTCGGAATGGAAAAAGAAGCAACGGGTTGGGATCCACCATTGCTGCAGCTCATCTTCCTCATCGGAGCTGCACCGAGTCATCTCAACTCGGGGTGAAACCCGATCGAGCCACGGGCTCTGTTAGGCCTCCAAGATAGCAGAAAATAGAAGAAGAAAGAAAGAAAAAGAATGAGGGAGGGAGATGGTGGAGCTGACGCTGCTGCCGATATCGCACCAACTCAGCCACCTGCACTCAGATCAACCTGAGCTTGGGCCGAGCCAGGTCGGGCTTGGCCTGCACTGCTGGAGCTCCAGCACACGCACACACACAGATAAAGAAGAAGGGAAGAAGAGAAGCAGAAGGAAAGAAGAGAGAAAGGAAAGACAGAGAAATGAGAGAGAGGAGAGGGTGCAGTCGGCGTCTTCCCCATTCGTGCAGCACTGAGTCGCAGTCTAAGTTCGACCGGTTCGTGCTTTGCTGAGTTTCCAGCAATGGAAGGAAGAAAAGAGAAAGAAAACAGGAGGGAGAGATGGAAGAAGAAGAGAAATGGAGAGAGAGTTCGGGGCTGAGTTAACTCGTTGCCAGGTATGGCTGTCGAGTTTGGCTCGAGTTAGGCCTAGTTCAGGCCATGTTGTGCTTCCAGCAACCTCGCTGGACATATGGGCCTGTGTAGCGGCAGAAGTAGGGGAGAGAAGAAGATGAAAGAGAGGAAGAAAGGAAAGGAGGGTGGAAGTGCGTCCCGAGTCGCTACTGAGTCGACTCAGCTGGGACCCACTGAGTCGAGCTAGGCTTGGGTTCCGTCCAGGTATGGCTGGTCATTCCAGCAGAAAGAAAGATGAAAAGGAAGTATGAGTGGACGAGAGGAGGAGAAGAAGAAGGGAGATGGGTGCTTAGCCGAGTCGACTCACCGAGTTATCCTGTTAGCCCGTTGGCTGGGTCGAGTCCAAGGCCTGCTAGACCTCCCTACGTAAGAAAAGAAAGTATAGGTGGAAGGGAGATAGTGAAGGAGAGAGAATAGACTGCATGGGTGTGCTTGGGCCGAGCCCGCTCGACTTGGAATCTAGTCATCGAGGTGAGCCCATGTTTTTCTATTCAAATTCAATTTATTTATTTATTTTATCGTTGCTATTGTTATTACCATCTTTGGGATTATGAAAATTAGATACGATTGACCATTAGTAAATTATTCATTTAGGTATTAGTTGATGCATACAAAAATTATCATTATTAAAATATTAACATTTTGCCTTGTTGTTCTTAAAATATTATTATAATGCTATAACACACTATTTATTTTCATCAAGATGACTATTCGCATCACATTGACTGACATTAAATATATCGTTAATGTTTATGGCTACTACGAAATTATTAATATTATTAACAGTTATACGTCGACCGACATTTAAACCCCAACATCTTCTAGACCTAAGTAACTTAAGCGCTAGGCCTATACTTAGACATAAATGGTAAGTTAAAGTATGAATCTAATTGTAGAAATTCATAATAACGGTAGATCATAATACCTATCATCATGACTAAATCCACTATGGATAGCTATTATTATTATTATTATTATTACCATTAGAAAATATTTATCGTTCTCCTTGCGAGATTAGTATAATCCTTGTTGATATTATTATAAGTGTAAATCCTTATTATATTAATATTAGTAAGGAAATCTTGCTATTAGTACTTGCCTTATTAATCATTACAAGAATAATGGATAACGTCGGCATATTTAGATATGGACTTGTGCACCTTCATCATTAATGTGGGTGGATTAATACTCCGATCACGAATATTATTGACCATGATGCAATGATACTAATGATAATGACATTAACAATAATCTAGGACTCAAATCCTAGAACCTAAACGTCTAACTAAACTCTAGGATAAAACTCAAATTCTACATCAAACCCTAAGTAATCTAAACCTTAGGTCATAATCTAGACCACAAATAATCTTGTGGAACCTTGATTTAACCTTACAATCCATATTTGTGTTAGGATACAATTCTAAGGGCGCAAGCACGTAGCGACACTGGTAGGCGATTCAAAGCATAAGGTGATGATTCTTCCCCTTGAGCTTTCCATCTTCTCATTAGCTTAAGTTATAGTTTTTATTTAAATTATAATTGATATCTCTCTCTTATATCACATGTGTTAGCTGGTGGAAATTGATTTGCTGTATTGCCTGCTTAATGTTCATCCTGTATATTTGTTCATGCTTGTGGATTATCTGTGTATTACTTATGGACTTCAAAACTGGTACATTAGTGGGAATTTCCCACATGTGAATGTACACCCATACTTGGGATGTAACTTGACTGGTTGTGATCGTAATGGACCTTCGACTTGGTGGTTACTGAGTAGTGGTCTAGATGGATCATTGATGTGGGCCTACCATCCAGGGTTGTTGAGCTCAATGGTTTTTAAGGATGGTTTTCATCGTATGGTTTTGATATTCGCCCTATGCGGCATATTTTGATATTCACCCTATGTGGTTTTATTTGACATTTTTCTTATATGGATTTGATGTTTTATACTGTGCAACCATGCGATGGTAAGCCCCATATACAGTAATATGATTGACCACTAGTCGACAGGGTTCCATTAACATCCTAAGATGGTAGTCTCATGGGCCGGGGATGGTGGGAATGGGACACTATGCCCGAGCCGTCGGCCTACGCTGGGCATGTGCTCCCCGTAGTGACCTTTGAGCTTATCTAAATTGGCTGGTTGTAAATGGACTAATAATGACATGACTAATCATGCATACATGGCACGTTCCGACTGGTTTATTTTCCAGGTTCGATGATTCCGACTGATTGATGTTTCCCAGGTTCGATGACTGCATGGGTGACGGCCCACTGTCCACGGATGAGCATCCCCGGGGCGATGATTGCATTCATGCATCCATGCATATAATAAGATTGCATTTATATTGTTTTGGTTGTTTGGATGTTTATACTATTTCTTACCTAATGCGGCGGTGTGTAATCTTGAGGGGAATTCACACTGAGTTGGCCACTCATCCATCAAAAATATAACCGTACAGGTAGCACAGGTGGCTTAAGTGATTTCCAGGTTCAGGCTGATGAGGAGCCGAGTCCAAGTGCGAGGGTTACATGACCGTATTTGCCTGGAGGAGTTGTGCGATCTTACAGCTTATACTTATGTGCTTTCTATTATTCTTCATGTATCTAGATCATGTGGATTCTTGTATTTGTTATATTCGAGACATTGGTTTGTATAAGTCATTATGGCGCTCTTTGTGTATATTATAAATGATAATGGAACTTTCCTTTATGCTTACTTGTCCACACTACGCTCATTTGCTTACTCTGATAAAAGAAAAATATTATATCTGACCATCCTTTAAGGTAACACACTCGAGTTTTTGGGAAACGGGTTGTGTACTCGGGTCCCGAAGATTCGGGTTGTTACAGCCAAGGCCCCCACAACACGTGAGGCCGAGTCCTCGCGGTTCATGATCCCGTCGGGGTCCTCATCCCCGACTCCAAGCACATGAGGAGTGCCGATAGGAAAGGATCGCTCGCGGTCACTACGTGGAGGCGCGGTACCCCAACGTAGGCCGACAGCTCGGACACAATGTCCCATTCCACCAGGCCCAGCTCACGAGACTGTGGACCCGTTTCAAGTGGATTTTCGATGGACTACAACGGTTGCAGGGTGGTTCAGATTTCATACATAGGTGAGCACACAGGGTTAACAAACAGGGTTAGTCAGATAGTAGGCTAGACCTCACGAGTCAAGCGAGCGTGAGACGAGTGACCTCGGGCACAAGAGACCCATGTAGTCGAACTACAGCCACCCGAACACACCTGCCCAAACCCACGGGTCTAGCCCTAGCATAGTCCTACTGATGGGACTACCGTCACTTCTTATGTTCCTGACCAACCCACAGGTGTGAGGATGATCCATAATCAGCCATCTATACAAGCTATCAACTAACATATCAACATCATACCTCATGCATCTCAGTCATATGAATCAACTATTCATAGCAAGTAATCATGAAATTAAGTGCGTGTGAGTTATGTGGGTTAGTGAGGAAGGTAATGCACTTCCTCCATCTTGAGAAATCACTAGCACAAGAGTAATGAAAACATACATACTATGAAGCAACAAGCATGGAGAAATCATAAATGCATGAGCATGTAATCATCCAAGAAATCAAAAATGCATGAGCATGTAATCATCCATTCACAAACCATGTGAGCACGAGATCCAAATCATGAGAGAATCAAGCAAGCATATCCATACAATCCCATCAATCTACAATTCCTAGGGTCTCTCTAGACGTTCAAATATAACATCCGAGCAATCAAAATCATTAAACTCATGTTAAAATTGGTGCTAGGCCACCTAAGAACAATAGTCCGCACCTATGGATCGTTGGAGATTCAGAAAATGTCCTAGGAAAGAGGGCTTTTGAATCGATCGGCCGGAATCCCAAAAACAAGCTCTTGCATGTTAGAATTCCAAGCCAAACCCTTCTTAACACATGGATTTTTAAGAGGAATGGGTGAAAGGAGGAGCGACCTTTCATTGATCCTTCCTTCTTGCTTGCCACACACGATCACTTGATCAGTGAGATTGCCGCCCTTGGTCACACATGTGAGGATATGGCTCGTCGATTGGTGGTGGGACGGCGGTATGATGAGGATATGCTCGCAGCACACCGCCTAGATAGGGATGAGGCCTTTTACCTGCGTATGGAAATAGAGAGGCTTAGACAGAGGCTGTCGATGTATGAGGGATAGGAGCTTACCTGGAGTTTTTTATGTTGATCAACTGCTTGTCCCATATGCGTAAAAATATTTTGTTTTGATTTTTGGTTTTATGTGAAGAAATGAAAACAATGTTCTTGAAAGAACATTCTACGGAAATGGAGAATTTTGTTTGTGCCACATTTGCCAGTGCCTGCTTGTGTTTGGGTTTGTGCTTTGGATGATCGGGATCAGAATCTTGGGCTCGACCCATGTTACAAGCATTATCCCAGATTGTAGTCATAGGGTCTTGGTTCTTTGAGAGGGTGTCTGGGATCACATCCCTGGATTCAGGCAGAGTTTGATAGAGAACTGATCCACAGTTGATTTTTCCTTTGTATCTTGCTGTGATGCTCATTGTCTCGGCCTCTTCTGTACCTGCACTTTTATTATTATATATATTTTTTTTTTTTATTTCTTGCCATTTTTTGCCCGTAGCGCCCTTTCAGGTTTTCACTACGTCTAGTTCTTCCCGTCATTTTTGCCCGCAGCGTCCTTTCAGATTTTCACTACGTCCCAGGTTTTTGATCTTGCCTGCCCCTTGGCAGCTGTGCTGTTTTTACCCTTAGCGCCTTTTCAGGTTTTCACCAAGTCCACTACATGCCTACTGTTTTTACCCAAGGCGCCCTTTCGGATTTTTTACCTCGTCCGTTTTGTTTAGACATGTTTTTCTTTTTCTCTCTCTTTTTTTTTAAGTGTTGGAAGTGATGGAGGAGACAGAGAGACTTCCTTCATAGCCGGCCAACTAGTTACCTTCTTGTCCTTGTCCTACAATCGTAAGCTGTTTTTTTTTTTTTTTTGTTGGGTTATTTGGGAATGATGAAATGGACTTTTCCTCTTTCTTTCTTTTTGAGGTTTTCTTCTTCTTCTATTTTTTTTGGATTTTCTTCTTTTTCCTCATTTATATATATATATATATTATATATAATATATATATAATATATATATTTTCTTCTTTCGTGAGAGAAATAGAAGGTGTTTCCTGATGGGAGAGATGGCGGATATATACACTTTTTTTTTGTGGGAAATGTGATGGGTGCAGCTTTGCAATTGTAATCATTGACAAGGTATGGTCACCCGTGATAAATTTTTACATTGTCAGCGTTGATGGGCTCAGGAAGATCTTCTCCTCTCAGATTGGTGAGCCGAAAGGCACCTCCTGGGAGAACTTCTCGAATGATCAGCGGTCCATCCCACGAGAGTTTGAATTTTCCTCTGGGATCTGGCAAGTGCGATGGTAGGATGCATTTCATGACCATGTCACCAACTTTGAAGCTTCTCTTTCGGACCCTTTTATTGTAGGCCCGAGCGATCCTTCTCTGATAAGATTGGGAGTGGCTTAATGCCCGCATGCGCTTTTTATCTGCCAGGTGCAGTTGGTCGTATCTTGCTTGTTGTCACTCTCCTTCCTCGATTTTGCTTTCCAGTACTATCCGAAGTGATGGGATTTCAATTTCGACTGGTAATACTGCTTTCATTCCGTATGCGAGTTCATATGGAGTTGCGCTTGTAGCAGACTGTACAGACGTCTGATAGGTCCAGAGTGCGTAAGGAAGCATTTCTGACCAATCCCGATATGTCTTCACCATTTCTCCAGTATACGAATGATAGTTTTGTTGGCAGCTTCGACCCCACCATTCATTTGAGGGCGGTAGGGGCTTGACCGATGATGTCGAATCTTGAACTTGTCGAGGAAGTTGTTCATCCTTTTATTGACAAACGGAGTTCCGTTGTCTGTGATGATGGCCTGAGGGATCCCATATTGGCTAATGATATTGTTCTTTATAAACTTGACCACGTGAGATGCTACGATGGTGGTGTAGGATGTTGCTTCTATCCATTTGGTGAAGTAGTCTACTGCCACCAGGATGTATTCGTGCCCGTTTGATGCTTTGGGGTTGATCTTGTCAATGATGTCCAAACCCCATACAGAGAAGGGTCATGGTGATGTTAGGTTATAGAGTTCGGAAGTGGGTGCATGGATCTGATTTGCATGTTCCTGACACTTAAAGCATTTCCTGACGTGTTTGCAGCAATCTGTCTCCATTGTAAGCCAATAGTAGCTGAGTTGTAAGATCTTCTTTGCCATCATATGTCCATTCATGTGTGGCCGCACAGTCCTTCGTGGATTTCTGACATAATCTGTACCACTTCTGTCTCATCTACACAGCGGAGAAGGATTTGGTTGAAGGATCGCTTGTAGAGAATGTCGCCGGTGATTGTGAACTGGGCTGCTAACCGCTGGATAATACGTCGATTGGTTGGTGTTGCTTTTTTCGGGTACTTTTAATGCTCGAGATATTCTTTGATGTCTATGTACCATGGCCGATCGTTTGGGGAAGGTTCAGCTTCGTTAATCTGTAGGCAGAATGCAGGTTCCTCTTGGAGTTCGACGGTGAGTTCTCATTCAGCAATTCCTTTTGGAATCTCCAACATTGAGGCGAGGGTAGCCAGAGCGTCTACAAACTGGTTCCTGACTCGGGGCACATAAGAGAATGTGATCCCTTCGAATTCCTCGATTAGATTCTCCAGACACATGTGATAAGGGATCAGCTTTTCATCCTTGGTCTTCCAATCGCCATTTATTTGATTGATGATGAGTTGTGAGTCGCCAAAGACTCATAACTTCTTCACGTTGAGGATGATGGCTTCTCTTCGACCGGCGATGCATGCCTCATACTCTGCTACGTTGTTGGTACATTGGAATGTCAGTCGCCTGGATATGGGAATTGGGACGTAATCGGGAGAGTAGAGTATGACGCCTATTCCACTCCCTTTTGAGTTGGCAGCTCTGTCGAAGAAAAGTGTCCATTCTCTTGCCTTTCTTTCTTCTCCCTCCTCAATTAGGAAGATGTCCTCGTTAGGGAAGAAGGTCTTCAGTTGTTGGTAGTCAGGCAGGGATTGGTCTGCTAAGTGGTCGACCAGTGCTTGCCCCTTGATTGCCTTCTGAGTGACATATAGGTGATGTCGAACTCAGAAAGCAATAGCTGTCATTTTGCGATCCTGCCCGTTAGTGCTGGTTTCATGAACAAGTACTTAACGGGTCTATGCGAGTGAGCAAAAGGATTAGGTGAGCGATCATGTACTGTCGTAGCCGTTGTGTTGCCTAGACCAGGGCAAGGCATGTTTTCTCCAGGCTAGAATACTTGGCTTCGTAGCTTGTGAATCGTCTGCTTAAATAGTAGATCGCTTGCTCCTTTCTTCCTGTGTCGTCGTGCTGGCCAAGAATACATCCGATTGCTTTTGCTGTGACAGAGATATATAGCAGTAATGGCTTACCTGGAGTAGGTGGCATGAGCACTGGGGGATTCAGCACGTATTTCCTGATCCTGTCGAAGGCTGCTTGACAGTCGTTATTCCATTCCTTTGGCGAGTTCTTCCGTAGGAGCTTGAATATAGGCTCACAGACCGGAGTGAGCTATGCGATGAATCGGCTGATATACTGGATCCGTCCGAGGAACCCCCAAATTTCCTTTTCGGACTTGGGCTGTGGCATTTCGATGATTGCCTTAGTTTTGGACTCGTCCACCCGATACCATCTTCGCTGACGATAAAGCCTAACAGCTTGCCTCTGGTTGCACCAAAGACACATTTTTGTGGGTTGAGGCGGAGTTTAAACTTTTCTAGCCTGTCGAAGAGCTTCTTGAAGTCTTCGAAATGTCATTCGATTGTGCGAGACTTGACGATCATGTCGTCCACATAGACTTCCATTTCCTTATTTATCATGTCATGGAACAAGGCAGTTATGGCTCGCTGATATGTAGCTCTTGCATTCTTCAATCCGAAGGGCATGACCCGGTAGCAGAAAGTTCCCCATGGTGTGATGAAGGAAGTCTTCTCACGATCCTCTATGGTCATCTTGATCTGATTATAACCAGATAAACCGTCCATGAAGGAGAAGATCTTGTGTCCAGCAGTATTATCCACCATTGTGTCGATATGAGGTAAAGGGAAATTGTCTTTATGGCTTGCTTTGTTGAGATCCTTAAAGTCGATACACATTCTGACTTTGTCGTCTTTCTTTGGAACTGGTACGATATTTGTGAGTCATTCCGGGTAGTTGGAGACTACCAGGAATCTCGCACTGTATTGCTTAATGACTCCATCACGGACCTTCAGAGCCCATTCTGGCTTCATTCTTCGCAGTTTCTGTTTGACAAGTTTCATGTCTGGCTTTGTTGGCAAATGGTGTACTACGAGATCCTCATCGAGCCCTGGCATGTCCTCGTAAGAGAAGGCAAAGTTGAACAACCTTGGTCTCAGAAACTCCATCATCCTTTGCTTGTGCTCCTGAGATAACGACCTTCCGATGCGCACCTCTCTAGGAGATTCTGCTGACCCTAGGTTCACAATTTCAAAGTCGTCTACTATAACATTGGCCTTTGTTTTGAACTTTTCAAGAGAATCCTCGAATTCGAGAGCTGTATCATCATTTCCCTCATCTTAGGCTTCATCTAAACCCATGAGTTCAAAGTCCAACTCTAGACCGAAATCATACAAGTCGACCTCAAACTCCTGCAATGTGTGTGAGGTGTTTAGCACAGTGTTTTTTGAAAACTTTTCTATTATTTTTGTATTTTGAAAATTTTCTGATGTTTTGTGGTTTTGAGGAATATTTGATTTTTTTGTATTTTTGGGAATATGTAATGTTTTTATGTTTTGAAAATTTTCTGATTTTTTTGTGTCGCCAAGGTATCCTGAACAGGACGGTGTTGCAAACCATGATTGGTCTTGTCCTTGCTCGGGATACCCACCACTATTTACATTGGCTTTTTTTTTAGGCCGGCATTGATGGATGGTTCACCGGCTGATTCGATCGTTAGGGAGATAACTGACCATCGTGGTTCCTTCCCCCTTCCAATCCTCCTGATATGATCTGTCTGTCTCTGAGGGTCACCTGTCTCGATGACCATGATGTTTGCTGGGCTAGATTCAGAGTCGGAGTCTGATTCAATTTCTTCACCCAGGAGTTGGAGTTCTTCTGGCTCCTCGAATTCACCTGGTGACGGGACTTTGATGTCCGTTCAATCAAGAGCGGGTCATTTTCCTTTATCAACCCAATGGATGGGCTGCTTCTGCCCCTTATATTGTTGAGCTGGTGGTGGGGATGTGTCCCCTTGACTGTGGGTGGAGATGAGTATCTCCTCATTCCTGCCTGCGTCTTTTGCAAGTGGCACTCCTAGTTCTGGGTCTCTTGTGGATGACCCAATTTCCTTGCCCCTAATCTCATGTGATGGATCCAGGAGTTCTGCCCCTGGCTTTGGATGTGCTTTGGATACCCTGAGGATCTTGTCCCACCTTATTGGTGGTCAAATGGACTCCTGATTACATGTTCTATGAGTTTGAGCTGCTGGAGTTGGTCCTCAAGGGAAATCGTAGCGTCTTCACAAATTGCCCCAGCCTTAATGAACTTGATGGGTGTGCACTTAAATGATTGACCCATTTTTAGCCTTTCCGTCTGATCCTCTGGTGTCGGTTGATACCCCAGTCCCTGTCTCTGTATGTTGGCAGGTGCTGGCTTTGCCACCATACCTTTTTCGTGGAACTCGGTACGGTAATTCAAGATCAATAGTTCAGCAAGGGGGATGACATACTCAGCGGCAATAGGTCGTGGATTGGCGATTGCATTCACATTTTCAAATTTAAAACTGTGATATGATATATCACCCTCTGCATGTTAAACATCGATCACTAGAATGTCAGTTTCTGGAATACTGATCGTCACCGGTTGGATGGTTTCTAGCTCGGCCAATACTGAAATGATTTGATTACCTGAAGGGAATTTAACCCTCTGATGGAGGGTAGATGGGATGGCTCCAACAGCATGGAGCCATGGTCGTCCTAACAGAAGATTAAATGAGGCAGGAATGTCAATGACCTAAAACGTGATAAGGGTCATGTCTGGTCCAATTTGTAACTCAAGGTCAATTTCTGTCTCGACCTGTCTTCGAGAGTTATCAAAGGCTCTAACGCTCATGGTGCTAGGTCTGAAAGAAGACGGTTCTATCCCCAACCGTTCGACGGTTCTTAGAGGGTAGACGTTGAGACTAGATCCATTATCAATGAGCACGAGTGGGACTTTGAAGTTATTGTGGTGGACGACTATGTTTAATGAGCGCCCATGTTTACGACCTTCAGGTGGTAATTCATCATCAGAAAAGGTGATAGCCCGTGGTGCGAGAAGTTGTCCGATCATACTTGCCACCATTTCGAGAGGTACATCGGGAGAGATATGGGCATCGTTCAATGTTTTCGCAAAGATTTCTCGATGCGATCTTGATGTGCATAAGAGTTCCCAGATAGATATTTGAGTTGGAATAGATTTGAGTTGAGTTGCTATGTCATAAGCAGCATCGGTCTTGCACAAAGTACCTCTGGTTTCTTTTGGATTCTGGGTATCTCTCCTGAAATACCTCCCATTGTTACCCACTTCATCGTATTCTGGATAGTACCATGGGACTGCCTTTGGGTTGTAAGAGGGAACCGCCCTCCCTTCCAGGTATATCAATGGTTCTTGAGGTTGAGGGGTTGTGGCTGACGCTGTTTGCGAGAGACTCGGTGACTTCTCTTGAGGTACTACCAAGTCTTAGTGAGATTTGACATTAGAATTTTTTTTCCTCCATTTGTTGTGTGGGAGGGGTCCTCTGGGCATGTGCTAGTTGGTGAGGCATCAAAAATTTTGGGGCTTGAACCGGGGATGCCCCTTGTAAGGTTAGCGGAGTTAGATCAAGGAGACCTATCGGGAGAACAACAGGTTCAGAATTTGACCTTTTTTATGTAATGAAGATGGAGTTGAGTATGCTCCTTGGGGGTAGGATGCTGAGGGTGTGACCTATATGGTGCTGCTTCGAGGAAAACAAGAGGTTGTGTTGTTAGTGCTGCTTCGAGAAATACCTGTGGCCTAGGCGATGGTGCCTACTGGTATCCCCATGTCCGATTTGTTGTATCGGGCATGATTGCTTGTATGGAGTAATGTGGAGAAGAGTGCATGGGTTGCCCTCCTTCGATATGATTGACGACAGAGGTGTTAGATGTACTGGGCCCTGCTTGATGCGATGGCAGGGGATTTTAGAGAATGTTGGCTTGAGCCGTATTACTGGCCTATGGGGTGATCGCAATTTTCTGACTTTCAATCAAATCTTGGACCACATGTTTCAAAGTGAAGCAGCGGTCCGTCAGATGGCCAAGAGCCTGATGATATACGCAATATTGATTTTCGTTGTAACCAGGTGGCAAAGGGTTAAGTGGAAGCTGTGGTTGGAGTGGCGTGAGAAGTTGCTTTTGCATTAACATATTCAAAACTTGACTATATATTTGTGCTAAAGGGTGAACTTCCTTCCTAACATTGCTTGTTTGTATGGTCCTGACGCATTCCCCCTAGGTTGTTGCTATTGTTGTTAAGACGGTTGTGCCTGATATCCTTGTTGGACTTGTTGTGGTTGGTACTGCCTATTTAACTGTGGCTGGTACTGCCTGTCTTGACGTGGCTTCGGTTGCGGAACATACTGATTGCCTTGAGTATTAGCGACGATGTTGTTAACTTCTATAGTGCATTGAGCGGGAGCAGTGCTGTTTCCATTCCCATGTCCAACGGGTTTCCCGTCGACTTTATTTCTCTTGATTGAGGGGGTCTGGTGTGGCCATGGAGAAATGGTCTCAACCCTGATTCCGGCTTCGACTTGTTCTCCGGCTTGGATGAGTTGGGAGCAATTTACGTATGGATACAAGATTAGATATCCTAAAATGCTGGGATTTGCTGAATGTACAATCATGGATATCTGCTCCTCGTCATCGATGGGGTTTCTCATTCGAGCTGTCATGGCTCGCCATCGTCCTACGTATGCTGATAAAGATTCGTCACTTTTTTATCCCAAGGCAGCCAGATCTAACCTTCTTGGAGCCATGTTCAGGTTATACGAGAACCTATCAATGAAAGCCTGGGAAAGTTTCTCCCAGGTTCTGATTTGATGGTTGTCCAATGAGGTGTACCAATCCAAATCGTCACCCTTAACGGATTTCTGGAAGAGCCGTATCAAGACTCCATCATTCCCTGCTACCACATTGAGTTCCCCGCAAAATGCTTTTAGGTGTGCTGTAGGGCATCCACTACCGTCATACCTTTTGAATTTTGGTACCTCGAAGTTTAGAGGTACCCGGGCGTCTGGGAAGGGACAGAGATCCCTGAACTTGGTAGATGGGTGGTCCACTCCTTGCTGTCTCTGGAGCTGATTTTGCACCATTTACAACTGCTCTCGTAATTCCTCGATTTTTGATTTGCCCTGTTGCGGATATCTTGCCCCTTGCTGTAGGGCTTGTGCTGCTTCCCTCTTCATATGGATCAAGAATGGGAGGTTGCTTTAAAGATGGTGGACTCCCGGTGGAGGGAGGTAGCTGGAATTGGACACTACTTTCCTTCAGAGGAGGGTGTGATGTTCGTAAATGGCTCTCGCCTAGGGTATCTGCCAATTCCGGAATGTTTCTCCCGTTTGGGGGAGTGAGTTGGACTCGAAACTGGCCCCCTTCATGGGCATCCACCAGTTCTTGTCTGTGGTTCCCATGAGGGGGAACTTGTGTTGTAACCTGATTGTTGTGTTATGTTGAGTAGAGATGTGTGAGAGGGTTGCTCCCGATTACTGGCTGCTGTTGATCTTGTGCTGACTCTTCCGGGAGAGGGAGCACAGGATTTGCTGGGGGAACGAGGGAGAAAGCAAAAGGGGTTTAAGGGAGTGAACTGTTTTGTACACTAGGCTGGTTTTCCTATGTAATTGGTGTGGCACTTGGCACTAGGCGAAGTAGTAGCTCTTGCATTGTTCGAAGTAGCAGCTCCTGTGTGGTTGCATTGGCCTGATGATCTGTTGGAGCTATTGGTAATGGTGCGGGTGTTGATGCGAGTGCGGGTGTCGATGTTTCGGGAGTTGGCTGAGCAGCCGGCTCTTCTTCATGGGTAGCTTGAGAGGTCATGGCTGCGCGGGATCGAGTGGTCATAGTCCGAATCTGTGCCTAAGAAAGTGCAAGCCAAGGATTTTTATTTTTATTTTGTATGAATGCAACGATGATGTCCCTTGAGATTGGAATGTCACACGTTTTTCAAGTCGGGTTTCAACTAGTGCGAGCTTAGCACATCCCTAGTGGAGTCGTCATTCTGTGGACTCTGGAATTCGGCATCCACACTAGTTTATGGGTTTGTGATGGGATTAGGCTGATTTATTATTGTTGGAGTCGCCACTAGCCGAAAACTCTTGAATCCCGCGGTCGGCTAGAACCACGGAACACGTTAAGGTCAGAGAAATCCGAAGACTCTCCCTCCTTAAATTGACTCTTGGTCTGTGATCAGAGATTCTAGGTAAGGGACCTCGGTTCAAAGAGAGAAGGTAGTAGGCACCCTCTCTCTACCGTCATACCTTTTGAATTTTGGTACCTCGAAGTTTAGAGGTACCCGGGCGTCTGGGAAGGGACAAAGATCCCTGAACTTGGTAGATGGGTGGTCCACTCCTTGCTGTCTCTGGAGCTGATTTTGCACCATTTACAACTGCTCTCGTAATTCCTCGATTTTCGATTTGCCCTGTTGCGGATATCTTGCCCCTTGCTGTAGGGCTTGTGCTGCTTCCTCTTCATATGGATCAAGAATGGGAGGTTGCTGTAAAGATGGTGGACTCCCGGTGGAGGGAGGTAGCTGGAATTGGACACTACTTCCTTTCAGAGGAGGGTGTGATGTTCGTAAATGGCTCTCGCCTAGGGTATCTGCCAATTCCGGAATGTTTCTCCCGTTTGGGGGAGTGAGTTGGACTCGAAACTGGCCCCCTTCATGGGCATCCACCAGTTCTTGTCTGTGGTTCCCATGAGGGGGAACTTGTGTTGTAACCTGATTGTGTGTTATGTTGAGTAGAGATGTGTGAGAGGGTTGCTCCCGATTACTGGCTGCTGTTGATCTTGTGCTGACTCTTCCGGAGAGGGAGAGCACAGGATTGCTGGGGGAACGAGGGAGAAAGCAAAAAGGGGTTTAAGGGAGTGAACTGTTTTGTACACTAGGCTGGTTTTCCTATGTAATTGGTGATTGGAAGGCACTAGGCGAAGTAGTAGGTCAGTAGGGAATTGTTCCAGTTGCGAAGTAGCAGCTCCTGTGTGGTGCATTGGCCTGATGATCTGTTGGAGCTATTGGTAATGGTGCGGGTGTTGATGCGAGTGCGGTGGGTGTCGATGTTTCGGGAGTTGGCTGAGCAGCCGGCTCTTCTTCATGGGTAGCTGAGAGGTCATGGCTGCGCGGGATCGAGTGGTCATAGTCCGAATCTGTGCCTAAGAAAGTGCAAGCCAAGGATTTTTATTTTTATTTTGTATGAATGCAACGATGATGTCCCTTGAGATTGGAATGCCACACGTTTTCAAGTCGGGTTTCAACTAGTGCGAGCTTAGCACATCCCTAGTGGAGTCGTCATTCTGTGGACTCTGGAATTCGGCATCCACACTAGTTTATGGGTTTGTGATGGGATTAGGCTGATTTATTATTGTTGGAGTCGCCACTAGCCGAAAACTCTTTGAATCCCGCGGTCGGCTAGAACCACGGAACACGTTAAGATCAGAGAAATCCGAAGACTCTCCCTCCTTAAATTGACTCTTGGTCTGTGATCAGAGATTCTAGGTAAGGGACCTCGGTTACAAAGAGAGAAGGTAGTAAGCACCCTCTCTGCCCGTACAAATGTACGGTCTCTACTTAGTGTGGTAAAATGATCTCAAGGGATGACGATGATGCTGTGGTCATGATGGGACTAGTCACACGTGGATTTCTGATGTAGCAAGATCCAAGATTTTCGGCAGGCCACAAAGCATACATCCGACAATGTGTCTAGAGGGTGGATATGATGATGTTTATGTGAAAAGGCAAAGAAAAAGTGGACTAGGTCACTAGGAATTTCTGATGTGACAGGATCCGATGTATGGCAAGTCACAGAGCATACGTTCACTAGAGATTTAGAAAAGCAGGGGGGTTGAGAAGGGAGTAGATGTCATGATGAATGCTTGTGGAATGATTGACCTTTGGCTTGATCTCGAGTAGGCTAAAACGTAAAGTGGACCATGACCAAATTGGGTTAGACTTATGGGTTGGAAGGGTTGAGTTGAGGGCTAGAGGGTGGCTGGAAAAATCTATATGTTGAGGGGCTTGGGAGCTCCTTCCCTTTCCCTCACACTCTTCCTCACTCACTTTCTTTCCCACTCTCTCTCTTTCTCTTACTCCCTCTCTTGGTTGTTGTTGTGAATGAGAAGAGGAGAGGGTTATTTATAGCCTTCTCCAATGGCACTGCTATAATTTTTGACTTTGGGAGGGGTAAATGCTGATGTGGCAAATGATGATTAGTGGAGAGGAGAGAGACGCCACGTGGCGTGCTCCTATTGGCTAATGAGGCTAGTAAAATGGTAAATAGCGGAGTTAGGAAGGGTAAATGTGAGTGAAAGTTGACTTTTGGACGCTGGGACAGCTGTCCACACGCGGGCCGCGAGCAGCGGCAGTCGAAATACCGCAGGCGGTAGTCAGACTACCGCCCGGGCCTGGTTCGAGCCGGATTCTCACGTGTGGGCTTCGTGTGGTGCTCTAGTTCGTCCTGTGATCTCCGTTTTGGGTTTCTGGGACTCAAAGTGGTGAATTTAGGTATGGATAGGGGGTTTTGGACAGGGCATAGGGTATAGGCAATGTTGTGCGTATACCGAATGGCTCGGATCACGGTTTTGGGTTGCGGATTGAGAGTTTTGGGGATTTTGGGGTCAGGGTTTGGTTTAGGCTGGGATTAGGGTTTTGTTCAAGGTATGATCATGGATCCTGGGTAGTCTTAGCCTTCTTAAGATATTAGCCTGGGTAGGGTGTCTACACTATGGTCCACTTTTCTCATTGGTTACCGAGCAAACAGATTAAACGGCTTTGATCATTCATTATAATAACAGGTGAGGCCCATAGTGATGTAGTGTATACCAAATCAACTAAGTCATGCGGAGTGGAGAGAGAGAGAGAGAGAGAGAGAGAGAGAGAGAGATTTCTCTTATGCCAGGGTTTTCTTCTCCCATGAGGGAGAGGCGTGGAGGCAATGGAAATCGTGGCGAGTCCGTAGGACTCTCCATTGGCACCGACATCAAGTAATATATAAGAAACCTCGGTCCCTAACTCTCTGTTGTGCATAAAGTTCTCTTTCAGATCCCATTATAGAGTAACAAGAGAGAGAGAGAGAGAGAAGGAAGAGCTAAGCGCCGACGACCATCTTCTTCGGCGTTTACTGATTCCACCATTAATGGCCAACATGAAGATCGAATCAAATAAGTCTCATAAACTAGCTTCCATTGATGCACAACGAGGAGCCCACTTCAAAAGTGGCATGGATTATTGAGTTGTGGTTTGGTGTCTTTAAACTACACATGTATGGTTATAGCACTTTTTTGACTATGATCTCTTATAAAGCATCAGCCAATCAGTATAAAAATAAGCCCTAAAGCAATGGGCACAGTATAAAAATAAGCCCTAGAGCAATGTGCAGGGAGTGGATTAGGTGAGACCCTAGACTCACCCAAGATGGTGCGGCCTTAGCGCATGGGCCGACGTTAATATATGTAATTTGTATTCATGTTGTCCATTTGATTTTTCATATCATTCTAAGGTATTACCCTAAAAATGAAGCATATCAAATTATCAAGTAGACCATACCATAAGAAACCATGGTAATTTACCATTAATGAACCACAAAAGTTTTGGATTAACCTGACATTTGTTTTTCCCCTTCATCGGCTCATATCACCTTATCGATAGATTTGATATGATTTTAGTTGTATTTATACTTATTCTCTCTTTTTCGCTCTTTTTCAATTGCACTTATAGTGTGATTGCTAATACTGTTTTATATACATCCGATCCATCATCTTAACCATTATCTATTCTCCTAAGGTAAAATGGCCCTTTTATTTGACAAATGTTAATTTCCTTCTTAATCTCAACTTCTAATAATTTAAGAATGATTTTGAGAATAAATAACATTAATACTAATAACAGTACAAAATTAAAATTAATCGCAACTTAATTAACAAGTTAATTTAGGAATTATCGAAGACCTCCGCCACGAGCAACTAGCATCAAGAGGGTCCCATATTCATTGATTGAAAACTAGCAACCCCATAAAAGGCCAGAGGCCTTTCTTGGTATGGATTTAGCTAGGGTGGTCAAAACTTCACACTTATGTGCATGTTTGGATATGAGATTTTTACCACACTCCAATGCAATATAAAATTATAATTATTATAAATTGAAATGTACATATCTCTTTACATGCTTAAATAAAAATAATAATGACTGTACTTTTATATTACATCACTGATGTAATTTACAATCCAAACAGGCCTCTTTAAACCACACATAAACCACACATGCTGTTGGTATAAGGGCGTTCCACCTTATGATTAGGGGCCAATGTGCTGGTCTGAGCCATTCATCATTGGCCTGCCCCTTCTCAGCCGAGATTTCAAGCCTAAGTCCAGGTCTTGGGCTAAGCTTGTGGCCTGTTTGGGAGCATGGATTTGGAACACCCTGGATTCAGAACCCCTTAGATTTGAAATCCTCCTCTTATGTTTAACATCTTGGATTCAAAATCCCTTGTAATTCAAAAGAAGTTATGCATAATATATTAATAGGAGTTTGAATTTAATTACTAAATCAACTTTAATATCTCTAATTAGTATAGGTATGTAATGTTTGACACAATGGTTATAATAATAAGTCTATTGAAATATATACTTTATCCGAAAATGATGAAATTTTAAGTCTTGGACGGATCACAAGCACAAGATCACATTCAAGTGACTAACCAATAATTTTTAATTGTTGATTTATGTGAACAATGTTTAGATGGCATAGATCATCGTATTGAAGTGATTATAGTGATGCAATTGATAATCTAATTAATCTAATTGTCTTGAGATATCATCAATGGGAGATGCGCCTAATAGATTAATAGCCTAATAACACATGTTATACATGCAACTCTTGAAAGTACTTTAAAAATGTAATACAAGCTTTTACCTTTGAGATCAAAGCCTTTCTTTGGAGGGATTTGAAACCCAAGTTACTTTATGGCATGGAGTACGCTGAGAATATAAACCTTCGAAAGATCTCAGGTTTTATTTTCACTTGAACATTTCATATTTTCATTCATATATGTACATCATCAAGTAAACGGCCACACGTGCTATCCTAAGCCCACACGCATTTGATGGGACTTCAAGTCGTGGATCGGGTGGATCCCACCAACATAAGAAGACCCGTCCATCAGGCCATCCGGCAGGCCTCGAAATATCTAACAAGCTTTAGTCAACCGGCCCCAACTCGACAACGTGACCCAACAGATGGACGGATTTGAATGTCCCACACGCGTCCCAGAATGGCACGTGTGGCCTCGTGTAGATAGATACCCACCCTACTAACATATCTAAACAACACACACCACGCCCCAACATTCTTTATTCAATTCCCACACCTAATCACTCTCAGCAGCAGTAGAAATCTTACTACCCTTTGCAGTGTTGGAATCCGCCATGGACGACGGCGGTAACGTATCACTTCCCTCCTCCAACTTCTTCCACGGCATGGGATCACCAGCAGCACGCTTCTCCTCAGACGCCTTCGCCGTATCGTAGGATGCATGAAGGCCCATGAAGAAGTAGTACAGCAACAGCAATAGAGTCCAAACGCCAAACCTAGCAAATGACTTCCCATCAATCGATCCAAGCAAGAAGATGTTGATAGCGATCGACAACGACGGCAGCCATGGCACCATCGGGACTCCCCACAGCTTCGGCTCCCGAGCGAATGGCACAAACAGCTTCAGACCCAACGTGGCCCCGAACCAGATTGGGACCGTGACCACATACGCTTTCCAATCTTCGCTTAAGCCCCAGTAGGTTGCAGTTGCAATCGACGACGCGATTATCAGCACGATGCATATGATCAGCTTGTTACGGTCATGATCGGACGTGATCCCACTCACATAGTAGCGGCGGACAAGGAGCGCTACCGCGACGAGCATGAAGATGAAGAGTGTGGAGATGGAGAGGAGGTCAGATAGGATGCTGAGCTTGGTGAAGAAGGCAATTACGCTTGTGGCCACAAGCATGACGATCGTGGCATAAATCGGTGTCCCGGTCTTGCTGTGGACATAGGCTAGGAACGGAGGGACCATGTGGGTCCGGGCGATGTGGGTCAGGTACCGTGCCTGGCCTACAGCGCTGACGAGCAGGACCGTCGTCATGCCCTTCAGTGCCCCAAAGGCTACAATGTACTTAGCCCAGTTCATGCCGACGGCCTCGAAAGCCGTCGAGAAGGGTGCGTCCGGGTCGATTGAGCCATATGGCTGCATGAGGCAGAGCGTGACAGCAAGCAGGCAATACACCAGCGTCGTGATTGACATGGCCCCCACTAGCCCAATTGGGATGTCCCGAGCTGGGTTCTTCGTCTCCTCGGCCATCGTTGACACGGCATCGAACCCCACGTAGGCGAAGAAGAGGACAGCGGAGGCCTTGAAGACCCCACGGGCGCCATACGGTGAGAAATGTGAGTAGTTCTTCGTGTCCGCTTTGATGAGGCCTGCAATTATGATGAACAAGATGACTACCACATGGATGATGGAGGCAATGTAGTTGAAGCGGGACGTGGCCTTAGTGCTGAAGACGGCGAGGACACAAATTATTGCGATCACGGCGACCGCAATGGGGTCTAGGTGGTTGTAGTCCTCCTTGAGGCCATGTGCGATGATGCGGAAGTCATCAGGTTTGTGGTTGAGGAGGGTGGCGAAGTATGACGTCCATGATCGGGCAACAGCTGCACCGCCGATCATGTACTCGAGGAGGATGTTGCCGGCAGCGATGAACGCCATGAAGTCACCAAGCTCCACCCGTAGGTACGCGAATGACCCGCCTGCACATAATGATAGGTAAACATACATTCTAAAAATTTTAATTCATTTTTATCCATATTTTATATCTTGAAAAATATCTATTAATTTATAACATATACTTTTAATATTTTATTTTGGGTGAAATTTTTCTGATAAATTCCAACAAGTTCACCTCCTCGCTTCTTTCTTGATGTGGAGAGATAGAATGTAGGACTGGTACCAACAATTTATTACAGAAAAATGACTCATTGACTCAGTATCACTAACTACTACTAGTGCAATCTATATTATACTACATAATGCTAGAACTTTGTATACTCGAAAGTGTATGGGAAGACATTTTTAACTAAAAAATGTGATTGTTGTTGTTATGTCGTTCATATTTAAAGTACGAAAAATGGTTACAGGTAGATTACATATCCTAGGAATGATTATGGGCCTCAATTATAGATTCCAAGAATAATTATGGTTCAATGATTACAAGTGTCCAAAAACAATTTCGAGTAGATTGGTTTGGGTTCGAGTATAGATGAATTCGAGTCGGGCACCTTAGGTTAGAATTTGCATAATGTTGGATCCTGGGGAGTAGTTTGAGTGTGAAATTGGATTCACCCACAGCAAACTTGTACTATAGGTGTTTTAAGTTTTCACCACCATAACAAACAAGATAAAGAAACGAATATCACCTGCCACGGGGATTTCGACGGCGAACTCGGTATAGCAGAAGACGGAGAGCATGGCCGAGATGCCAGACACGACGTAGGACAGCACGACGGCAGGGCCTGCTGAGTCTCTGGCCTCGAGGCCGGTGAGGACGAAGATGCCAGCACCAATCACAGCACCGATGCCGAACCAGATGAGGTCCCACCACGAGAGGTTTCGTTTCATGTCGTGCTGGCTCCTCTCTCGCACCTCATTGAGCTCGGTGTCGTCGAGGGACCGTGCAAAGAGGCGGTCCTTGAGCCGAAGTCCAGTTTCTCCCAGGGCCTTTTTGTAGCTTTCCCAGTTCTTGAACGACTCCTCAGGGAGAAAATCGTCTTTGCTGCACATGCACGATCGCCTCTTTACGGTCATGCCGTCACTGATGCCATTGCTTACGCCACCCAGTACTCCCATTGTTCTTCTGTTTTCGATCTGCATTATATCAAGAAAGAAAAGAGTTAAAAAATCAAGGAATTCTGTTGATTTTTGAAAGCTCTCTGTCATATGACGGAAGGAAAGGCGTGATGAGTTCGAGCACTGTCTTCTTATGGATAACTACGAATACACAGAATTTCTACATTCCTCACAAAGATACGTCGAATCCGAGAGAAAATTAACAAATAATAATAATAATAATAATAAGTTAGAAATAAATTCTAAAAATTCGAAATTTGATTAATAAATGTGCAATGTGTATGTGTTCATGTTACACCCTTCACCAAGAATATAAAATAAATTAAAATTTATAATTACCAAAAATAGCAAAATTCTAACTTTAATAAAAATATTAATTTTAATAAAACTTTTTTTTTAATTCAAAATAAACTTTTGCAATAAGGGTTCTATCATGATTAAAAGTTATTTTTAAAAAATAAAAAAATCTAAAACTTTAAAAATAAGAAAATATTACAAAAATAAAATTACTAAAAATAATAATAATAAATTTTAATTTTCAGTTTTAAGTCGAAGGTATGTGTTTTCTTGCAAAACGGAAAGATGCGGCCCACGTTGTGGATCGGTTCACCTCCTTAGATGACTAGTTACAATAAAAATTGATAGGTTGTTCACTCCCATTATATTACCCGAATATACGGTTCATCATCTTTTGGTCCAACTATACTAGGAATGTATCTATGACATGCCCTACATTATTATAGCTCACAAACCAGGACTCGGCGGGTGACTAAGTTAGTCACCGGCCGAGTTGACCAGGTGAGTCATTTTTTGTTGTTTTATACATATTAGGTGGTTAAGATCCACGGGTGTCAATGGGCTGGGCTCAGTCCTGAAAAAACAGTAAAAAATCCAGCCCGGCCTGTTGACACCCCTATTAGGATCTCATCTTCTACCTCTCTTGTTTCCCCCTTTTCTTCTTCTCAACCCTTGTGTCATCGTTGAAACGGGTTGATTCAACTGGGTCCTGAATTGACCCAGAAAACCAGGTTCGAGTCAAGGGGTGCATGGTTTTTCCCAACCCAGCGACCAGGCCGGGTTGACTCGGGTGAGTCCTACTTTGATCCTCTGTAACGCCAGGATGATCCACACCATCCATTTAGTCTAGGCCTTTCATCATGGAGCACCATGAAAAGGATATAGTGAATGGATGATCTTATCCGTCGGAATCACTGTCTATCTTTTCATCCGTAATTTAAGTCATCTATGGAATGGTTAGGATAATTTATCATCCACGTGATTCCTTGTGGGGCCTACTAAATGGTTGGTTGAGATTGATGAATTGAGTATAAGTGGCCTCCATTCTGTGGGACATTTATTTCATGGACGGGGATCATCAGATATTGGTGTTAGTTTCACGTTTCCAAATACAGCTATATGAAGTGGACCCGACGCAATAAATAAATAAATAAAAATAAATGCAAGTATGCCACACGAAGCTTCTGTCCCAGCAGCGTGCAAAAATCAGGTCGGCTGGAAATTAAGATGGGCCCCACCATAGAGGATAGTTGGGGGAACGCACAACCAATCAAACCTTCGAGATTTATCGTGGGGCCCACAGAGTTGTCTATATTCCATCCAATCCATCCTTCTCACAGATGGGGACATATCAAAAACTCAGGTGGGTTACACCGGACGCGATTTCACAGGACCTTCCTGCGATTGGAAGCTAGGTGGGCCCACCGTGATGTCTGTGAGAAATCCACCCCGTCCATCCATTTTTCCAAACTATGGTAGGACATGACCCAAAAATAATGCAAATCCAGTACTCAAATGAGCCACATGACCAGAAAACGCAGGTAGGTAAATGCCTACCATTAAAACCTCCCTGGGTCTGATGTTTATATGTCATCCATACCGTTCATAAGTTCATTCCTACTAGGATGAACTGAAAACACAAAAATTAGCCTGATCCAAAACTTATATGTGCCACGAATGTTTCAACAGTAAACGTTCAATCCATTGCATCATTTTTGAGCCCATGTCTTAATATGATATGTAAAAACGGATGGACGGGTGGATTTCTCACAAACATCAGGGTGGGCCCCACCAAACTTCCCGTCGCAGGAAGTTCCTGCGAAAGCCTTTTGTGGGAAATCCGCGTCCGTAACACCACGCCGATTATGTGGTTTCAGGCATGAACTGACATTCGTTCATATAGCATGCATGGCCCACCTGACTCATGGACCGACCCGATTCTTGTCTTCTACTATTAAGATAAGGGACCAAACATGATGGACGGGGTGGATCTGATTCGCACATCAAGTGGGCTGTAGGCCATACAATAGCACCGTGCTTTACCATGTGAGCACACCTACAAGGAACTATCTTACGTGGCAGGTACGCGTATTGATCGGGACCGTCTATCTAGTAAATTTTATTGTGGATGGGTTACTCGTCCAGAGATACATGTATCAAGCAATCCTAGCCATCACTTTTAATACTTTTTTTCTATGGTTAACCGCCAAAAATTTTGTTTTACTACCATTTATTTTTTATTTTTTTTTGTTAGCTTGTTAGCTTTACTGCCATCTATTTGAAGCCACTGATCGGACGGATAAGATCATCCGTTCCACGTAGTTTTTCAAACACTTGCAATCCACGTTAGAAGCAAATCGATGGACAATTAAGGAACACGCACCAACTTGAATATGCAATGAAAGAAAAGGTCACACTGAAAAGCAAAAATGAGATGGAACCAAGGCTTAGGTGGACCACAAAGTGGAGATTGAACGCCCACCATTAAAAATTTATTGGGACATGCAGAAGTTTCGGATCAAGCTGATATTTGTGTTTTCATTTCATCCAGATCTACGTGACGTTACGAATAGGTTCGATGGTTATAAATAAAGCACATATATCATGGTGTGGCCCACGTAACAATGTCCAGTAGCCACCTCGCTAGTGCCGGCGTTAATGGCCAATCAGCGTCCGAAATTAATGGGATGCGGATTAGATACTAACATGTTGAGTAGAGAGACCGGCTACTGAAGAGACATCACCATTTTCGGTGGGCCCCACCATGATGTATGTTTTGTATCCAAACCGTCCATCCATTTGGAGAGATCATATTAAGGCATAATACAAAAAACGAGTCAGATCCAAAGCTCGAGTGGACCCCACCACAGAAAACAGTGGGGAGAGTGACGCCCACCATTAAAAAGTTCTAAGGGCCATGAAAGTTTTCGATCAAGCTGATATTTGTGCTTTCCCTTCTTTCATGTCTGCTTTAACACATGAAAAGGTTGGATTTCAAATAAACATCATGGTGGACCTTTGGAAGGTTTCAACAGTGGGCGTCACTCTCTACACTGTTTTCTGTGGTGGGGTCCACTCCAGACTTGGATCTGCCTCATTCTTTGTAACATGCCTTAAAATGATCTCTCAAAATGTATGGACGGTTTGGATACAAAACATACATCATGGTGGGGCCCACATATCTTGGTGACGTCACTTCATGAGCCAGTTTGGCTACTCAACCTGTCAGCATCCTGGGGTGTGCACGAGCCGAGCTAGCTCGTTCGACTCCAAAAAGATCTATACAACTCGGTTCAAAGTTGAGTTCCAGCCGAGTCAAGCTGATTTTTTTAGCTCGAAAATGAGTTTGAGCAGGCCCCGGCTCGAATCGAACTCGGATCGAACCAGTTCGGTGACTCGGTTACTTTGCCATTGATGTTGCTCACCAACTGTTTGATAAAATGACCCAACGAAATATGGCTGGTAGCAAGGAAGGTATGTACATGAAACAAATACTCTTTTTCTCTTTGCTTTTCTTAATTTTTATGTTGCTTAGAAGGTGTTTGATAAAATACATGTAAAACCATTGCCTCTGTTTGTAAAACAATGGGATTTTGAAGTTTCAGTTCAAGTGTTTGTGGAAATGCCTCAATGACGAACTCGGCTCGATCTTCTCTCGAACTCGGCCCGAGCTAGCCCGAGCTGCTGACCGAACTAAGCCGAGCTGGCTAGTCAAGCTCGAGGACCGAGCCGAGCCGAGTTCGAGCTAAGGTTAGCCAGTGGCCGAGCCGAGTCGAGCTAAGGCCAGCTTGACTCGGTTCGACTCGATGTACACCCCTATCGGTATCTGATCCGCGTCCAAATTAATGAGGAGTTATTAAATACGAAAGCAGATTGGCTGGTGTACCACACACTAGCTATATAGTTAATGTAGGTATGTGTCGTGCAAAGACGAGCACTAACACTCCTTGAGCTCTGAGTTGTATGAACGGTTCAAAGGAGGTCAAAGTTACATGGGCCCCACAGTAATGTATTTATTATATTTACACCGTTAATCTATTTTTAGAGATTATTTTAGAACATTATCCAAAAAATGAATCATATCCAAAAATCATTTGTACCACACCACAAATAGCAGTGAAGATAATGATTTTCACCGTTAAACAATTCGTAGGGCCCACCATAACGTTTATTTTCCATCCAATCTGTTCATAAGGTCACAAAGACCTGAATGAAGAGGAAAAATAAATTTCATATTGATCCAAAACTTCTATGACCCAAAAAGGGTTTCAATGGTAAACATTCAATCCCCCACTGCTTTTTGCAGTGTGGTCCACTTCATAATTAGATCTGTCTTATTTTTCGTCTCAAGCCTTAAGACGAGCTCACCAAATAGTTGGATGGTTTAGATATAATACATACCTCATGATTAGACCCACAGAACTTGTTGACGTCAATACAGCAACTATATAGATACAGGTGTACATCGAGTCAAACCAAGTCGAGCTGGCCACAGCTCGACTCAGCTCGGCCAATAGCTTACCTCAGCTCGAACTCGGCTCAGCTCGGCTCGGCTCTGTCCTCGAGCCTGACTGGCTAGCTCGGCTCAGTTCGGTCAGCAACTCGGGCCAGTTCGAGCCGAGTTTGAGCTAAGATCAAGCCAAGTTCGACATTGCAACATTTTCACAAACACCTGAATTGCACCCTCAAAATCTCACTGTATTTGAGACAGCAGCAATGGTTTTACAAGTATTTTATCAAACACCTTTTAAGCAACATAAAAATCAAGAAAAAAAGGGTGTTGGTTTCATTTACATACCTTCCTTGCCACCGGCTACACTTCTTTGAGTCATTTCAACAAACACTTGGTGAGCAACTTCAATATGGAAGTAACCGAGTTACCGAACCGGTTCGATCCGAGTTCAATTCGAGCTGGGTTCGATCCGAGTCAAGTTGAGCTGGGGTTAGCTTGAACTTATTTTCGAGCTCAAAAAATTAGCTCGACTCGGCTGGAACTCAACTTCAAACCGAGTCGAATAGAGTTTTTTCGAGTCAAGTCGAGCAAGCTAACCGGGCTAGCTCGGTTCGCGTACACCTCTATATATAGAGTGCGAGGTACACCAGCCAATCCGCTTCCGTCCTGGTCCCGCCCAAACAGTAATCCGTGCAGACACGGGCTTTGTGGGGTCCACAGTGCTGGAAAAATGGATGGACGGCGTGGATAAAACCAATACATCACTATGGCCCCACAAAGCCTGTTTGGACGGGTGGTCCAGGGGGGCCAGGACGCAATCAGCTTCCATTAAATATGGGTCCTTACTCCTGCTCGGGTGGTAGACTCTCAGGAGACTCAACTCCCGGTCAAGGTTCGAGTACCACAGGTGGTGAAATTCCTAGCGTGAGCGTGTGGGGTGTGTTTGCGTGTGTTAAAAATTAAAATTTGAAAAAACAAAAAAAAAAAGGAGCTTCCATTAAATACTCCTGCTGCGCACGAAGCTTGATGCGCAGCACCCATAAATTGTAGACATGGCATACACGACCTCAAATTAAACTGACTAAACTTTTGGAATTCACTGTCGCTAAGTCGGCACTCCAAAAAGCAGATTAATTGAGCAATCCGAACCTATTATTCAAGGACACTTTTTCATTCTTGACCGTCCAATAAACATCCACCGATACGATATCAGATAGCCAAATAACTGTAACATGAGAACCCGGATACCCTGACCGTGGGGCTGACAGTGATGTGCCTTACATCCACACCGTCCAACCATTCTGAAAGCTTATTTTTAGGGCATGATCCAAAAATG
This sequence comes from Magnolia officinalis, assembly GCA_021015155.1. NCBI lineage: Eukaryota > Viridiplantae > Streptophyta > Magnoliopsida > Magnoliales > Magnoliaceae > Magnolia > Magnolia officinalis. The sequence continues at coordinate 24,562,137 of JAJHSJ010000002.1, read as the reverse complement.
AAGCAGTTCCAAATCCCAGATGGACCATAGTACAGGAAACAGTAGTGATTGACATTTAAGAACTTCTTGTGGGCCACAAAAGCTTTGGATCAAGATGATATTTGTGTGGTCACTTCATCTAGTTGTTTGTGACCTAATCAACAGGTTGGATGACAAATAAACATTCCGGGAATCCATGAAGTTTTTAACGGTGGGGATTCAATCACGATTGTTTCGTGTGGTACGCCTAAGATTTGAGTCAGCTCATTTGTGTCATCATGCCCTAAAATGAGCTTTGAAAATGGTTGGACGGTGTGGATTTCAGGACATACATCACCGTGAGCCCCACAGTCAGGGGTTCCACCCACCTCGATGGATCCGGAGTCTCACGTAACCCGTCCGCAGTTTCTATGTTCCTGCGTATCATCTACCCCACTCTCATGGAGTATTAAAAAGTTCGATCAAAACTACTCAAAGATTCAAAGACAAACCAAAACACAGACAAACAGAGAAAGAATCAAAACCAGAAAAACAGAGCTTCTTTTGAATTACTAAAAAAATAAATAAATTTCAAAAGACTTGAAGAAAATGCTTGAATTCCAATCAAAAGCTCCATAGAAAAACGAGAAAACGAACCTGAATTCCCACTCCCTGTTTTTTTTTTAAATCTCGAGAACTCCACTCAAACCCCTCTATAAAAAAAACACAAACCTCACTCCTGCCGGCAATTCCCACTAAAATCCAAAAACACGACTTCGAATCTTTTGATACAAACAAGAGCTATCGAGGATAACTCCACATCCGTTGAAATCGATACATTTCTCTTAATAAATCTACTATAGAGAGCGAATGATCGTTGGATCCGATGGATTTTCAGATACAAGCGAAGAGATCCAGACACGAATCAGCTATATTTTATTCAGTGAAAGCTTCTAAAAATTAAGAAACGGAATCTCATTAAATTAAAAGGTCGGAATTCGAGTTTAGGGAGAAAATGAGCGGAAAAAATTAAAAAACAGAGTCGCTATTTACAACTACTTTTTTCCATTTTTGGAATATAATCAGTACAGAAATGCAGTATTTTGATTCTAAAATGAGAAATGTGTATGTGAGATTAAAAAAAGATGGGTGTAGATATCAATTCCGTTAAGAGAGAGGTTGGAAAGAGACCTGCGGAATCTTCGCCGGCGAACGTTTGGTGATGTTGGAAGGACGGCGTATTGAAGACTGCCAGGATCTGACGAAAACTGCCGGGAAATGACGGAAATTGGACCGGAAGTAATTTTCCGGCGAGGAGGAGAGATAGAGAAGACCGAGTCTCAATGCCTGAGCGGGAGGCGGGAAGTGAATCTAGAAATTTATAGCTGGAAGGTTTTGACTGGCAGTAAGGGCACTCAAGTAGAGTAACCTACACTTGTCAGTCATCGGAAACTGGAAAGTTGCGAGGGGCTTTTCTCGGCCTCCTGAGAAATTGTTGCGCAAGCGATATTTTGATGTTTTATTTTTACCTCAGCGCAGATATGGAATCACGAGTGGGTGCACACGGGAAGGTTCGATCCGGTCCGGTTTTGGGGTGAAACTGGAAAGAGCCGGTCCTAACAGTTCTAGGATATTTGAAACAGGAGCTGGACCGTTAGCACCTAGAACTGAACTGGAATGAGCCGTTAAAATCGGTACGGTTTTGGATCAGTTCCACGATTCTAAGCTTTTTATAATCCAGTCCAATTGCACGTTTTATTTTATTATATAGCTCATGTCCATTCATATTGTGATCCATTTGATGAATGGTATAAATATTGTATAAGGTGTTCAAAAATACATTTATGAAAATAATTAAATGGTACATTATAAACTATAAATCATAAGTCAAATATAGAAACAATTAAAGGGTTCTTGGTTCGGTTCCAAGTTCGATTCCAGGTTCAGTTTTACAGTTCGGTTCTACGGATCGGTTCATGGTTTGGTTCGGTTCTACATACCTTCAAACCGAGAATCAAACCGATATAATCGGTTCATTGATTTTTGGAACTGGTGCACTCTAGAACCGGATCAAACTGAACCGTTTGATTGGTTCCAATCCGGTTCCACGGTTCTACCGGTTCAATGTGCACACCTAATCACGACCGTCTAATTTTCTTTTGAACAGAAGATTAAGGGCCTGTTTGGGAGCGTGGATTTGTAACTCCCTGGATTTAAAATTTTCGTATTGTGTTTGGCACTTTTGATTCAGAATAACTTTAATTCAAAAGTAGCTATGCATGATATATTTACGGGGGTTTAAATTTAATTACTAAATTAACTTTAATACATCTAATTAGTGAAAATACCGTAATGCTTGACACAATGGATGTAATAAGCCCGCTAAAATATATACTTTGCCAAAAAATGATGAATTTTCAAGTCTCATATGAGCCACGAGCACTAGATCACATAACCAACGATTTTTAACCGTTGATTTACGTGGACGATGTTTGGACAACGCTGATCATCGTATTAAAGAAATTATAGTGATGCAATTGATAATCTAATTATTTTAGGATATCATTAGTGGGCCACATGTCTAATAGATTCATAGTCTAGTGACACATATGTTACACAAGCGACCTACGAATGATTTTAAATGTAATCCATAGTCATGTTCAACTTGAATTAAATTAATTGAACGTTTGTGAAGTGTCAAACTAGCATAATTAAGATCAGATCATTTAACTTGTATATAGGTCATAAACCCCAAATTATAGCATTCAATTCCTACAATTTACCATCATGTGGTTCACTTAAGCATTGTATCTACCTTATTTTTCGACTCAAGCCCTGAAATGATATAGGGCAACGCATCACGGCAGACCCTACAATGCCTGCACCAAAAATGCATTATGGCTTATGTGGTGGGTTCAAACACAATATTTATTAAGGCCAGTTTGGACAGTGATTATAAGTGCAAGTAAGGTTGGCTTAATTGTAGTGTCTTATCTTCACTTGAAATGTTGAAAAACAAATAAAGCCTTGGCAGTTGTTAGGAGATTTGAGAAGATTACAATCTCCAGTCAATTTGGCACCATAAAGTAAGGGGGATTTCAAACACACAGAATTTCAAATCCCCTTAAAGGGAGAGTTTGAAATACAAGCTAAAAGTTAGGATTTCCTGTAAAATTCTTTCATGAGCCGCATGTGTAACATGTGTGCCAATAGGTTACTTATCTATTAGGTATGTGGCCCATTGATGATATCCCAAAACAATTAAATTATGAACAACATCACTAAAATTACTTTAATTGGATGATCTGTGTAGTACAAACATTGTCCATGTAAATCAATTGTTAAAAATCATTGGTTAGTTGTTCGGTTGTGATCCTATTTTTGTGGTTTATATAAGACTTGGAATTTCATTATTTTCAACAAAGTATATATTTCAACATAATTATTATATCATTGTGTCAAATATTACATATATACACTAATTAGGAATATTAAAGTTGATTTAGGAATTAAATTTAAACTCTTGTAAATATATTATGAATAGCTATTTTTGAATTAGATGTGCTTTTAAATCTAGGATGTCGATACAATTGGAGGATTTTAAATTTTAGGTATTTCAAATCTAACGGATTTCTAATTGGAGTATTCCAAATTTAGTGCCAAACGAGCCGTGATTCAAATAAGCTCGATATGTCACACATTTAAGTGAATTGATTTACAATTGATGCAGGGACGAACGTGATGAGGTCGATTACCGTCTTCCTCAAGGATTACTACTTCGAATCCATGAAGCTTATCTGGAGTCATCACAAAGACTTCTCGAATCCATGAGAAAAAAAGCAATAAAAACTCTTTAAAATTTGTAAGTTACTATAAATAATAAATTTACTATTTATAGTAGGTGTCCTATTTGACTTGACCACATGATTCTCCTAATTATTCTAAACACTTTTCATGTTGGATACAACTCCTAAACTTAACATATGAAGAGTTATAATCAAACCAAAACTTACTAAAAATAGTAATAATAAAAATAAACAAGGAATTCGACCATTGATCTGATGAATCTCGCAAATTCAGTATGGACAATCCGGCATTACCAGGTTAGTTGGCTAAAGTAACTCGTCCTATCCCAAAATCATATAAGGTACATCGAGTAACTCATTTCGATTTGTGAGATATACTTGTTTTAAAGTTCTAACTATCTTATGACTTCTGCCTCCAATCAAATTTCTCTTGTCCATCTTGGACATGAAAGTGTCCCGGCCCGCTCAACATCAACAAATCAGATTCGTCGAAATGACAAATCTCAACTAAAAAACTCAATCTAGAGACCCGATGGAGACCTGGTCGGATCTAGCTCGACCTGTACCAAACCCGGCTTGTTGACAGTCCTAGTGCTGACCGCTAACTGATCACTCCATCGAAGAGATGTGAACGAGATCAAACGGTCCATCGAGAGCGCGGCCTTATCTGAAACCAAAAGTTAAACCCTTCCCAAACTTACGGAGGCAACCCCATAGAGAGGAGTTGGGATGTGAACCCACACCATTAGTTGTATATGGGGCCATCACCCAACTCAGGTGGGCCACACCACCTTCATTTAGGGGTTTTAAGCATGTTTTTACCCATCTTCCAACGGTGTGGGCTACTAGAGTTTTGGATCGGTGTGATATTTCGGGCCAAGGCCAGACATTGGGTAGCCCAACTGACGGACGGTGTGGATCTCATGTAGAAGAAATTTCCCACCCCACGCCGTCTGGTCGTTACCTTTGGGGGACCGAGAGGAGAAATTAGTGATAGAATCGCGATATGTTAAATAAGGAATGGCTGATATTCCATCCCGATATAGCGGAGGTGTGTGAACTGATGTGTACACGTTATTCCGGGCGCGGATTGAATACCGACAAGGTCAGTAGCCAAATCGTCATTAAGTGACGTCACCTAACTCTGTGGACCCTCACCATGATGTATGTAGTGTATCCCTACCCTACAACCATTATAGGATCGTTTTATGGCATTACAAAGAGCATGAGATAGATCTAAATTCCACCGTTAGAAACATTAATAGGACTAACAGTGATGTCTTTTTGAGATCCATTATATTCATAAGTTAACATAGCCACAGATGAAATGAAACAAAAATATCAGCTTCATCGGAAACTACTGTGGCTCCTAAAAAGTTTTGAACGGTGATGTCACTGTCCCCACTATTTTCTACTGTGGGTCCACTTGAACTTTACATCTATCTCATTCTCTTTGTAATGACATAAAACCATCTCTAAAAATGGTTGGACGGTATGGATAAAAAAAAATGCATAATGAGCTAGGTGACGTCACTTCAGAAGCGATGTGGCTACTGATCTTGTCAGTATCCAAACCGCGCCCCGTTGTTCCCGCCGCGAATGGCTTTTTTAATGAATTCCGGAGGAATTTGATTCGTGCTGAATGGTACTACTCGGTCTGCACTCACCAACCATTGAAGTCGCACAAGTATACCTCCATGGCTCCATCCGAACCGTCCATATTTTAGGTCCCACCTAGGATCGAGCATAGAACAATAATCAGACTAAACCGATTACTCTTAACTATAAAATAAATGGCCATCAAATTAACGGTTAAGAATGAAAAATTTTCCAGTCCTGAACAATCGATTGGCAGGTAGTTATGATCATCCAGTTAATCCCATTGAATGGCTTTCCCGTGTGGGACCCACTAAGTAGGATGGTGTTTATATATATATATATATAATATATATATATATATATATATATATATATATATATATATATATATATATATATATATATATATATCTGCCAGCTGTGAACTGTATGCATGTATATGGACACGCGTTGTGAGTCAATCTTCTTCTCACGGATTTAATTGTGGGCCCACTCTTCATGTCATGTCAGATCCGTTGAATAGGGGTGCGAACTTTCAACGATGGTGGCCGCCAGCCCCGGCAATAAAAAGCTTTGTGGGGCCCACCGTGATGAATGTGTGACATCGTACATCACTTCCGCCGGCTCATGTTAGAACCCAAGCACAGCTCAGACCGATCCAAAACTGGAGCGGGCCGCATCATCATCCAACCCGTTCGCTAGGTGAGTCCCACCAGGATGAAGGTTATTAAAAAATAAAAATAAAAAATCAGCCTGTTGCCAAGGTTTGGTGGGCCCAACAATATTTCAACGCTAGCTGTTCCCATCCTCACATTTCCCCACTTGATTTCATGATCAGTCTTTCTTTTGGGTCCACGTATGCTGGAGTAAATAATGAACGGTGTGGATTTCACGTAAACATCGCGGTGGGCCGCACAGAGCGTCTGATTGCACGGGCTCCCTACAACAGGTGGGAAAGGGCGATTCTGGAATCCTCGTTTGAAGGTGGGTAGGTGAGGACTCAGAAGACGTTTTTCAAGTCAAAAGAAAGACTTACGGGATGATATTCGATATTTTGCCACGTCGGCAGATATCATGCACGTGCTGGATTCATCTCAAAGGCTTGCTTTGGACCGGTCTTAGATACACATGTGGCCTTATCTTAACCGTCCACTCCTCGGTGGAAGGCCTATAACATGGAATTTAAGTGGCTAGAAATTCTATGGTTATTTGCACAAGGAACGACTGAGGATCTATTGGGAAGCGTATCTGCTATGGGGAGTTACATATGTAAAATCCAAACCATTCATCAGGTTGGGCCCACTGTCTAAATTCCCAGGTTAAAACCAAGATGATATGTTCTTCGATTTAGTGACACGTGTGAGAAATATTGACCATCAGTCCTCATTTAATATACACGTGTTGCCTGATGACAAGCGAACCAACCTATATTCGCATGTTCATGGTGGGCCAACATGGTGAATGGTCCGGATCATCGCGAATATGATAAGTTGACAAGTATGTAGGAATCACGTAAGCATTTCTCTTGCGTAAATTGACGGTGTGGATCATTCGTTCATTTGTTTGTGGATGTATCTATCCACGTGTAGTGCGCAGTAGTGGGCAGTGGATAAAAAGGTAGACTTGGAACGAAAACCATCATTTTTTATACTTTTCAATGGTTAGTCTACAATCGATTGTAGAATAAACTTATTCTACAAAGTGATATGTGGGACCCACCCTGATCTGTGCACAGAATCCAATCCTTGCATCATCTGCACCGTTCATTGTCTCCTTGTAACTAAAAGAATCAGGCCAATCCAAAACTATGGTGTTCAACACCATATAAAATTACTTGGTGTGGCCACCTGAGTCTTGGAATGGCATTATTTAGGGGTTATCCATTCATCTAGTGGGGAAAATCCTCTCAACGGATTGGATGGCATAATAAAGGCACGACGTTCCCCACACAAAGTTTGAAAGTTTCAACGGTTGGTATCTTCATCCTCACTGTTCCCTGTGGTGTGACCCATCTTTTTTCTTTTCAAGAGAATTTTTTCATACGTAGAGTAAAAATTAATGGACACACCTTATGGACGGATTGGATTTGAGATTTATATCAAGGTGAGCCCTACGCACCGTCGCTATCTAGAATAAGCTTATTCTACAGATGTCCGAGTGTAGTAACAGACACTCCCTCGTGAATACTCTCAACTTTCTTTGGTTATAAGATGATCTTTTGACATTATGTTCATCATCTCTTTAGTTAGGCTCGTGGTTTCGTCAAGACTCTTGATTTTGGTGGGCCCCACAGTCGATGGACTGTGTCCCAGAAATATCATCCTAAACAATCCTAAAAGTATGTGTTTTATTCACGTCGTCAGTCCATTTTTTAGGGGTGATTGATTTTTCAAGTACCATTTACTTCTATTCATTTCTGTAATTACAAGCATAGTTCTTACTGTGACAATGATCATGTCTCCACACCGAAGCAGATTAATAAAAATAATAGGGCAAAGCCTGAGGTATGTGACTAATTCAAACCATCCAGCCCTTACACAACCTCATTTTGAAGTATGAGCTAAAACATGAAGCAAATCTGAAGCTCAAGCGGACCACTCTAAAGGAAATAATGAGACTTTTTACAAGCTCAGAAATTTAGGATCAAGTTGCTATTTGTGTTTTCATTTTATCCACGTCTCTATTGTCGTTCGAATAGGTTAGATGATAAACAAGTATTAATGTAGACTTTAAGAAAGTCAACTTTTAACACTTGACATCTTTTAAATCATTATTTCCATGGTCTACTCAAGCTTTGGATCTGCTTCATTTTTTGGCTCGTACTTTAAAATGTTAGCATAAAATGGATGCATAGCATGGATATGTACGTTATAAATCATAGTGAGGCTCGCAAATTTAAGTCAGCCTTTTTAAATAGATTTTCGAAACAAAATTCCTTCTCTATTTTTATGTCTTGACAAATGCTGATAAAAAATAATGATAGGTTATTTCTTTGTATTTATAGGGAAATTAGAAATTAATAATAATGGCTTATTTCGTTGTATTTACAAAGAAATTAGAAAGAAAAAATCAAACACCTTTAGTACCTCCTCAAAATTGAAGTATATTTAAATCTCAAGTGAACCACGCAATAATGACGATGACATTGAAACCTTCCTAGGGTTGGTAGTGATGTTAATTTGTCATCCCACTTATTTATAAGGTTACACGTGTCTAAATAAATGGAAAATGCAAATATCAACTTGATCCAACACTTTTATGGTCACATAAAAAATCAACAACATGCAATTAATTCTTGGGCTTGAAAATTGGATAAATGATGTGTATAAAACACATACATCATGGTGAGCTGTCTCCACACAACGGTAAAGTGTCACCTCAAGACGCAGTTCGCATCCTAGGAAATCCCCCCTACATATATAGAAATCAACATGGTTCACTTTTAGGTGGACCATGGGTGTATGAGAGAAATGAACAATTAAAGAAAAGATGACTAAAATTTGTATCATCCAAAACCTACGAGTGTAATTAAAAATATGGGAGAGATATTAAGTACCGACTAGATAAGAAGTTAGGATTATATAAGAGATTAAAAATAGTATTTTAAATAAGGGGATGGATGAGATACAAAATTTATCTCACTCGATTTTATATTGAGAATAATAATAATAATTTTTATTATTATCTTATTTTATTAAAAATAACGTGCATTGCAAATTTCAACCAGCACTTTTATATTCATTATAAATAATTTTTTTTTAAAAAAATCCAACGTTTCCTTATGTACTGTAATTTTGATTTAAATTCTAAAGTAAGTTTGAAAAATGGATAAATGATACTGATAAAACACGTACATCACGATGAGCTGAGTTGTACACAGTCTCCATGTAAAGGGTGGTGAGCGCTCGAGGCGCAGTCCGCATCCCGGGAAAAACAACACAGTCTACTTATCAAGTGGACCGCAGGTGTGTGAGAGAAATGGACGGTCAGATATAAGATGACCAACAATATCTGCACCCAGCCTACAAGCGTGATATTCCTGACGAGAAGACTGGCCTAAATTTAGGGATAGGGCATGCTCGCGATTGCTTACTGAGTAGCTCAGTACCCTTAGCGTACTGAGTAAACTGTGTGGGGTCCATTGTTATTTATTTATTTTATCCACTTTGTTAATCCATGTTAACAGATAATTTTAGGGCTTGATTCTAAAAACGAAGTAAATTAAAATCTCAAGTGGACCACACCACAGGAAACAGTTTGATTGAACTTCTACCATTGAAACTTATTTGGAGGCCAAAGAAGTTTTGGATCAAGCTGATGTTTGTGGTTTCTCTTCATCCATGTCTTTGTGATCTTATGAACAAGTTGGATGACAAATAAAAATTACTTTGGATCCTGGGAAGGTTTCAACAGTGGAAATCATTATTCCACACTGTTTCCATTGTAATGGTCTATTTGAACTTTGGATTTACTTCAATTTTGGGATCAACCCCTAACATTAGCAGTAAAATGGATGGACAGTGTGGATAAACCACACAAATTCATAGTGGCCCAACTGAGTTTACTCAGTCAATAATAGTATATTGAGTACGCGCAATCCGATTTCCTCGCGGAGTCTCTGTATCCACCATACGTGGAAATCACGGATTGCGTACTAAGTTACTTATCATACTAAGTAAACTTTGTTAGGCTTATTGTGAATGTACGTTGTTTATCCACACTGTCCATCCATTTTTACTGATAATGTTAACGGTTGACCCAAAAATTGAAGTAGATCTAAAGCTCAAGTAGACCATGCCACATGAAACAGTGTGGAATAATGATTTCCACCATTGAAACCTTCCTAGGGCCCAGAGTAATGTTTATTTGTCATCCTACCTGTTCATAAGATTAGAAAGAAATGGATGAAGAGAAAACACAAACATCAGCTTGATAAAAAACTTCTGTAGCCTTCAAGAATTTTTCAATGGTAGAGTTTCAATCACACTTTTTCCTGTGATGTGGTCCACTTGAGTTTTGGATACGCTTATGTTTTGGGCTAAAGTCCTAAAATTATCTATTAATATGGATGGACGGAATGGATAAAATAAATAAATAACGGTGGACCCCACAGAGTTTACTCAGTCCGCTGAGGGTACTTAGTTACTCAGTACGCAATCCGCTTCCGCATACGCGTGGTACGTCGGCATTTGAGTCGCAAATTTCCTCTTCGAGCTCTCTTCGCGAGAATCCTTTCATTTTTCTCTTTATTTATGCAATGGTTCCTCCTCTGATATCTACAAAGTCAACCAGAATCAGGAATCTGCTGCATACTCAATCGTCCCCAGCCAAAAATATCCGACGCTTGATATACGCAGGGAACGGTCGACATGAGACGGCCCAAGATGATTATATGCCAGACAACCCCTTCACGAGGTGTGTCCCATCATGATTAAAAATTAAAATAGAAATCAATGGGACCCATTAAAGGTTCAATGGTTTGTATTCCTGGACATGGAATGCGGTGGATCACTGACACTGGGGCCCACAGTGATGCATATACCTTACATCCACGCCATCCATCCGTTTTCAATGCTCATTTGAGAGTATGATCCAAAAAATGAAGCAGATCCAAATATCATGTGGACCGCATCACAGCAAACAGTGGTGACCATTAAAAACTTCTTATGGACAACAAAAGTTTTGAATCAAGCTTCACTACACCTGGGGGCACTGCGTTGTATATTCAAAATCGATTCCGTCTATCAGCTTCTATCCTTTATTTTTGTACGTAACACCGAAATCATTTATATATAGATCTTATGTGGGCCACTCCACCTGGAACAATGGGGATCCGACGCCAACCGTAGGTTTGTATGGCGGCACCTTGTTGTGAATCTTCCATCAAACCTGCTAATCTTCTGTGAATTTAAAGGATGAAAAGAAGAGGAAAAAATCAACCAGATAATTATATCAGGTGGCCCACACCCTGTGAACTTAACAGTTTTGGAAGAAATTTTAGATTATTTCCATTGATGTGGGACATATGAGATTTAAATCAAGCTTATATTCTGTCTGTGTGGTCCAATAATGATTTTTCAGCTGATGTACGGATTCGATTTTACATATACAACATGGTGGACCCCAAAGTTCTGGTATCCTAGACGTTGCCTAAACTAGGTAAACTGTAGAGGATTCCGGATGTTTGAAAAGTCAAGGAAGGCTTTTATGAAATTGGGTATCTTTCCACGTCAGCATATCTCGTGCAAGTGCTGGCTTCATATTCACTAAAGTGTTACCGGTGTTTCATTGACTGTGGGAACAGCCTTGAGTTATATTCTATATATCCACTCCGTCCATCAGCTTTTACAGATGATTTTAGGCCATGATCGAAAAAATGAAACAGATACAAATCTCAAATGGACCACACTACAGGAAACAGTGGTCATTGAACACCAAACATTAAAAACTTCCTGGGGCCCACCGTAATCAGTTGATAAGATCACATATGAGAATGAAGGGAAAACACGATATCAGCTTGATCCATTTTAACGGCTTGTTCCGGCCTGTCTTAGTTACCCACGTGACCTTGATCTTGACCGTCCGTTTCTGCAGTGGTGGGCCCATGACATGAAGTTTGAGACCCTTGCTAACGAAAAGCAGAATTTAAAAAAACAGACGGTTAAAAACAAACGTAGGCAATAAGCAAGCAAAGTTTCATTCTCTGAAAATGATTTGATAGAAATGATATTGTTATTCGCACAAGGAAAGATTGAGGATCTGTTGGGAGGCATATGGAAAATCGGGTTTACGCATGTGAAATCCAATCCGTTCATAGTGTTTTTCCTGCGGTGGAAAATCCCTCGGTGAAATGAAATTTTGACGGTCAATCTCCATTTCATGTACACGTGTTGGCCCGTTGACGACCTCATCAACCTATTGTAGGAAGATGGCATGTTCGTGATAGGGCAAGCTGATGAATGATCCAGATCGAGCACAAATGTGGGCATGTGTGTAAGATTCACCTAAGCATTTCTCTTGAGTAACTGACGGTATGGATTATTAATTAATCTCTACCTCTAGCTATCAACTTGTTCCGTGGAGTGGTGGAAAGGGGCGATGTGGGAAGAAAAAGATCTTTTTGTACCTTTCAGTGAGGCCGCTGAGTGTCAACTATCTGTAAATAAACTTACTCTACAACATGACCTTAATCCTTACATAAAATCCAACCCGTCCATCATGTGTAATCCCTCATTTTATCATTGCATAAAAGAAATAAGGCAGATGTAGAAATAAATTAGTCCACACCATGTAAAATCGTTACTTAAACCTTTAAAATCTCATTTTGTGTCTCATCTGAGTATTTTAATTGTCTGATTTTTTATTTGTCCATTCAACCTGGCGGAGAAAATCTTCTGAGTGGAATAAAGAAGAAATAAGCCCCAAAAAATCGGGAAGTTTTAATAGTGAGCTTCTGTCACTCTTGATGTGACCCACAGTTCATTTTTTATAGAGTTAGTCGGGATCCTCTGTTATATAGTCAAGAGGGATTTCCTGTTACCCTAATCCGTTCAAATTTGCAAGGGATTGTGTGGCTCGAGGGATTGAAAGGGATGGGAAGGTTTTAATCCCGGATTGGCCCGGCGTGCCAAACAGATCAGATATACAGGTCAGGGATATAGCAATCCCATGGATCTCAAGACAATCCACTAACACACCCTCATTACCAGAATCCATGCCATCCAACCCTAAAATCATTCAATTCCTTTCAATCCACCCCCGCCCAAACGGCCGTAATGGTTGGGCGTCCCGAAGCTTTTTTTTTATTCTTTTTATTTTTTTATTGAGCTGTGACGTCGACCAATTAGGAATAGGGTATCCGGAAATCCCTGTTGACCAGATAACAGATGATCCGGACTCTTATAAAGTATATTTTTTTTTCACATGGTGAATACAAAGGGGCCCACCTTATGGACGGATTGGATGTGGGATCTACATCACGGTGAGTCGCAAACCTTGCAGCGTTGTAGAATAAGCTTTTTGTTTTTTTTTTACACACGCACACTACCCCCGCGCACTCACGCCATAGTTGGATTTCACCGTTGTAGAATAAACTTATTTTGCAAACGTGCTAAGGTAACCAACGTGCTTTCAATCATCGCTCATTGAAAATTTGTACGTATTTTCTTTGGTGATAAGATGATTCAATTGACGTTTTGTCCATTTTCTTTATTGGGTGTCCAAAAACCGTTGATTTTCGTGGGCCCCACAGTCCATGGAGCTTCTCCCAAAAATATCTTCAATAGGATAATCTAAATGCTCATATGGGTGTCCTCAGCTAAGCCGCACGAGTAAAGCTCCCCACCTGGAAATCAGCATTATCCACTCATCAAGTGGGCCACCTCTACGAGAAAAATGGACGGTCAGAGAGAAGAGACCAGCAATCTAGTTTACACGTTTAACCCACATGACGAGCAGACTGGCCTGGATTTAGTAACAGAGCATGGCCTCGATGGGCCCCACCTGATGAGTTATAGGGATCTTGCACACACGCATGTCACATGCCATTTGTGTAGGGCTGAAAGTTCGGCGGGTTCAACCCGACTGACCCATGACCGACTTGACATTGGGTTGGGCTTTGCTAGGATATATCAGTCCAATCTCAAGCTTAGGCTATACTAACACCAATCCGATAAAACTTGAATTGGGCTCGGGTTGCTCGACCCAACTCGAACCCGATCAATATATAAATTAGTTATAAATTATAATTGAGTGTGGATCGTTTATGTCAAAGGCATACTAACGATGTCGGGTCTCATTTGTCCACGTCTTTTTCAAGGATTCAATTTAACAAAATATGCTAGATTTCTCTCTTCCAAATAGATTGGGTGCTATGCTGCATGACTTTTAAATGAATAGCTGTCTTATATTTTATCTTGTTTTTTCAAAGAAAAAATTTATTATGATAAATAATTATATATATAATTAATAAAATTATAAATACAAAAAATAAGTCCTCTGTTGAACTGAGCTTACTTGGGTTGGACTTGGGTTGAGAATTCAACCTGGGGTGGGGTGGGGTTGAGGTACAGGAACCTTGGGCTAGGTTAGGGTTGAGCACCTACCCAACCCAACCGACTTTCAGCCCTACATTTGTGCCATGATTCTCCTCTTCAAGCTCCCTTCGCGCGAATCCCTTGAGATCTGTCTATCTACGGCTTGATTCTTCCGTCGTCTTGCACGTCAACCTGCTTCAGAAATCTGCCAGATAATACATTGTCAACATCCGATAATATAGGACGGGAATCATTTCCATCACCACTGCAAAAGACGCCTCGACTCTGTGGGCTTTACAATGTTTTATATTTAAATCAATCTGTCCATAAGATGGGAATCATTATTTAAACCGTTCAAATAAAAACTTAGCTTGATCAAGGCTTCAATGGGCCACACTATCTGAACAATGTATAATTACTCCTAAAACCTCTAAATCCATCGTGAGTGGATTTATAAGCATTGGATCAGGAATTTTTTTGTATCTTCATTTCAAAATGGTGGATGAACCTAATTAACGGGTTTGATAAAAGATACATACCATGTATGCTTGGCATATTCTCCTTTGTTGGAGTAGTGTGACCGACCTCAGCTGTTGATCTGGCTCTCTTCCGTACCCCAGGCTATAAAATCGAGGATACATTAGGTGCGCCCCCACCTTACCTAATACAGTGCACGGTCCTTAGCGTGGGGCCCACCTTGATGTGTTTATTCTATATCCACACCGTTCATCCGTTTTTGAAGATCATTTTATAAACTAATATAAAAAATTAAGAAGATAAAAATCTCAGGTGGACCATTCTATACAAACAGTGATGATTGAACGCCCTACAATTAAAAACTTCTTAGAGCTCACCTTGATGTTCCCATAAGTTTTATTTTCCATCTAACCTGTAGATTAGGTCAAAAAAAAAACATAGATGAAGGGAAGAACCAAATATCTCTTGATCCAAAACTTTTGTGGCCCATTTATCGTCAATCGCCACTGTTTTCTATGGTATCGTCCACTTTATAATTGGATTTCCTTCATTTTTTGCGTCATGCCTTAAAATCATCTATAAAAGGGGATGGACGGCGTGGATGTAGAGTAAAAAAACATCAAGAAAGGCACCACGGTGAGGGCCGGGTTAGGCCGGTGCCGCACCTAATCTGCTCCCATATACAACATGGTGGGCCCCAGAGAGCGTGGGAGTTTTGCACGCTTGATAGAACAGCTACTGCAGTTGCCGTGTGATGATGGATTGTCCAATAATATACGACGTTTGATATTTGCCCACCACGTTGCCATGACAGCCGACGATATCACTCAAGAGGCACGTGATTGGACCCACATATGTGACGTCAGCATCTATTAATGTAAAGTAGGTCATCTGCGTCCAACCATCTAAAGATGATATTACATTCACCGGGAGCGGATTACGTGAGCGGCCCACCTTGATGTATGTATTGTATGTCCTATCTATCATTTTTTTCCTATCAATCCAAAAATAAAACATACCCAACTCTAAGGTGGACCATGCTAGAAGAATATATGTTGATTGACGGTGACACCGGCCCACTACAATGTTTCGGTAATGTGTAATTTGAAACTTGACGATAAGGTACATAAAGAATAAAGATGAAAAGGAAAAATAAATAAATATCAACTTTATCCCATTCATCCATTCTCTTAAGAGCCAATCGAACCACATTATATGTGATTTATATAAAATACACATGGTGTATTGGGAGATTTTATTTTATTCTTTTAAAAAAAAAAAAATTTCTTAACAGATAACAGCCGGAACCTATCAAATAATATTACGTCAATGTCTAAGTGATCGATGAAAAATCAATCACGAAGAAATGGCTACAGGACAAAGATACCAAAGGGAGAAACAAATGTGGCAATCGTCGAGATATGAGAAGGATCCAAATGACATCAAAGGTATAAATAGAAGATAAATGCAATAAGAAAAATCATCTTATGCCAACTCAAATAAATTAAATCTATTTTTCAATTATCTTCTCAATTACTAGTCTATTTATATTTCATGGTGTTATTATTTATTTTCTTATGAAGTAAATTACATTTCTTAGTGTAATCTTTTTGCTTTTCAACATATTATTTACATTTCATAGTGTCAACCAAGTAGCTGATAATCTTTTATTATAATCTGAGTATATACTCGCACGCTTAATTTAATTTTTCACTCGAAAAGGTGATCTACAGCTGTTCTTCATCACTACAGTAAGAATCTCCTTCTCATTTCATTTATTTGTATACAGAAGACAAAGATGTAACCAATCATCAAAGGACGAACCACACCCTCTAAATATCGTCTAATCTTGTTTATACCTTGAGTGAGGAGCTAAATAGGCGACCGATGTCATCATATCTCAGTCATACATTACGTGTCTGCCTATCTTAGTGTCTAGGGTTTGAATTAAAACTGCAATTTTACTTTTGGCACGCCCACAAACGTACAGCCAAAAACAAAACCAACCCAATAGATCCAAAACTTGTATAGCCTATTAACAGCCAATAAAGGCTGTTTTGTTCCCCATGGTATGGTACACATGAGAATTGAATTTTCTTCATTTTTTAGCTCAAGCACTAAAATGATCCAGAAAAATGGATGGACGGCATGAATGTAGAATAAATACATCAAGGTGGGCCCCACAGTAAGAGCGGCACCATCTTGGGTGAGGCCAGGCCGCACCTAATTAGCTCTCCCATCCACCAGATAATCCCATCCGTCTGATCAACGGCCCGCAAATGAATAAAATGATTCACATTCAGTGCCACCAATATCATATAATCAGTGAAGATACAATCACACGTGGCTTCTTCATGGAGGGTCCGACCAGACCACACATCCAGATCATGGGGACTAAATGAAAGTGGGCCCACCAATTATGAAGAACTCTATGAAGTGCCATCCCCAATCATACATGCACAGGCATCAAGCATGATTGGTGATCAGGACCATTGAATTGGTGGGCCACCATAAGGTTGGACAAAATTTAAAAATCGTAGTGGTCTAACAATCCGACCAATTGCAATGAGCTTTGCCCGTTGCACTATAATCATTGCTCGATTTTCTCGTTAAGCCAGTGATCAATGGCTACCATAGATCTTTCGGCCATCGATCAGCAGATCAAGGGCCTTGATCAACATGCACGAAAATGCCACGTGTATGTTGGAGATGTACTAGATTAAAGAAAACACAGAAAATGTCCCAACGCTAGGATCATCCTATCACGTGCAATATAAAAGCATCGGCCGCCAATGCGTTTGAAATGTACGCGGACTGGGTACTACCCGGCTGGTCCCTAGCTAGGAATGGACAGGGGTTCTGAGGGCCAGTGTGATGTATGGGTTTTATCCAAACCGTCCATCCATTTTTACATATCATTTTAAAGTACAAGCCCAAAAATGAGGCAGATCAAAGATTTAAGTGGACCACACCACGGGAAGCAGTGGTGGTTAATGACACCCACTGTTGAAACCTTCCTGGGACCCACCGTGATGGTTAATTGCCATCCAACCTGTTCATAAGGTCACATGGATGTGGATGGATGAAGGACGAATACAAATATCACCTTGATCCAAAACTTCTGTGCTCCCCAAAAAGTTTTCATGTAAGTGTTTAATCCCCAATGTGTGGTCCGTTTGAGCTTGAAATTACCCCCCTTTTTTTACCTTGTACCTTAAACTGATATGGAAAAATGGATGAACGGTGTGGATAAGACCCGTACATCACAGTGGCCCCTTAAAGCCAAGGACGGGAGGGGTAGTCACGAATCCGCGTCCTTTGGTCATAGCTGTCTGTTATAACAATACCAGTATAAATGTATCATTCGTAGCCGTCCAATAAATGTGCAACAATATGATAGTAGCATTATCAAAAAAAGAGTAGATTTTGTTTCATTATACATCTAAACTGGTCCAAATTATTTTAATAATTTTAAATTAATCTAAAAGTGCCTGCGTATTATCCATTACACTCTGCCAGAGTATCAAAGTAAAAATTGCCACTTGGCGCAATTTACAGGACGGGCGCCTCTTTCGAAGTCAAAGGCGACGTGTGGATACAGCACATACTCAACCTGTCAGTAGCTAATCCCGCTCATTGTTTTATTTGTAAATTGCATGTGCCGCCCGTAACGGAAAAGTTACTGTTCTCGCAATCTATGTGCTGTCGATGAGATTACCGTCATAAATCTGCTCCCAATATTAAGTTTCTCAATATCAAAACAGGAATCCAAAAGTCAGGCAGATATAGTGCTGGGCATCGGAAGAATTGACTTCGGAGGCTCAACTTGTACTATTAAAGGTAATTTTGTGTTCATCAAAACTTCTATTTAATGATTTTCATCTATTCTTATAAAATACATTACACGCTTGGGTATTTTAATTTATGAATTTTGTTAAATTAAGGTTGGATAAAATTGAATGAACCTGACGTGGTGCTGACTTGACTCGACTCAGTCTCTATGATCAGGTCAGACTCGATCTTGATTAATTCAGGCCAAACCCGCACTCGAATCGAGTCAAGCATGCTCGATTTGGTACTAAGGTCAAATTCAGGTCAAGTCTATTTCAAAATCAGGTCAATCGGGTCAACCCTAACGCGGTCTGACTCAACTGGATGCCCAACTCTAGGCAAATACAAAACTTCAGTTGGGCCACACGAAATGAAACAGCGAGGATTGAACGCCTACTATTGGAAACTATGTGAGGTCCACAAAAGTGTTCTATCAGTATGATATTTGTGCACACAATTTATCTGAGTGGTAATAAACCTATGAACAGTTTGGATGGCATATAAACAACATGATTGGCTTCGAGCAGGTTTCAATGGTGGAGGTTTCTGTTCTCACTGTTTCATGTGGTGTGGCACACCTGAGTTTTGGACTCCTGGGCTATTTTGAGCTTGAGAAAATGAGTTTTTGGCTCCTGGGCTATTTTGATCTTCAGAAAATGAGTGTTGGACTCCTGGGCTATTTTGGCCTTGAGAAAATGATGGATCGGATGGATTTTGTCACCGTCTTCCCTGTAGCCACGCACATGGATTCTGACTTCCTGTGAACATGTTTACTTATCTTTTGAATTGGATTGCGGAAGTGGATTAGGTGTGGTGAGGCCTACATCATGCCGTCCATTCATTCTGCCTTATCATTTTAGAGGGTCACTCCAAAAATGAAGCAGATTCAAATCTCAGGTCGACCATACCATAAGAAAAGGTGGTGAATTTTTTAGATCAAGCTATAATATATATATATATATATATATATATATATAATATATATATATATAGAGAGAGAGAGAGAGAGAGAGAGAGAGAGAGAGAGAGAGAGAGATGCTCACCTATGCACGCGCACCTTTGCACACATGTCATGGGTGTCTAATAGGAATGGTCCATGTGATGTAGAATCCCATGAAACCCTAAGAGAAAAAATTTCACCCTGATCTAAAATTCTGGTGGGCCATAGCAAAGAGAAATGCAAATCAAGAGAGGAAACCATTTTCATTTTTCATGGCCTACCAAAGTTTTGGATCAAAGTAAAAATTGGGCCCGGGAGGGTTCTTGAGGTGTTGCTTCACATGGACCGTTCAGATTTTTGAGTCACATCACGTATGAGGAGTTCTCAAAAAGTTTACGGGAGTTCCATGTGAGCCGGTGGGCAGCTTAGCATTGGAATATATATATATATATATATATATATATATATATATATATATATATATATATATACACACACACACACGGAAACGCTCACCTTCGAAAGAGTTCGTACGTACTACGTACGAACTTTTTTGAGAACCCATCATACGTGATGGGGATCCAAAATCTGAACAGTTCATGTGAAGCAGCACCTCGTGAAACCCCCCAGTCCCAAATTTTACTTTGATCTAAAACTTTGATGGGCCATTAAAAATGAAAACAGTTTCTTCCCTTGATTTGAATTTCTCTTTGCTATGGCCCACCAGAATTTAGATCAGGGCGAAAATTTGTCACATATGGTTTCATAGGATTCCGCATCACATGGACCGTTCAGATTACACACCTGTGGCACGTGTGCAAAGGTGCACGGGAGAGCATGACTATATATATATATTCACACCGAAACGCTCACTTGCGAACCTTGAGAACCCATCATACGTGATGGGGATTCAAAATCTGAACCGTTCATGTAAAGTAGCACCTCGTGAAACCCCCTGTGCCCAAGTTTTACTTTGATCTAAAACTTTGATGGGCCATGAAAAATGAAAACAGTTTCCTCCCTTGATTTGCATCTCTTTACTATGGCCCACCAGAATTTTAGGTTGGGGTGAAAATTTGTCACATGGAGTTTCATGGGATTCCGCATCACAGGACCGTTCAGATTAGACACCCATGGCAAGTGTGCAAAGGTACGAACGTGCCTAGGTGCGCAGGGAGCACGCCTTGTGTGTGTGTATATATAATATATATATATATATATATATATATATATATATATAATATATTTCCTTCATATATGTTGGTGTGACTTATAAACAGATTGGATGGCAAATAGACATTATGGAAACATTACAGTGGGCCATAGGAAGTTTTTAATGATCGGGCATTCAATTACCACTGTTTCCTATAGTATGGTCTACCGGGATTCATATCTGCTTCATTTTTTATTCATGCCCTAAAATGATACGGCAAAATGACGAACGGATGTATTATACATACATCAAGGTGGGCCACACGGTACGGCCTGCACTATCTTAGGTGAGGCCCAATAGCACCCGGTACTGTGTATAAATGGCAAAACTGTGGGACCCACCATGAGGTATGTGTTTTATCCACACCATCCATTCGTTCTTCCAAATCATTTTAGAGCATGAGACCGAAAAATGAGGCAGACCTAAAGCGCAAGTGGACCACGCCACAGATATGTATGCACAGTTACTACATGCCATATATAATGTTTTATAATTCGGTTTGGGTACCTGTGCCCAGCCCAAATGGCTTAAATCAATGCCATTGCCACCTGCACCACCCACACCCCTTTACCACCGATTACCGATACGTGGGCCAGATCCAGGTACCCACATACCCGGCCTGTTGTCAACCTGCCTTCAGTTCAATAATTATTTAGCCATACAATACAAACCGTCCAATTGGGGGCATCCCCTATCTGTAGTGGGCCACCATTGATTTTCTTCCATATATAGTTTCTTATTCCACCATCCAAGTCTTTTTGCATGGTTTGATTTTGTAATCCAGGCCCAACGGTCGATTTGTGTCGCACCTTGGATGGAACACGGCTGGAAATCTCAGACATTGGAGGATTGCCTATTAGGACACAAATTGTAAGGCTAGGATTGTCCAATCAAGGAGATATTTGGGCATGGCCAGTGCTGTAAAAAATTAAAGACTTTGATACATCGTAGGGTGTGATGGATGATACGCAGGCACTCAGAAATTAAATACATGGAATAGAGGTAATTCAAATTAGACTATTCATGGTTATGGGTCCATCTCAAAACATTACCCTTAATTGATCATCTGACCATCAGATTAGGGGACACATATTGGACGGTTAATAACAATACATACCCAACAGTCCAATTTCAACAAAACGGTGTCCACGAATCACAGTAAAATTGTTGGGTGAATCAGGATACCTCATCTACAATTTCTGAGCGCCCGCATATTTACTCATATGCAGCCAGAGTATCAAACAACACAAATTAATACCAAAATGGTACTCGAGAACTGAAAGAGAGGAAAGGGATTTTTTATTTTATTTTTTTAAGGAAAAGGTTTTTTTTTTTTTTTAAAAAAAAAAAAAAAGAGGAAAAGGAAAGGAAATAAAATAAAAGAAACGGAAATGATAGAAGCTAAGGATTGGACAGCTAGGATCTTTTGAATCTTTGATTACTGTTACAAAGCAGCATAAGTTACACCAACATCCCACAATGGCACATGACATTCACAGTTTTGAGGCTGGAATGTAATCAAGAGTTTTGCTAGTTCCACACACACCTCCACACGATCCAAGCCGTTCATCAAGTGGCACCCTATCATCCAGATGCACTAGCCCAAAAAAATGGGATATTCCACTCATTAGACGGGCCACATGTGTGCAATAAAATGGATGGTTATGAAATCAGCAAACTGTCCACATTCAATGCTCACTTTATTGGACGACCTGATTCTTGTTGCAGGTCAGCTAACCGATGCGGCCCACCTAATGATCAGCTTGGATCATGCAAATGCAAAGGTACATGTGGAATTAACAAGACTCGTGAATCAATCAATCAGCGAAAAGAAAAATAATTAAAAATCAAAGGTTTACCCATCTGGAGATAACTTCTTCTTCTTGTGCTTCCCTTGATGCCTGTCCTTCACCTTCTCAACCTTGCCATTTTTGGCACCCTGATCGCTGACGGACTCTGGCTGCGCGCTACACATCTGCTTGAGCCCGAACTTTGGCCCGCTGGCCCAAATGCTCCTACCCCTGCCTAACTTCTCAATCTGCTGCCGCATGCTCATGCACTCCTTCTCGAGCTCTGACACCCGTGTCCTCATGTGGTCCATTCCCACCTTCAACGCCTGGTTCTCTCTCACGGCCATGGCCCACCCGCCACCTTCGCCAGGTCCCCCTGTGAGGCCGCCCCTCAATGGGCGCGACCCACCGTCAAGGTTATCGGAGACCAGGAAGCACCCCGCGATCAACGTTCGTAGTTGGAGCTGTTCAAAGAACAGGACTTGGACAATGATTCTGAGTGGGAGCCTATCGTTCTGAGCAGCATGGGTACAGGCTTCCAAGGAGAGCTTCTGGCAGTCCATCAGCCTGCAAAACCGTTCCCTCTCGGGGTCCGTCAACCATGGGTGGGCCTGCAAATCAATGGATGTAGAGCTCAACATCGGAAGAATAGGTTGAGAACAGGAAAATGAATTAACCAATGGAAGGCATAGAACGAGAAAGATCATATATATGATATTTGATTGGAACATCATTTTCTAGTTGACCCTATATGGTAAAAGTGACAACTATGCTGCCATTGTTTCCATATCCTACGCCATTGATCCATTGAGTCACATCATGGGATAAGCCATGCTCCAATATCTTCCCCTATTAGACAATCCTAGCCATCCATTGAAAATAAACAAGCAGAAATGAAAGTCTAAATTCAATGGGGCCCAACAGGATGGTTAAGATTCTCCAACATGGGAGAGCTTTGGAGTAGCTACTGTGCAGCATAAGGCCCATTAGTTTAATAACTTGGATCACAAAAAAGGTGGGTCCACTTGTAAAGTGGTGTTTGGCTGGGAGCAAATGCTGGACAGAACAATGTTTACCCTGTATTAACAGGGGCTGGAAAAGAGAGTCAAAATAGTAGTTCTAGCTCCAGTCTTCAAATTTAAATTATGGAGCAGTGCTACTGCTAAGTCAGGTCCTAAACGTGTTTCTTTTCTAACTGATTACATGGACATGAGGTGTCAGACACGTGACTTGGGCAAGACAACTAACCACTTGCTCTAAAAGCTCAAACTGATAGAGCGTGACGAATCAATGACGAATCAGTCCATTCATCTCATAGCTAATAGAGCGTGGCGGCAAATCAATCCCTTTATCTCATAGCTAATAGCCTATGCATTAATCACCCCTGGTGAGGAGTCTCGAACACGAGACCTCCCTCTCTGATACCACTTTCATGCAGGACAACTAACCACTTGCTCTAAAAGTTCGAACTGATAGAGCGTGGCAAATCAATCCCTTTATCGCATAGCCCAGGCCCCACATCACATGGGTTAGGTCCTCGGCCGAAACCCCCTCGTGGGCCCCACATCACATGGGTTCCGCCTCACATGGGTGGGGCTTACCTCACATGAGCCACCCGCCTCACACGGGCCGCCCACCCCGAGTGTGCCCCTACATACCACAGGCCACCCCACTCAAGCCCGGTGTGAAAATGCCCCTGCATTAACTAGCCCAATCCAAACTTTATGCCAGAGCAGGTGGGGTTGGACTCAAGCTAGAAATCCTCAACGTGACCCTAGGTGATGTTGGGCTTGGGTTGAACTCTCCGGCAACCCAACCCAACTTGCATAATTATATATGAGAAACACTAATGGACTAAGGGATTTAATACCTCCAGAACTAGAAATTTCGAAATGTATCTTTTGTATTAGTTTACTAGTTGCTGGTGTTAACCCAACCTGACCCGAGCTGTGTTAGGGTTGAGTATTCAATACCTCAGGTTGGGCTCAAGTTGGGTAAGCTCAGTTGGGTTTTGGGTCAGGTCAGGCCTGGGTACCAACTCTTCACAATGGGTTGGGTTTGGGTTGACTCACAAGATGACCGACCCACCTGAGTTGCACCCTTTATTACTATTAGATACAGGCATACCAATGTTACCTGCATTGCTGACCCCCAATGCTTTCCTTTCCAAATCTGTGGCTCGGTTGTGATAGGAAACACTCTATTTACCAACCTGAGATTATGGTTCTATACTCTTAGTGGTGATTAAGTTGTAATGTAACTTTTATGTTTACAATGTAAACATTTATACTTTTTATTTAAAGCAACAGCA
Organism: Magnolia officinalis; assembly: GCA_021015155.1. Taxonomy (NCBI): domain Eukaryota; kingdom Viridiplantae; phylum Streptophyta; class Magnoliopsida; order Magnoliales; family Magnoliaceae; genus Magnolia; species Magnolia officinalis. The sequence continues at coordinate 24,537,177 of JAJHSJ010000002.1, read as the reverse complement.
TGCCTATAATATAAAACTATGCATGTGGGATCTATAGCAATAACACTCATCATCTCATGTATAAATTACAATATCAATTTATAAGGCCGGGTTCTCTGATTGATCCGAAGAGGGAAGTCCCTGTATAGAACTTAGCTGGTAGATGTGGGACTCATGGTTGCTCTATCCAAGCCATTGATCCGACAGCCCCCATCATGGATGGCCCCAAAATCTCTCAAATTGGAAGATCTTACCCATCGAATCTTTGGTCTTTCCTCCATTGAATGTGGTTCATTTGTGCATTTCTTTTTAACCTTGCATGCCAACAACAGGAAGGTTAGAATTGACCAATTGAGAGGGTAGTCTAGGAATGTTCCATCAAGATGAGGCGGTCAGACCAATGGCTTGTATAGAGCGACCATCGGCCTCACATTTACTAGGTTCCACGCAGGGAAGTTCCCTGCTCAGGACGAATGAGGAACTCAGCCTCTCAATTTACTTCATCATCATCATCTAAGCCTTATACCAACTAATTGGAGTTGGCTACAGGAATCCTTTTCCGCGCCGTAACTTCAGTAAGACCATAGGTCATCAAGTCTTTTCTTACTACCTCCACCCATGTTCTTTTGGGTCTTCAACTTGAATGAACACCTCCTAATCGGTGAAATTCTTAGTCTCCATTGCACATCACTAAATCATCTAAGTCTACTTCATCTTATTACCTATTGGTGCTACTCCTAAGTTCCCTTGACTGAATTCATTTCTACTTTTATCCTTCCTCATCTTGCCACTCATCTATCTCGACATCCTCATTTCAGCTACACTCATCCTCTGAACATGTTGTTCCTCAACTGCCCCACATTCTGTCCCATAAAGTATGGCTTGTCTTATAGCTTTCCTACAGAATTTCCCTTTCAGTTTGACAGGTACAGAATGATCACATAAGACTCCAGAGGCACACCTCCATTTCTTCCACCCAACTTGAATTCTATGAGCAACATCCTTCTCAATCTCTCCACTCTCGTGAATCATTGACCCAACACATCGAAAGTGATCATTTTGGCAAACTTCTTGGCCAACAATCTAAACTATTCCTCATTTTTTACTCTATTGTTACTAAAATTGCACTCCACATACTCTATTTTTGTCCTAATTTTAAATCCTTTATTGAAGAGAAGTTTGGATTTGGGAGAAATCTTGACTCGAAATGAGGACGGTCCAAAACTCAGAAGTGACAAAAAATCTATAGAAACTTTATTTTTCCAAATATTAGCATGGATCGCAAGGGAAATCCATGTATATGCATGGTTCTCATTCAATGACATGGATTTGTGGCTACAAAAATTAACATTTATGTAAGAAGTGAGAAATTTTGGTGAAAAAGAATCTTATATTATAAGTTTTAAAAAATATGATATATTTATATATATATATATATAATATAAGTGTAATGGTCTCCTGCGAACCATCCCGCACGCTACTTGGTGCGGTCCAATTCCCACTGCAAAGAGGAAATCAGATTGTGTACTGAGTAAACTCTGTTGGGCCCACTGTGAATGTATGTGGTCTATCCACGCCATCCATCCGTTTTTTAAGCGCATTTTAATAGTTGAGACCAAAATTGAATCATTTCCAATGCTCAAGTGGACCATAGAACAGGAAACATTGGGAATAATAATTTCCACCATGGAAACCTTTCTAGGGTCTACAGTGATGTTTATTTGTCATCCAACCTGCTCATAAGATCACACATATGGATGAAAGGAAAACACAAATATCAGATTGATCCAAAACTTTTGGACTCCAAGAAAATTTTCAACGGTTGACATTCAATTCACACTGTTTCCTATGGTGTGGCCCACTCGAGCTTTGGATATACTTCATTTTTGGTTTTAAGCCTTAAAATTATCTGTTAAAATGGATGTAAGGAGTGGATGGAATATATAAATCACGGCGGGCCCCACAGAGTTTACTCAGTACACAATCCGCTTCCCCGCAAGAGACCTGTGCGCGGATTGGCTATTGACAGGTTGAGAAGCCACCAAATTTTGTGGCCCACCATAATATATGTTTGGTATCCAAGCCATCCATCCATTTGGAGAGATCATTTTAGGGTAATATCCAAAGAATGAGTCACATCCAAAGCTCCAATGGACCCCACCGCATAAAACAGTGGGGAGAGTGACACCACCGTTAAGTAGGGATTAGATACTGACAAAGGGTACACGAATTAGATACTGACAGGTTGAGTAGGGAGACTGGCTACTAAAGTGACGTCACCAAGTTCTGTGGACCCCACTGTGATGTATGTGTTGAATCTACAATGTCCATCCATTTGGAGATATTATTTTAAGCCATGAGCCAGAGAATGAGGCAGATCCAAAGCTTTAGTGGACCCCACCACAGAAAATAGTGGGAAGATTGATGCCCACCGTTGAAACCTTTCTAAGGCCCACCATGATGTTTTTTTGAAATCCAACATGTTCAAAAGTTAACAAAGACATTAAAGAGAAGGGAAAATACAAATATAAGCTTGATCGAAAGCTTTTGTGGCCTTTAGAAGTTTTTTAACGGTGGCGTCACTCTCCCCACTGTTTTCTGTGGTGGGGTCCACTGGAGCTTTGGATGTGACTCATTCTTTGGATATTACCTTAAAATGATCTCTCCAAATGGATGGACGGCACGGATACAAAACATATATAATGGTGGGGCACAAAATTTGGTGACGTCACTTCTCAACCTTTCAATAGCCAATCCGCGCCCAGGTCTCCCGCGGGGAAGGAATTGCGCACTGAGTAAACTTTGTGGGGCCCGCCATGATTTATATATTCCATCCACTCCTTACATCCATTTTGACATATAGTTTTAAGGCTTAAGCCCAAATATGAAGTATATCCAAAGCTCAAGTGGGCCGCACCACAGGAAACAGTGTGAATTGAATGTCAACCGTTGAAAATTTTCTTGGGGTCCACAAGTTTTGGATCAATCTGATATTTGTGTTTTCCTTTCATCCATATATGTGTGATCTTATGAACAGGTCAGATGACAAATAAACATCACTGTAGACCGTAGAAAGGTTTCAACGGTGGAAATTATTATTCTCAATGTTTCCTGTTCTATGGTCTACTTGAGCATTGGAAATGATTCAATTTTAGTCTCAACCATTAAAATGCACTTGAAAAACGAATGGACGGCATGGATAGACCACATCCATTCACAGTGGGCCCAACAAAGTTTACTCAGTACGCAATCGGATTTCCTCTTTGCGGTGGGAATTAGACCGCACCAAGGTAGCGGGTAGGTTCGCGGGGATGGTTCTCATAGAGGACTGTTAATTAATGTGAAAAAGTTATACCTTAATGAGTGTTCACCAATCCATTAATTGGCTACAAATTCTATATATTTATTTTTAAATTGATTTTTTCGACAACATATGGTTAGGCCCTTATAAAATGGAAACTTACTGTGTATAGTTGTTTTTTTGCAATATTGTGATTCCTAAATGTCTAACCATACATCTTTTAACATCTCCTAAAGCTTCACTAAAAGATTCCACCTTTTTCCCAATGATTCCCCGCAAATAACAATATTTCTTCCAAGTATCGGTGAATATATCGACAATACCGATACATGCTTCCGTATCCCCAATCATTGATACACATAACAATGCCAATACTCAAAATAATATCCATAACCAATGTGAATAGGTATGGGCTTAATAACAACCCCTAGTGCAAGACTAGGATAATTGGCAACTCACTTCTCTCTCCACTAGTGGTCCTCACATTTGTTACCCCTCCATCAAACATATCCTTAATCATGTCAAATATATCCTCTTGAAACTCCTTGACACTCTTTTCTTTCTAACACCCACCAAATTAATTCTTTAGGGACCCTATCTTATGATTTCTCCAAGTCAACAAAGACCATGTGGATATCCTTCCTCCTTTTCCTATATTTCTTCATCAAGTGTCTTACGAATATGGCATCAGTGATAAACCTCCCAGGCAGGAAACCAAACTAACTTTCTAATGCATTCATCTCATGCCTTAGTCTTTGCTAGTCTTTGCTCAATCACTCTCCTAATGTTATGGCTCATAAGTTTAATCCCACAATAGTTAGTGCAACTCTGTATCTCTCCTTTATTCTTATAAATAGGTACAACGGTACTTCTCCTCCATTCGTCTAGCATTTTCTTGGTTCTCACAATCTTGTTGAACAACTTTGTCAACCAACATTACCCAGATCTCCCATATACTCTCTATTGGAATACCATATGGTCCAAGGGTTTTTTCTGTTTTCATCTTTCTCAAAGCTTTTTTCACTTCAACTCATAAAAAATAATAATAATAAGAATAATAAAAACACTTCAATTGTGTGGGTTCTACGAAAGTATCTCTAGTCTCCAAATGTCATTTGAGTTTATGGTTTCCTCTATCCCTATGCTCTCAAAGTGTATCATTTAAAAAGTTCTAAAAACAGCTTCTCCAACTTTCGTTGACCTCATTTCCTTTACTAGAACCCCCTGGTTATTGCTCTTAATGCATTTAATGTGGATCTAGGTCCCTCCCATTCCTCTCTCTCATTTTTGAGAGTTTAAAGACAACTTTCTTACCTTCTCTTGTCCCAAATTTATTGTAAAGATCATCATAGGCCTTAACTTTAGCCTCACTACTTTCACAACAATCTTTTGGCATTTTTATATTGTTCAAAATTTTCAGCATTTCTAGTCCACCAATAGGCTTTTGGAAAATGAATATTTCTCATGAATAGCTTTTTGTACATCGTAATTCCGCCACCAAGTTTACTTGTATGATTCATGTTTCTCTTTACATAATACTCCTAGAACATCTTTTGCCACTTTCCTAATGCACTCAACCATCTCATTCTACATAATATTTACTTCTTCCTCAACATTCCACTTTTCTTTTTCCATTAATTTATTTCAGAATAACATTGTTTTCTCTCCTTTGTAAATTCCACCACATGATCTTTGGACACCTATTAATTGTACTCCTTTTGTTCCATACTTTAATATAGACATCCATAACCATTAACCTATGTTGTGCAGTCAGACTCTCTCCTAATATAACCTTACAATCTTTACATATTGATCGTTTTGTTTACCTAAGTAGAAAGAAATCCATTAGGCTTGCATATGACCACTTTTGAAAGTTACTAAATGTTCACCTCTCTTTTTAAAGTATCTGTTTGCTAAAGCTAGATTCTATACCATCAAAATCAAGGATAACATCTCACATCTCATTTCTTCGCCCAAAACCATATCCTCCATGTACGCTCTCATATTCTCTACTTTCTTTTCCTACATAAACATTTAAGTCTCCTCCAACAAATATCCTCTCCCCGTCGGGAATTCCTTGCATTAGTGCATCCATATCCTCCCAGAATTGTCTCTTGACTTTATCCCCTACCCCTATTTGCAGCGCATATGCAACAATAACATTAATTATCTCCTCTCCTAACACAAGTTTTATTAATAAAGTACTATAATTTGCTCTCCAAACGTCTACAACTTTATCCTTTAAATCTTTATCTACCACTCTCCTACCCAATTTCTACTATTGTACTTTCTTATATACCAAAGTTTATATCCATCAGTTTCTCCAATTTTGACCCATTTCCACCTAGTCTCCTAAACGCAAGCTATATTAACTCTCTTGTTGTTTATCGTATCTACTAACTCCATACTCTTACCTGTCAATGTTCCTATATTCCATGCGACAAGAGAATAGGGACTAGCTTCTTTACCCGGACACATCCAAAATAGTGCAGGAACCCTTGCCTACTTCTCACAATAATCAAGCATTGTTACGGCACGTCACTTCCGAGGAATGCCATAGCCAACTCTTGCCCATTTCTCTCAACACCAAACTTCTAATGCAACATGTTGCTTACAGGGAAAGCCCTAACTAATGTTTGAAAGATCAATATCGGGTTACATATCACACCGATGGGATAGGGATAACAGAGACGTGTTGGTTATCGCATGGGACATACCGGTTGTATCGCATAATGTATTGCTGTTGTTGGAAACATGGGGAAACATGGGGAAATTGGTCGAATTTTTCAATGATGCTTCAGCGATTGTTAAAAAGACATCAATACACACTTATAAATCAATACGTAACAAAAAAAAAACAAAAAACAAAAAACAAAACAAGTGCACATAATTGGTTTTCTTTGTATGGGGTCCTAATCTATGAGTTGTCTAATTGAATTGATGCAAGTATGTTCAAAGTCTATTCATATAATTTATAAATGTAAAAAAACGTGTAGAAACACAAGCAATACTTTCAAAAGCAAAAGAAGAATGTTTGATCAGGTTACATACATGTTTGATTTTATGTTTGGACACACATTGCAACTAATTTGCGCAAAATTGGAAAACTTTGATTATTTTTTTCAACTTTTCGCAACTCGGCCCATCTCCTTCAAATCTCGAAATCGAAGCTCCCAAATCCTAATCGAAAAATTTGTAACAATTTGATACTGATTTAACAAGATTTACAGAAAAATGATTGAAAATCGAAAATGCTCACTGGATCGAACATGTGGGATATATCTCATTACTTGTATGTTTCGTATCGCACAGGTGAGATACAAGATATATCGTGGGATATATCAACCGATATCATCAATACTTAAAACATTGGCCCTAACATGAGTTTGGAATGCCATATTATTCGGATTCATGATTAAAGTTATGGCATAGTTTAACACAAGTTGCCAACCTGATGCAACTCTCCTTTATCCAGGCTAGGGACCGGCAACAAGAGCGCAAAACTCCCATAGACAGAATGTAATAGAGTACGAATACATCGGTTGATAACAATCAAGCGCTATCTAATAGTCTATTACAAAACTCCCCTTCTTTCAATATTTCCCAATATGGTCCACTCCGCTTCGGTTCATTGAATATCACTCCAATTTTGTGTTTTGATCCCCAAAATTGGCCTAGATCTAGTTTATTTCTAAGATTTCTAAATGGTTGGAATGAATAAAAAATCGAAAATGAGATAAAATTTTGTAAATAAAATTTCAAAACGGGCCCTCAATGGGCATATCGGCCTGTAACAACATATTGGCCCCATAACAGTGTCGATATGGCCCCTTTTTTCATAACGGAATAATTCACCCTTGTATCGCATAATGGGGGTGACTAGTTTTTTTTAAAGGATAATGGGGGTGACTGTTTCCTCTGCATAATGACCGAAATAGGCATAATATAACCTTTTTAAAAAAAAATACCTCGGGTGCAGCAATTCAAAAGGCCAAAAACTTAACTCAATATTGAGGATGACCGTTTCCTCGATGTAACACCAGATATGGTCATAACATAACTATTTTTTAATACCATGGGCGCAATAATTCACAAAGCCAAAAATTCAACTAAATACAATTCTAGCTGGATCGGGTAGACTAAAGAAAATTCGATAGTCTTCACATGACTCGGTATTTAATGATTAACAGAATATATTTAAAATAGTTATGAATAACAAAATAACAATGCTCTAGTGTTGTTGGAGCATTATAATTTACAGTGCTCCCAATGTTCTAAATATCAACGATATTAGTGATATTTACAGTGCTCCCAATGTTCTAAATATCAACGATATTATTGATAATATCACTAATATTATTGGTATCGCCAGGATATCGAAACTGTTGCCATTTTAAAAATTTCCAAACATTGCTGATATTTTTTATGACATAGGTGATATTCTGCCTTTTTAAAAAATATCATCAATATTTTGATGATATTATCGATACCAGTGATATCTTGAGAAGTATTCCTTATAAAAGTTCTCTAGTATTGGCGATACCAACAATAATATCCCTAATACCAACGATAATATCCTCAATGCCAACGAAACATCCATAAATAGACGAAAATATATAGGAAATTGGGACAAATTATTTTTTATTTTTTAAAAAAAAAAAATAAAAAATCTCGATTTTTTAGGGTTTTTTTTTAAGTTTTTTTTTTTTTTGTTCCTTAAGTAATTTCGATCACTCTTGATTTTTATTAGGGCTGTTCACGAGTCGAGCTAGCTCGAAAAACTCGCTCAACTCGGCTCGAGTCAGCTCGGATTAACTCAGCTTGAATGGTCGATTCGGGCCGAGTCAAGCTAATTATTTGAAGCTCGAGTTAAGTTCAAGCCGAGTTCGACCAGGGGGCATTTCAACTCGACTCGAAGCTCGAACTCGAGCTCAACTCGGCTCGATTAATAAATATATTAAAGTTGTGGGGAATGCGGAGAAAGTTGAAGTAGGATTTCTTTGCTTTCACCCCAGCAGCGAAGAGTTTGATGTTGGTGTTGACGATCTCTTGAATCCAAAATGGTATATTGTATGGAGCACTCACATGAATAGACATATCCTTTTGGAATATGTTGTGAGCTACGAGTCCTCAGATCATCTGCAAGGTAACGGAAACTGCGCTTTTGTCTGAGCAGCAACAATACAGGTGGGTCCCACTTTTCTGTGGTCCCAGGTCTGTTCAAAATTCTATCCATTGGAAAGTATGGCTTTGATGATGGGTAATTCATAACATACAATTGAGGATGCTTTTGGCCCATGGTTCTTCTATCATAGGGCCCACATAGATGGATTTTTTGGACTGCTGAAAGATGGACTACACCCTGTTTCGGTTGCCGAGCCAAATCAAAAATGAATTTCGCTTGGTGGAGAGTCATGTAAAATGCCTCTTTAAAAAAAAAATTATTTAGCTTCTCTTCTAAATCAATAGAGGAGGATTAAGAACAGAATTAATCCATTACTCTCTCACCCAACAAGCTCGAGCTCGACTCGAGGTAAACTCGATTCGACTCGAACCACTAGCTCTACTCAAACTCGACTCAACAGCTTTGACAAACAAGCCAAGCTTCAATGTTGAGCTCGAACTCGAGTATAGCATGGACAAGCCGAGCTGAGCTTGGCCCACCTCGACTCGACTCGACTCGATGCCCACCCCTAATTTTTATTGAATTAAAGTTTGGATTTGGGAGAGAAATCTTAACTCGAAGTAGAAATGGACCAAAACTTAAAGTTGACGAAAAAACCACAGAAACTTCATTTTTTTTTCAAATATTAGCATGGATCTCAATGGAAATCCATGTCTAAGCATGATTCTCATGCATTAACATTGATTTGTAGCAAAGAATATTAACATTTAAGTGGAAAATAGAAGGCATTAGGTTAATCCTATTCTCCATTTTTATATTAGAAAATGTGTTTTTCATTGTTAATTAATGTGAAATTTTTATATATCGATGAGTGTTGGCCGATTTATTGATTGGCTAAAAATTTAAATATTTAGTTTTGTATTTTTTTTTTTCTGACCACTTTTTTTCTTTGAAAATTAACTATTTCTTTATTAATGTGAAAAGCCCGGAAGCTCCTTCTTACAACAATATTACATTCCAGCTATGACGGGCCCATCATCTGGATAAAAACCCTTTAAACAAGAAATCCACCAAACTACATTCATCTTTGCCCTCTCATCATCCATTTCCAATTCACTTTGGTCTTGGAAGTGTTGCCATAATACCGCCATTGTCATTACTTTCCACCATTTGACCTCTTTTTTCTTTACTTCTTCACTAGGCCATGTCAATGGGAGCTTTGGTAATCAAACCCGACATCCCCCGAGGTGACCCAAAGAATACGATAAATCTTCCCCATACTATTAAGGCGAATGGGGAATAGAGGTAAGTGATCTACCGTCTCCGCCCCTCTCATGCACCACGCGTAGCAATTAGGAATAAAATGGAAACTCATTATATGTATGTGTGTGTACACATGATCTCCTCAAGTTTCAATATAAAAAAATTCCACCTTTCCCCCGATATTTCCCTCAATTAGCAATATTTTTTCCAAGTATCAGCAATAATATCAGTGATGCTGATGCATGTTTCCGTACACTCACTAAATGATACATATAACGATACCGACACTCTAAACACTAAGGGTGTGTTTGATTTTTCAGATAACATGTAAATACACTGTAAATAGGTAATAAGTAATTACCACATCACTCCCAATGTTGACGTTGACACTTGCTTTTGAAACACTTAAAATCGAGAACAGGTGTGAAATAAATGTAGGGCCCACTGTGATGTATGTGTCTTATCCACACCGTCCATCCGCCATGTCAGCTAATTTTAAGGCACGAGCTTAAAAATGAGGCAGATCCAAAGCTCAAGTGGAGCACACAATAGGAAACAATGGGAATTGAATGCTTATTGTTAAAAACTTCTTGGGCCCCCTAGAAGTTTTGGATCAACCTGGTATTTGTGTTTTCTCCCTTATCCATGTTTGTGTGAACTTATGAACAGGTTAGATAACAAATAAACAGCAATGTAGGCCCAGTAAAGAAATAGCTTTCAACGGTGGACGTTTTAAGGCCATTATTTCCTTTGATGTGGGCCACTTGAGCTTTGGATCTGCCTCATATTTTTGACTCGGGCCCAAAATGTTTGGGTAAAATGGATGGATGGTATGAATATGCCACATATATCATGGTGGGGCCCACAAATTTAAGTCACTCCTTTTGCAGCTGTTTTCGAGGTGGAAATACCATTGGATTTTCAAACAAGCTCATATAGCAATAATTACTTATTTACAGTATATTTACAAATGATATGAAAAATCAAACAGGCCCTAGGTGCTCCTAGTTGCATCTAGACATTTAGATAGTACAATAAATTGATCTGTATTGTTCATTGGGTCCAACTACATTTCCAAGGTAACCATGAAAACATCACGTTAATATGACATATACTAACCATTTGAATAAGGGCCTTTAATATGGACGGTCAAGATCATTTGCACAAAAAATAGGTCGAATCAACAATTTGGTTCATCAATTTGTTAGAGACGTAGGGCCCATCATGGATTGCTTATGATTCCAAAGAATTACTTTTGTTAGGCAATCATAACCATCCCATCCACGGATCGCGAAATGGATGGATATAGACATAAGGCCAAATCACGGATGCATGATCATCTTACCAATGCAATTTTTGCATGGTAGTGCATGAAATGTGTTGTGGACATTGATTGGACTGTCCAAACGAAACCTGTACAACTAGGAGCACTATAACTTATAGTGCTCTGACTGCACTAGAGCATCTCTCTAAAAAAATACTTATACATAGTCAAATAGACTCATCAAGACTTGGTCCCAGAGATGAGTGAGTTTGCTAGTGACTCGGCTTGAATCTCGTAGGGTCAAGCCGACACGGCCAGTTTCTCGCTGAATGTTACAACTATGACCAGATTGACCCACATGATCCTACCGGAATACCACATATTAGTAGGGCAGTCAACAGGCTGGGCAAGGCCTGGGGTTGACTTGGGCCCAGATTTTGAACTGTTCAGGATGGACCTATTCAAAATTTTAATTTTGCTTGGCCTGAGCCCGGCCCATTGGCAGCCCTACATATTGGAGGAAGTAGGGTACCACGTAGCTGTTCCCATAGAGTGACCGGCCCTCCAGGTAGCCCTACATATTGGAGGAAGTAGGGTACCACGTAGCTGTTCCCATAGAGTGATCAGCCCTCCAGGTAGCTTTGCCCTACCCTTCATCTAATTTCATGTCAAAATTCAGTGCATCATATGCACCTAGAGTCTCTGTAAACCAAATCTCCCACCGTCCAAAGTTGGTGGGTGTCAAACTGGCAATTGAACATGGATTCTCAAATTCCATTTTGAATGTGTTGCAATTCCCAACCTTCTTTGTATGAGAGATGGGTGTGCACTAAATCCCAGTGCATGTCATGTGGTGTGCACCTAAACCTTTTCCCTCCTATCTATAAACTACCAATGCAAGCTTTAAATGATTCAAAATACAAGGTATATGAATGATTACCTTCAAGTATATGTCAATTGCACGATAAAGCCCATCATCCAACGGCCTCGCATAATCTGGGACAGCTGCAGCCAGAGCCTGAAACTTCATCAGCTTCAAATTAACGTCTGGTGCAACCTCTGCTAGGTACCCATCAATGAGCTTGGCGACCATCGTTATGGGCGTAAGAGAAGGAGAACCCATCAGCTGCCCATCTTCAACTGAACATGGAGATGCCCCACCAGTTGACTGATCGATGGCTAGGAAATGCTCGAGGATCCGCTGAACACAGTCGACATTGTATAGTGTTTCTATTGAGTAAGAGAAGTTGGGCATCAAGAGATCTTCCAAGGTAGCCTGGTCGAGCTGCATTCCAATCCTCTTCTCCAAGTTCGAGACACATGACGGCCCCACATGCAGAATCATGGCCGTACGAAGTAGCCCAACAAGGAACTTAGTTGATGCCACACCCTTTTGCATGGGCAGCATGCTATCAATTTCTTCAATCAGATGCTTCTGCTCTTCTTCAGATGGGGCGGCTGCTAGGCGGATGCTAGATTCGCCGAGGCTATGACGTCGATTGAGGCCCGGGAGATACTGTTTCGCATAGAAAGCAAGCGAACCTGCAATGGTCTCCTGTTTGACACGGCGCGATTCCATGGCCGAGATCAGCCTCTTATAAAGAGGGAAGCTCAAAGAGGAAACATCTTCGTACCACCAATCAGAGCTAGCATTTCTCAAGCGAGCCCCCGTGCTTATCCCATTCCATAACACGCTCCCGCCTGGGCTTTGCATTGGGCCCTGCTCCATCATGGGCCACCCAAACAAGTTTGGGTCTGTGCATGCTCTCGTGGCCAAGGACTCAATGCATCTTTTCACAATGTGAAGATCGTCGGCGTGGGGGAGAACATCCTCGCACGTTTGAAGGGCCTTGATCGAATCTTTCCAGCTGCGGAGAATAACTTGGTTTAGAAAGAGCTCAGTCTGGGAAATCAAATTACCCTCTCCATATTCTTCCGTCATCTCAAGATACTCGGAAGCACATCGTAGATGAACAACATTGGCACTGGTGAGTTCTAGTTTCACGCCATAGCAGAACTTGGCAACTAGTTCGAATGCTTTTACACCCCCAGGAATGTCTGGAAGCCGTATAATGGAGTCCTCTTCTCCATTGTCTGATGCCTCTCCAATCAGTCTTTCGAGAACGCCACTCCTAGATATCAATGGGAACTGCAAGGGAATGAGGTAGCAATGTCGGCCATGAGTAGTTTGCTGGCAATCCTAATTTGTTACATGCGAAGTGCATGGATCGGCAATCTAGACAGTTGATCAGATATCAGATGGGCCTCACCGTTGATGAGTGAGTTCTCCAAAACCTCCAAGACTCGGGAACCTAAGTTTCATAAGGCTTTCATCTTTTATCTTTTTTCCGAGAAAGAATACTGTATTATTATTTTAACTCTATTTGTGGGCGACCAATCAAACGGTTAGGATCTTCCAGTCTGGGAGACTTTGGGGGCATCCCATATCCATTCACAGATGAACCGTCTTGGATCACCAAATTATAGGCCTCACATGTATGGATCCTGCTCATCAGCAAAAAAGTTTTGCCAACTCTCAGGATACAATAATTGACCTCTACGAGAACAATGGGAAAACTCATTAACTTTAGGACAAAAAGGAAAGGATATGTCCAAACATGCTATGCCTATGAGGGTGATTAACTGTGTTCGCTTTTGGAATTAATCAGTATCGCCCTTAAGCAGAAATGAGATTTTCAATGCAAATTGATCGAAGCCAAGCATATAATATCATTTGTTCAGAGAAGAATCTTCACCCTGCCACTGAACAGCTAAATTTATACTGCTTAATCCCCAATTTTCAAGAAAGTGCCACTTTCACAATGCAAATATTGCGTGGAGGGCATGGTGCCCACCAATTAATCTCGGTTTTCAGGATCCCCTGCCCAAACAGAGCCTTAGCAATTCAGTGCATGCTGCGAGTTGAGACAATTTAGTAAACAATAGCAACCCGACAAACTAGTGATTAATTCAGTTTGGGCATGGAGTCAGACCATCCAGTCAGTGGACCACCTCTTCAATGAGCCATAGCCCAGAACACACCAATTGGAAGTTCATAGCGACTGATCATCATACTTTTGAATGGTCAAGAGAAGTTCAGATTACCAGTGTAGAAGAAGATCTACAGATCAAAATGGTCAGAAACAGGTAAATTTTACAATTAGCCCACCCATAAAATGGATGATAAGTTTCAGTTTGGATTGATCAATGGATTTGCGGATCCTATCAATAATGGGTTATTGATTTGATTTATTAAATGGTGCTTGACACACTAGATCCAACCTCTTTAGAAAATTTTAACTTTTGGTTTACTTCATAAAACATAGAGCATTGCTTTCATCTCACATGGACGTGAAATTCTGGAATATTTATATCACACAGCTTTCTTGAATGGGTTTTTGGAGCACAGGCCCTTAGATACAAGAGAAATCACTTCCACATACAAGTTTTTTTTTTCATTAATACTTCTGCATGTAAGTTATTAAGTTAGAGAGATGTTCCAGTGCTCTCTTAGCACTATTAAGTTACACTGCTCCTTGTTGCATTGGGACACTTAAACAGTCTAATCAATTAATCTAGACTGTCCATTAGGTCCAAGTCCAACACACATTTCATGGGCCACCATTAAAATATCACACCAATCTGGTGATCTTAACCATCAGATCAATGGCCTTTAATATGGACGATCAAGATCATACGTACATAACTACTAACTAACAATTTGATCCATCTATCTGATAGTTCCCATCAAGGATTGCTTGTGATTCTAAAGAATCACTTAGGCAGTCCTATCCATCCCATTTGTGGGTTGGAAAAAGGACGGCCACAAAAAAAGGGCCAAATATAGGATGGATTTGATCATCCAATCAATCTTACTTTTACATAGCCCTTGAGATGTGCCCTAGACTTAATGGACAGTTTAGATCTATCTGTTGGATTGTCCAAGTAACCCAATGCAACTCGGAGCACTATAACTAATGTTCTGAAAGCATTGGAGCATTACTTATCAAGTTATCAATAACTTCCATATAATTTATTATGATATGTTTTGAAATCATCATATTAGTCCAAGCAACATTACAAGGGGCATGCACCTAAAGGCCTACAAATATGATCCACATGATACATGGAAAAGAACTAACCTTGTGAAGATGAAAGGACATCTCTCCAACTTCAACAATAACATCGCTAGGTAGGCCGGTTGTACAGAACCTGCAAGATATGCAAGACCAAAGATATGATCCACATGTGGAACACCCCAGTAGAAGAGCAATTATCCAGAATGAGTTCTTGCTTAATATGCTTAAGGGTAGTTATAGGCCAGGCCAACCGGCTTTGGGCCAGGCGTGGACTTGTTAGCTAGACCGGTGGCCAGGGCTTGGGCTGGCTTTATGGGTATGTATGCGATGTACATTGATTTCGAATCCCTTTCTGATGGCACGCACAAATGAGGTTCAAACCATCCATCAAGAAGGCCTCAACAAGGACAGTCGCAGAGTATGGCCCAAAAAGACAAAAAGCAGATCATTAGACGATCCTAACCTTACTGTGTGGAGGCCTGCCTGCAGTGTTAGGTGTAAACATTTCCTCACTAGACTCGAAGTTTTAGGTTGGACCTTCGAGAGTTGCAGCAGGAAAAGGCCTTTGAGAAGTTCTTTTTTCCCCTCAATTTTTTGTAAAATTGGGACCCCATCATTAATTGACCAAATGCAGATGGAGGATGATCCAAAAATATCCCAGATTTGAAGATCCAAATGACAAATATTTGACCATTGATGCATTTCTTTCTTAACTGTTTTGTTTGTGGGTTCTTGATCAAAGGGTTAGGAACATCCAACCCCAGACATTTTTAAGGAATTCTCCATCGGACAAGTTCAACAGTCTGGATGACTGAAACATGGGCCCAATTGGTTGACCTGGCCACGTAAGGCCCATGCACACCTTGAGCCTTGGACCTAACAGCCTGTTGCCACCCCTAAATAAAGTAAAACTTCCCATCTGAGGCCCTTGTGGGCAATCAATGATTATTAAACACCATTGGATAGGAGGGATCCACCATGGATTGCACACACCACAAAAATCAACCTGACTGAATGATCGGGGCTATTCTTCTAAATGCTGCAAAACAGATGCTAAGACCATTTTTTACACTTGCCATCCATTTTGCAGTTGATAGAACTTAGGAGTACCACCGAATAGGTGAGAAGATAAGGGAAAGTAGACTTGGACGGTTTGGTCATGTGTAACGAAGACCAAGAACGACACCAGTTAGGAGTGAGTGGGTTCGACTTAAAGGCTCTACAAGAGCAAGGGGAAGGGCCAAAAGGATGAGAATGGAGGTCGTAAGAAAAGACTTGAAAACCTATGGTGTTAAATGAGGACACGGTCTGCGCTGAGTGGAATGGTGGAGCATGATTCATGTAGTTGACCCCAATTGGTTGGGATAAGGCTTAGATGATGATCATTTCGTAGATCATTTTGCAGCCACTTGTTCGAATGGTTATGACCATCCAACCAGGATAATTTCTGGGTCATGTGCAATTCATGGCGGAACCCTCCCACCCAACAGTCACAATCATGGTGATTGTAGAAAATTCTTATGAGTTCATAGCGTCACAGTAGAATATGGAATAGGATTCGGAGCAATGACACATCTTGCAATCCAAGCCTTATACTTGTACGCTATACATGGGCAGAGGCTGACATGACAACCTCAGAAATGGCAATATGATGATAGTTCCATAGCTATACAAGAACAATTCTTGGAATCAACACGTCCACCTGTCCGAAGTTGGGGTAAGGTAGGAAGAGTGAAGTGATGTGGGCAGAAGGAAATTAAACTTTTTTTTCTGACCAAATCATCCATTCTTGCTTTGGATCTTGTGATGGAAACGAAATTTGAAGACGCGGCCCCCAAACAGCTAGGAAAAAGCTAGGATGATGATATGATGAAAACCAATGATTTATTATTATATGAGTTTGCTGATTCTGGACATGTGATACCATCGCAACCCATTCCCACGCATGCACGCTCCACACATGTGCACAAGAAAAGGCCAAATTTCCTTTTTTTAATTGTTTCTAGTCTCCTTTATTGTTTCTATGTTAGGAAATATATTTTATTAGATTATCTACTTATAGGTTTATTATTTTAGAGATCTTGGCTAGCAAGGAATTCTTTTTTCAGATTCCCTAATTTGTGCTAGGGATGTTCTCAATAAGAAAATCTTGCAAGCTTCTCCTTATCAATAATTCACAGGTCATATGAAGTAAGATAGCTGGATGACATTTTTTCTTTGAGAAAAATTTGTTCACTTCTCTACAGTAGTGCTGTTGAGGGGCATTTGTGATCTCAAGCACAAGACTAGAGTGTTATTGAGCTTCTCACAGTCACTGCTTCTTTCTTATGTGATTCGAACTTTCAATCTGGTATATTGAATTTCATTACAATTAGTTTCTTTCTCGACCTAGTTGCATCAATGTGTCTATAGCTCAACCCCTGCACTCCCACATGTGCCAACGTAGCCCATCCCTACCATAACACTCATCACAGTTCCGAATTAACACCAAACATACCAACCCGACAAAGGAGGAGAATAGCTCTGTACCCAGAAGAGTGCTGCTATGGCGCTCACAGGAATTCAATTTCTTATACTACTCCCCCCACATATTCCAACGTGGCATGTGCGTGTGAGAGTCAGGCCATTCATCAGGTGGGCCCACCATGATTGTGCAGTGGCCTGGAAATCAGCCCATTCAGTTTATGAAGTGGGCCACAAGCAGATGACAGATGCATACCACTGTCAATTTATTTTGACTGGCATTCGTCAGGTGGGCCCACCATGAATGTGCACTGGCCTGGAAATCAGCCCATTCAGCTTATAAAGTGGGCCAATTCAGCTTATAAAGTGGGTCACAAGCAGATGACAGATGCAGACCACTGTCAATTTTATTTTATTTTTTTATGATGACGGAGTATCCCCACCCCTTTTTTTAAGGAGAGACTAATCCCTGTGGATGCACGCAATCACCCACAAACCATGTGCATTAGGTAAAGCATGAGGAGGGAAATCGAACTCCCGTCTGTGAATTTATTTTCACTGTACTTTTTCTTTGAGATAAATGTGTGGCCCACAGCCCACCTGATAAGCAGACCAGCCTTTTTTTTCTTTTTCTTTTTTGTGCCACAGCACATGCACATGGGCCACACCAGATGAAGAACAAAGACCTCATGTAGCAGCCATCGTGTGTGTCTACCTAGACCGAATACATATGCAGAACAAAATCCAAAAAACAGAAGGGCATGAAACTCCAAAAAAAAAAAAAAAAAAAAAAACAATCTCATCTCAACACAGAAGTTAACATAAATTCAAACAAATAAGAAAACATAGATCGAAAAGATGCGCGGAGGAATCGATATACCAGGCCTGCCCCTGTCGTCGGAATGCATCAGCTTTTGATCCCAACTTCATGCAAGCCATTTCAACAAAATCCAGCTAATTCAATGGATGTTTAAGGCCTATAAATTGTACAAAAAGAACTGACCTCAGGCCATAAGAGCCCCTGAAGTCCTGAAATTCCAACCCCAATTCAATCCCAAGAACAAACAAACAAATTTTAAATCACCAACAAATTCACCCCTAAACCCATCTTTAAAAAGACAGATTATCTCACTCTAACTTGTAGTAAAGAGCATGCCCTGTAAATCTGTTCTCAAAAAATGTCAATCTAATCCAAACTGCACAAACCGAACACCAATTTCAAGGGAAAAAAATTACAATTTTCAGTCTTAAAACCACCCTAAAACTCAAAGCCCACTTCTAAAAAACCAGAAAACCACCCAAACGCTTCTCCCCAAAACCACCCAAAAGACTGCCAATCTCAGCCCAAAACACCCTTACCCAATACCAAATTCAAGACAAAAGCTACAAATTTCAGCCCCAAAACCACCACAACTTTAAAACACCCAAATACTTCTTCCAAACACCACCTTACCGAACACCCAATTCAACGCAAAATCTACAGATTCCAACTATAAAACCACCAAAAAACCAGAAAAACCACCCAAATGCTCTTCAAAACCACCAATCTCAGCCCAAAACACCCCTACCCAACACCAAATCCAATCCCAAAACTGCAGCTTTCAAAATCCCACTTCTAAAACCACCCAAAAAATTCAACTTCAAAATCCAAGGGTCAGAACAATCCCATGAAACAACTCTCCCAAAACCACCCAATAAAAGGAACAAAATCCACTTCCAAAACCACACCAAAACCCTCAAAAAACCACCCCCAATAGAAAACCAGATTCAGGTCAACCCCTGCAAACTTCTACTCCCAACAACCACCTGTTTGCCCAAAAACCCACCTTTTCTTTTTACCAAAAACACTCCAAAATCCTTGAAATTGCCGATTTTAATACAAACCCCTCCCACATATTCCAACCTCCGCCCCTGAGAAGAGAAAACATCAAAAACTCCTCATAAACCCCCAAATATTAGAATTACCAAAATGCCCTTGGAAAACGATGAGACTCTTTTCTGTTACTGCCCCGCAGCCCCACGACAGAAGACCGTGAGAAAATAGGCATTTCATCTAACTAGAAAATAGAACTCCATACGCCCCATCTTCAAGCGCCAAATACAAACGCACCACACGTGCCAATTTCAGATATAAGTATTAAATCCAGGACGTTCATCAGATGGACCCATCAATTCATGTCATTTTTGTAAATTTCATACTGGAATTCTGATCATCTGAGATATAAGTGGATGTGTGAATGTAGACTAGTTGGTCCTTTTTCATTTTTGCAATGTACGAACCGACGACTGGATTGTGATCTGATGAAAATTAACTAAAGGTCCACGTTGTTGACGCGCCATGCCCTACACACGTGTCCTATTTTGTGCGTGTGATGCGTTTTGTTTGGCGCGCATAGGATGTAGCGTCGAGAATTAGCATTGTTGAATAGAGTCGGAATATCTAGTCTACACGCATTACTAGTCATGTCAGCCTACTCTCCAAGTGCCAAATTCGGCACGTTCGTGCAACATCTCGTCCGTTCATCATGTGGGAATTATTTGTTAAATGGTAAGATTTTCCTATCGGGACAGTTAGCTCATCCAGTAGTCACACGTGCGTGGAACTAGTATGGATTTTGGTTGACGTCTCACGTATACCGGGTACTACCCCATCCCATCCATCTCTGAGGGGCCACTGTGATGTATGGATTTTATCCACACCGTCCATTCGTTTTTTCCTATCATTTTATGGTGTATTTCCAAAAATAAATCCATTCCAAGGCTGAAGTGGACCACACATTTAGGATTAAACATTTACCGTTGAAGTTTTTTTAAGGACTACATAAGTCATGGGTCAAATGGATATTTGTATTATTCCCTTCGCTCTCGTTTATATTACCTTATGAACAATTTAGATAGCAATTAATCATCACGATAGGCCCTTAAAAGGTTTCAACGGTGGGTGTCGTTATCACCTCAGCTTCCTGTTGTGTGGTCCACTTGATCCTTGGATCTGCATTTTTTTAGTTTTTTTTCTTAAAAATGAAAAAATGGATGGACCGAAACCATGCATGAAGGTGGCTCCTCAGAGCCTCTTTCACTTCCTAGCTAGTACACACATGGCAGTACCCAATGCCCGTCCTCCTAAAACCCAAAGACCCATATCCCCACCTCAATGTCAGTGTGAAAACCACTCTTTTGACCTGATTACATTAGGGAAAGGAGTCAACCAAAAAAAAAAAAAAGTGCCCATACAAAACGTAAGTGGGTCACACCAAAAGAAATATTGAAGATAGAAACGCCCTCTTTGTCTTCGGAACCTTGTCAAGT
Organism: Magnolia officinalis; assembly: GCA_021015155.1. NCBI lineage: Eukaryota > Viridiplantae > Streptophyta > Magnoliopsida > Magnoliales > Magnoliaceae > Magnolia > Magnolia officinalis. The sequence continues at coordinate 24,516,394 of JAJHSJ010000002.1, read as the reverse complement.
ACCACCTAAGCTATTTTCATCCCCAATATTTCTTATGGTGTGGCCTAGTTGGGTCTTGTCTCTCTTTCATTCTTTTGTATCCCAACTTACCATGAGCTCAGGAAACAGATAGACGGATTGGATTTCACACGGAAATCGTGGGCCATATGACCTAGTGTTGCAGGAAACTTAGGAATTAGGATCCGGGGAGATAGTGCCGCGGGGCGCTCGAAACGTAGGTGAGACACTGTGATGTTTCTGAAGAATACACTCCGGCCATTCGTTTTTTGAGATCATTTTAGGATATGGGGTTAAAAATTAGCCGAATATAATACTCAAGTGCACTGAAAACGTGAGGATTGAACTTCTACAGTTGAAATATTCGTAGGGCCATAGTACTTTTGAATCAGGCTAATATTTGTATTTTCAATTCATCCCAGTAGGAATGACGTTATGAACGGTATGGATGGCATGTAAACATCACTGTTGACCCAGGGGTATTTCAACGGTGAGAATTTCCCTACCCACCTTTTCCTTCAGTGCGGCCCACTTGAGTCTCGAATACTGCTCGATTTTCGTCTCAAGTCCTAAAATGATTTCAAAAAACGGATGAACGTAGTGGATTTCTTAAAAACATCACAGTGGACCCTACCTAAGTTTCAAGTTCCTGAGAAAGGCTTTCACAAGAAATCCGCGTCCGTACTGCGGGTAGCCATCGCATTTATCGGGAACAGCTCATTTGCTCCTAGAACTGGCTTTGTTCCGAAGAATCCGTAGAAACGGGTAAATCCAAAAAGATAGTAGCAATCAATTCAGAATACTATATTAAAGTGTCTAGATGGAACGGTTATCTATTTTGTCCAGATGGGCCATGTGCTACTTGATTAGAAATATCGAAATTAATGAAAGGAAGATCTATTTCGTAGCTTCAAGTGCCAGCTGATTGGTGGACTGCTCGTTTTTTACTCAGGTGGGCCATGCATACGGTTCCAATGATCGATCTCCATCTTTGGATTACTTGTCCAATTTTAGGCCATAAGCATATTAGGTTTGTCTGGTGGGCATGGATCTTGTGCGTGGCACATCCATGGTGGACCCCACTTCATGAATGATACAGTCGTTGTATGCATCTAGATGGACGATATGGACTGGTGTACCACACATCGCCGACCTGGTTGGTTTGGGCGCTGACGTTCCTCAAACTCCGAGGTGTACGAACGGTTCAAAGGCGATCAAAGTTAAATGGACCCCACAATGATTTATTTATTATATCCACACCGTTCATCCATTTTTTGAGATCATTTTAGAGAATGAGGACAAAAATGAGTTATATCCAAAGCTAAAGTGGACCACACTACAAATAGCAGTGAGGACAATGATTCTCACCGTTAAAACATACTAAGGCCCCACATAATGTTTATTTTCCATCTAATCTGTTCATAAGGTCACAAAGATTTGGATGAAGAGGAAAACCAAATATCATGTTGATCCAAAACTTCTGTGACTCCCGAAAGGGTTTCAACGGTAGACTTTCAATCCTCCACTTCTTTTTGCATTGTGGTCCATTTAATCTTTGGATCTGTCTTATTTTTCTGCTCAAGCCTTACGACGAGTTCTAAAAATGGACGGATGGTTTGGATGTAACATATACATCCTGATGGGGCCTACGGAATTTGGTGACGTACCCACACTAACCAGGTCGGTGGTGTGTGGTACACCAGCCAATCCGCTTCCGTTGTGTTGCCATTCACCAGGTTTACAGCTTTCCAAAATCAGGGTAAAAAAAGGTATGGATGATAAAAACAAGAGAAAATGCAATAAAACAGGACCTCAAATTGGAGGCATGGTGACAAATCTCTTTGCAGGAGATATTTCTTATTTTGACGTTTTCCTGCGGTATTATCGTAATTTATTATTTTTTTTTAAGTATTTATTATACATTAGTAAGTGCATTCGAATATCTACAATCGCAAAATGAATTATTTTAATTTCTAAATATTTTTACATTGCAAAATGCAATAATTTTGAAATGAAATTGCAGGAAAATTAGAACTCCCAAGATTTTTAAATAAATAATATAAATATGATCAAATTTCTGCATAAAAAGCAAGATATTTGAAACATTGGCAACATTTGAGAGAAAAAATAAGAGAACTTTAAGGGCCCGTTTGGCCGGGTGGATAGGAAGGGATTGAATGGTATTAGGGTGGATGGCATGGATTTCAAGGTAATTATGGTGTTGTTAATTGATTGTCTTAAGATCCATGGGATTGCTATATCGAGTCTGTTTGGCACGCCCGACCAATCCCGGGATTAAACCTTCGCATCCCTTCCAATCTCTTGAACCAAACACGCCCCAGGCAAATTTGAACGGATTAGGATGGATTATATGGGATTTAAAGGTAATGATGGTGTTGTCAGTGGATCGTCTTAAGATCCATGGGATTGTTATATCTCGGGATCAGATCACCTAGTCTGTTTATGTAACATCCTGGATTTTCACTGTTTTGGATTTCCAAAAATTCTTAATTTTTTTTTTAATTAACTTATAATATCGCTTAATGACCATTAGCACTCAATGTTAGATTATACTGGGGTAGACCAGTCTAGTTATGATGGGACCAAGTGCAGGCCGCCAAGCCAGATGGCCTGTTTACACTTAACAACAGCCCGTGTAAGCCACCCAGCGACCGAAGAGAGTCAGAAAAATCTAAAAATTTAAGAAATCATTGATCTCACTAGGCTTGTGGTCCATCGCGAATTACGGACCCAGTGGACACCCAAAAGTGGGATCTGCACTTGCCAAATGCGCCCCGCCAATGCCAGCATTAGAATCTGCACTCACAAATAAAACTGAGACTCTAGGAGTTCCAGCCATCGGATTTCTTCCAAATTTACGGTGAAGGTTTAATATATTTTTCTACGCCTGTCCACCAAATCTGAGCCCCGATCGTGACACGATGACCGTTGATCACGAATCGGACCCGTACGACCAAACCCCATATCCGATCATCCCCAAATTTTGCGTGGCCCCTCATCGGGTCATGAATACCCTATCCTATAAGATTCATGGCCAGAGGGCCGCCAGAACTGCTTCAATCACCAAAATGGCCCTCGCAGGGCCACTTAAGGGACGGAATCACTTACTCAGACCCTATATTCGTTCATCCGTTTGTCCCCAAATTTTACATGGGCCATAAGACACCTAGCCACCGAATTTGGCGGCCTAGGGGGCGTTAGGGCCACCCCAACTTCAATAGGAAGCCTTAGAAGGCTAGTTTGGAAAATTGTGGGAACTTAAGTGATTTGAGTCGTCCACTCTTATGCAAAGTTGAGGTTTTCGAACCGTCGGTTTGCGACCAAACTTCACACATGGAGTAAGGATATTTTTCCGCTCACATCCATATAACCGCAGCCCGATCGACCATCGGTGACCGTTGAACAGACTTCTAATCATATCTGTCGATCGGCGCGTCGAAATGGCGGGCCGATTATGTCCATACATAGATCATCATTAGGACTAACTATCCTACGGTGTATATCGACTAGTACACCCCATAGGCTAAAAAACCCTCCCATAAGGTTAGTATAGTAAAGACCCAACACTTGGGGCCAATTGCACCAAAACTGGCACTATATAAAGGCCTTATTTGGGCATCCCCTCTCCCCATACGATTTTGCCCTAGAGAAGGGTGGGAGAGAAGAGAGAAAGGGGAGAAAGAAGAAAGGAAGGAGAGAGGAAGGGAGAGTGAAGAAAGAAGAGCAAGGTGGGCCCAAGGAAACCAAACCCCCACAACTCCCTACATCTTCTCAAAGGAGGATTCCTCATCCACAACCGCCTTTTTCACTCTGTTGATCATCTAGGTAAGATCCACCACCCATTTTCATTGAAACCCTTGTGATGAGGAGGGATTTATTTAGGATTCTAACATATAAATGTTGCTTTAGGGATTCCGGCCGATCGGCACCGGGTTCGGCATCTCTAGGTCGTTTTCCAAGTCTCCAACAATCCATAGGTGCGGACTATTGCTCTTAGGTGGCCTAGCAACAATTTTAGTATATATTTAATGATTTTGGTTGCTTGGATGCTAGGTTAGGAGTATCTAGAGGAACCTTAGGATTTGTATGTATGTTAAAACTATATGTTTGGCTCTCATGATGTTGTCTTGTTCCTTACATGATTGGTGTATGGATGTTTGTATGCTCAAGCCTTGTTGATTTCTCCATATTTTGTTGCTTCATAGTATGTATGATTTCATCACTCTTATGCATAGGATTTCTCAAGATGGAGGAAGTGCTAACTTCCTCACAAACCCACACGACTCACACGCACATTACTTCATGACTTCTTGCTAGGAATATTTGATTCATATGACTGAGATGTAGGAAATATGATGTTGATATGTTGGTTGATAGCTAGTATAGTTGGCTTGTTATGGATCACCCCCACACCTTTGGGTTGGTCAGGAACACGAGGAGAGATGGTAGTCCCATCGGTTGGACTATGCTAGGGCTAGACCAGTGGATTTGGGCGGGTGTGTTCGGGTGGCTGTAGTTTGACTACATGGGTCTCTTGTGCCCGATGTCACTCGTCTCACGCTCGCCTGACTCGTGCGGTCTAGCCTACTACCTGATCAACCCTGTTTGTTAACCCTATTTGCTCACATATGTATGGAACCTGAACCACCCTACAACCGTTGTAGCCCATCGAAAATCCACTTGAAACTGGTCCACAGCCTCGTGAGCTGGGCATGGTGGAATGGGATAATATGTCCGAGCTGTCGGCCTATGTTGGGGTACCGCGCCTCCCCGTAGTGACCGCGAGCAATCTCTTCCTTTCGGCACTCCTCATGTGCTTGGTGTCGGGGATGAGAACCCGACGAGATCACGGACCGCGAGGTCTCGGCCTCACGTGTTGATGGGGTCTTGGCCTCGCAACCAGCTTAGGGCATTGATACGTAGGGTGAATCAGAATCCCTAACCTGCTGGATGAATGGACTTAACTAATAACTCGGCTAACATGATCGCATTGCACGCATTAGTTAGGGTGGCGACTCGGAAGTCGAGGTCGCTCTGAGGGAGTGTTGTCATATGCGATCGTTAGATGGAGTCGCTTGAGGGAGTGTTGTGGCGAGGGCATGCATCATATCATCCCGTATGCATGCATTTTAAATAAGAGTTATTGATGATTGTCTGCTTTTCATTAAGTTCATATTACAATTGATGCCGGTTGTAACTTGAGACCAATAGTTTACACTGAGTTGATCACTCACTCCCACTCTGGGACGGTGTTTTAAAACACCAACCAGACCCATTCATAGATGCAGGTGACTCAAGGCAGGAGGAGCCTGGTGAGGCGAGTTTGGACGAGGAGGACGGGCTCTCCTACTTGCAACTGATGGGCTGCTCTCCATCGGCTTGAGCGGGCTGGATTTGCATTTGCTGAGCCGCGAGCTCAGCTTTATTCTTTTTTGGACATAGCCTTCTTTTGTTGTTCTATTGGGCAACGCCTTGTGCGACCCTTTATTATTTTTGGACCTGTATATATGTGAGATATCCTTCATTTCAGTAGACTGGTGTGATTGTGCTTCGTGCCTCAGGTAATTCCAAATTGCGCAGTTAAATTTGACTAATCATAAAAACCATAAATGCATGATAAGTGACACTCCGGAACTCGGGAGTCGAGTCTATGCACGACCCCCGATTTTCGGGGCGTTACAGTTGGTATCAGAGCAATAGTTTGGAATCCCTTGGGCCATGGGTCATGAACTCACCAACGCGTCCACTGACTCGAGAGGAAACGCGACAGAGACTTAGAATACTAGGAACCATTACAGACCCTGGACCGACAATTATAGACATAGGGTAGGACTTCCAAGGGGTTAGGGATGTGTAGCAAAAGAAGGTAGCAATGCTAGAGAATGAGTCCGGGAGTCTTGCAAGACCTCAGCCCATAGGCAGAATAAGCTGGAGACTAAACGATTTGACAGTCAAAACCATTGTCCTAGACCAAATGAGTGAATATCAAGCCAAATTTGATAGATTAGACCCATTTGGGGATAAAGAGTTGTGGGTGAATGAAAATTTATCGAAAAATAATGAAACCGGAATAAAACTGAGTTTTGGTCACTAACCAAGGGGAATCTCATAAAACCAGTAGGCTCATTGCGTAGATCATCTTCTCCTACCCCAAATTCATATATGGTACTTTTCCGGGGGCCTTACGGGCGCCCGGGAAATTGCAAAACAAACTAGCCAAACCAGGTAGCGGCGTAGCCTACGCCGGAACTGGTGTTCCCTACGCCGGATGCACAGAGGGGCGGCGTGCCCACGCCTGGAGCGGCGTTCCCTACGCCGGGTAGCCAGGGAGCGGCGTAGCCTACGCCGGACGCCCGAATTTCCTGTAAAATTTGGTCAACTTCAAAAATTGATATCTCATTCGTTACAACTCTGATTTAGGTGATTCAAAAGGCAGATTGAAGATTAACAAGTCTAGTTTCATATAAAAATAAAATAAAAATAAAATAAAAATAAAATAAAAATTATAATATAGTTATATTTGGAATGAATTGACAACTATACAAAAATCGTTAGTTTTATACGATGGTTACTTATAGAATTTTTATAATTTATTTACAACTCTAAATGATATGAAATTTGGTGGGATGACTTAAAACTTGATGGTAAATCATCATAAAAAGTTTAAAAATAATCCAGTTACTAAAAGTATAAGAAATGTTATGAGATGGGTCCCCTCCTCCCTTTGTACACACGAGCGGGGCCCATTTCCCTTACTATTTAGGACCATCTAGGGTCTATAAGCCTATCTCTACTACTCCCATTACCTCCACCATCACTTCTAAACCCTGGAGAAACTCTCCCTCTCCCAGTCTCAAAACCCGATCCCCAAACTCACATTCTCTTTCTTCATATTTCTTTTCCCTTCAACCCCTCTTACTTGACCCCTCCCCAAAACCCAACCTCACACCTCATTCTCAAATCCCTTGCCAAACCCTCTCCAAATTTCACCCACAAAACCTATTTCAAACCCATTTTCTTCTCCTTTACAAAACCATCCCATCTCAACAACCACCCTCAAAATCCCACTCCATTCACTCATTCACTTCCACTTCCATTCACAAAACCCATTCACCAAATTTCATTCATAAAACCCAACATCAACCCTCTTTCTCAAATCCCATTCTCAAATCCATTCCCACACCCATCCTTCCACATTCATTTCCAACTCATTTCCCCACGACCCATCTTTAAAAAAAAACCTTACTCAATACATTCCTAAAATCATTCTCTAGTTTTCTTAAAACCACCCCAAAAATCTTCCCTCCAACGACTTGCCTATATTTCTCACGGCCAATCCATCCTAGCAGAGGGATATGGCGTTCTTGGCAACCGTTGTCTCTTTCTTTCCCATTTCAGTGATCCTTTCCCTCAAGGGGAAGAGATACCCCCGTCCTCGTTCGACCCAGAAGAATAATAGCTTAACTTTACGAAACTAGTAGTTGTTTTGAGTTAGTTAGGACTACTACCATGTATTGAAGATAGTTAAAACTCTTGCTTGATTTGTCTGCTTTTTTTTAATGTTTAGAGTATCTAGTAATACATGTAAATCCATGTCGTAGGATATAACTGGCCATGCTAATGGCATTTTGAATTCAATATGAATGTATGGATCGTTTTGGAATTTTCTTATCGTCTTGTAAATGCTTATATGAATAATTATCTTATTGCGTCCATCTTAGCGTTATTAGCACTCTAAACCACCAAAATACCTTAGAACTTTCGATTCTTCCTCCCCTCTCAAAATTAATAAAAACAAGGCATGCTTTGCTCATAACTTGTTAGCCTTAGGATCGAAACTGCAACATACAAATACAATCTTAGGTTATTGGAAACCTTTCTGAGATAACCGTTTGACCATAAGAATAGTGAAGGATTTATTAATCACTAGTTTGGACATGAACTAAAATGAGAACAATCTTTGACCAAGACCCGAAGGACAACCTTATAAATAGGAGATTTAAACTTTCCAATAATGGCTAAACAATTAGATTGATCGGACTACGGAATTACGGAACCACACGTCTGCGAAGTACTCGCGGTTTAACCCAATTCTCATTCCTGGGTGAATACCAGTGGACTCACTGCTTTGACCGAGCAGAAGACCAGGATCTACTAGGACTAAGAAGGGATACAACGATCTTTTTGCCCTGGTCAGACAGAGGATCGACGTATGAGATCAAAGTCTACCACAACTGTCTTTCCGTTTTAGCCCTATCATAAAGAGAAGAATATACCACCCTTAGGTAAACTTTAGCATCAAACACTGGTACAATAATGATGATTTGACATTGTTTTCAAGCCTTAAAGGTGAAAACTTTTAAGGGGGGTAGATCATAATGAGCTAGGCTAGCATATGTAATATATATATACCCAAAAATGTATATAAACCCGAAACCAGCAAAACTTAAGCAAATGAAATGATAATATCTTTACTTATTACCCTTAGGCAATTTCGGGGACGAAATTGTTTTTAAGGGGGGTAGATTGTAACATCCTGAATTTTCACTGTTTTGGATTTCCAAAAATTCTTAAATTTTTTTAAAATTAACTTATAATATCGCTTAATGAACATTAGCACTCAATGTTAGATTATACTGGGGTGGACCAGTCTAGTTATGATGGGACCAAGTGCGGGCCGCCAAGCCAGATGGCCTGTTTACACTCAACAACAGCCCGTGTGGGCCACCCAATGACCGAAGAGAGTCAGAAAAATCTAAAAATTTAGGAAATCATTGATCTCACTGGGCTTGTGGTCTATTGCGAATTACGGACCCAGTGGATACCCAGAAGTGGGATCTGACACTTGCCAAATGTGCCCCGCCAATGCCAGCATTAAAATCTGACACTCACAAATAAAACTGAGACTCTGGGAGTTCCAGCCGTCGGATTTCTTCCAAATTTACGGTGAAGGTTTAATGTATTTTTCTACGCCTGTCCACCAAATCTGGGCCCCGATCGTGACACGATGACCGTTGATCTCGAATCGGACCCGTACGACCAAACCCCATATCCAATCATCCCCAAATTTTGCGTGGGCCCTCATCAGGCCATGGATACCCTATCCTATAAGATTCATGGTCAGAGGGCCGCCAGAACCGCTTCAATCACCAAAATGGCCCTTGTAGGGCCACTTAAGGGATGAAATCACTTACTCAGACCCTATATCCGTTCATCCGTTTGTCCCCAAATTTTACATGGGCCTTAATTGGGCCATAAGACACCTACCCACCGAATTTGGCGGCCTAGGGGGCGTTAGGGCCACCCCAACTTCAATAGGGAGCCTTAGAAGGCTAGTTTGGGAAATTGTGGGAACTTAAGTGATTTGAGTCGTCCACTCTTATGCAAAGTTGAGGTTTTCGAACCGTCGGTTTGCGACCAAACTTCACACATGGAGTAAGGATATTTCCCTCTCACATCCGTATAACCGCGGCCCCGATCGACCATCGGTGACCGTTGAACAGACTTCTAATCATATCTGTCGATCGGCGCGTCGAAATGGCGGGCCGATTGTGTCCATACATAGATCATCATTAGGACTAACTATCCTACGGTGTATATCGACTAGTACACCCCATAGGCTAGAAAAACCCTCCCATAAGGTTAGTATAGTAAAGACCCAACACTTGGGGCCAATTGCACCAAAACTGGCACTATATAAAGGCCTTAATTGGGCACCCCCTCTCCCCATACGATTTTGCCCTAGAGAAGGGTGGGAGAGAAGAGAGAAAGGGGAGAAAGAAGAAAGGAAGTAGAGAGGAAGGGAGAGTGAAGAAAGAAGAGCAAGGTGGGCCCAAGGAAATCAAACCCCCACAACTCCCTACATATTCTCAAAGGAGGATTCCTCATCCACAACCGCCCTTTTCACTATGTTGATCATATAGGTAAGATCCACCACCCATTTTCGTTGAAACCCTTGTGATGAGGAGGGATTTATTTAGGATTCTAGCATATAAATGTTGCTTTAGGGATTCCGGCCGATCGGCACCGGGTTCGGCATCTCTAGGTCGTTTTCCAAGTCTCCAACAATCCATAGGTGTGGATTATTGCTCTTAGGTGGCCTAACACCAATTTTAGTATATATTTAATGATTTTGGTTGCTTGGATGCTAGGTTAGGAGTATCTAGAGGAACCTTAGGATTTGTATGTATGTTAAAATTGTATGTTTGACTCCCATGATGTTGTCTTGTTCCTTACATGATTTGTGTATGGATGTTTGTATGCTCAAGCCTTGTTGATTTCTCCATATTTTGTTGCTTCATAGTATGTATGATTTCATCACTCTTATGCATAGGATTTCTCAAGATGGAGGAAGTGTTAACTTCCTCACAAACCCACACGACTCACACGCACATTACTTCATGACTTCTTGCTAGGAATATTTGATTCATATGACTGAGATGTATGAAATATGATGTTGATATGTTGGTTGATAGCTAGTATAGTTGGCTTGTTATGGATCACCCCCACACCTTTGGGTTGGTCAGGAACACGAGGAGAGATGGTAGTCCCATCGGTTGGACTATGCTAGGGCTAGACCAGTGGATTTAGGCGGGTGTGTTCGGGTGGCTGTAGTTTGACTACATGGGTCTCTTGTGCCCGATGTCACTCGTCTCACGCTCGCCTGACTCGTGCGGTCTAGCCTACTACCTGATCAACCCTGTTTGTTAACCTTGTTTGCTCACATATGTATGGAACCTGAACCACCCTACAACCGTTGTAGCTCATCGAAAATCCACTTGAAACTGGTCCACAGCCTCGTGAGCAAGACATGGTGGAATGGGACACTATATCCGAGCTGTCGGCCTACGGTGGGGTACCGCGCCTCCCCGTAGTGACCGCGAGCGATCCCTTTCTTTCGGCACTCCTCATGTGCTTGGTGTCGGGGATGAGGAACCCGACGGGATCACGGACCGCGAGGTCTCGGCCTCACGCGTTGATGGGGTCTTGGCCTCACAACCAGTTTAGGGCATTGATACGTAGGGTGAATCAGAATCCCTAACTTGCTGGATGAATGGACTTAACTAATAACTTGGCTAACATGATCGCATTGCACGCATTAGTAAGGGTGGCGACTCGGAAGTCGGGGTCGCTCTGAGGGAGTGTTGTCATATGCGATCGTTAGATGGAGTCGCTTGAGGGAGTGTTGTGGCGAGGGCATGCATCATATCATCCCGTATGCATGCATTTTAAATAAGAGTTATTAGGTGTTGATGATTATCTGTTTTTCATTAAGTTCATATTACAATTGATGCCTGTTGTAACTTGAGATCAATAGTTTACACTGAGTTGATCACTCACTCCCACTCTGGGATGGTGTTTTAAAACACCAACCAGACCCATTCATAGATGTAGGTGACTTAGGGCAGGAGGAGCTTGGCGAGGCGAGTTTGGACGAGGAGGACGGGCTCTCCTACTTGCAACTGATGAGCGGCTCTCCATCGGCTTGAGCGGGCTAGATTTGCATTTGCTGAGCCGCGAGCTCAGCTTTATTCTTTTTTGGACATAGCCTTCTTTTGTTGTTCTATTGGGCAACGCCTTGGGCGACCCTTTATTATTTTTGGACCTGTATATATGTAAGATATCCTTCATTTCAGTAGACTGGTGTGATTGTGCTTCGTGCCTCAGGTAATTCCAAATTGCGCAGTTAAATTTGACTAATCATAAAAACCATAAATGCATGATAAGTGACACTCGGGAACTCGAGAGTCGAGTCTATGCATGACCCCCGATTTTCCGGGGCGTTATAGTTTAGCACACCCGACCAATCCTGGGATTTAACTTCCAATCCCTTCCAATACCATCCAATCCCTTCCAATCCGCCCAGCCAAACGGGCCCTAATACTCCTCCAAAGTGCAAATGATGATACACGGGCATTTATAAATTAGTTTGAAATTGTGTATATTGCAAGTTAAATTACCTGAATTTTGGGTTTTAATGTAGATTTGTTATGTACCAAAAACTATGCTTATTTGATTTATCTTCTTATTAGAAGACATTTATTGAACAATTAAAAGCAAAAACGACTAAAGTCCACCTCCAACAGGATATTGTCCAAGAACCAGACATTAGGATTGTTTAATAAATCCAATCTTGGGGATTTAGCTAAAAAGTGTGTTTCTAGATTTAAGGCTTGTTTGTTAAATTTTAAGTTTGAAGTCTGAATTTAAAGTTTGAATATGAAATTGAAAATCTAGTATTGAATTTAGAACAACAAGTTTGTTAACTAAGGTCCGATATGTTTGGAATATGTTAATTTGACACATTTGACCTTATGAAACAATCATGATTGAATCTTTACCATTAAAATATTTGTAACGCCCTGAAAATCGGGGGTCGAGCATAAACTCAACTCCCGAGTTCTAACGTATCACTTATGCAACAAAATGAATGATGATTGAATGTTGTCTGTATTAGAGTAGTGAGCATGAGTGAGATTAAGCCAAAACAACATATCATACTCCAGAGACAGTTAAATTGCAAGCGGAAGACTGTGATAGATATATAAAATATAAAAACAGTGATGAGTCTCCAGAGTGTGATAATATTACCAGGTTAAATAATTACAAGTACAATTCAAAAATATACCAAATATGTAAGTGCAATGTCTTCTATCCCAAGTACCATAGCCCCGTCAATACAATACCAGGTCTTCTTAGACCTGTCAAAGAGTTACATATAGGAGAACTCCTCCTCAACATCATAGTAGAAGTCCGGCTCTGCTTCATAAGCATCACCATCACCTGAAACTCAATAAATCTGGTTGGTATGTACAACACCGTCCCGTAACGTGGGAGTGAGTGATTAACTCAGTGGAACAGTAAAGCATAGGTTAACATGTTATCAATTCAGTCAAGCAGTAATGATAAAGCAGTACAATCAAATAATTCTAAACTACTCTTATTAATGCAAGTATGAATGCAGTCATGATGTATGCCCTTGCCAAACCACCCTCATGCGACACCATCTTACGTTCGCGGCATGCTTACACCCTCAATGCTCCACATCTTCCAGGCACATGCAATGCTATGATGAGTATGAGTACCGAGTGTTATTAGTCCATTTCAAACAGCAGTATTGGGAAACTAAGGTACCTCCCTTGTATCATTCCCAAACATGATCCATTCTAGGGTCGTCAGTCCTAGTTAATCTCATACAATATCATAGTTTGAGAGGCATCACGAAGGCATCACAAAGGGCTCGTCACCCGTCAGTACGGATACAGATCTCACCGCATGTGGCTCAATTGCTGGCCGTCAGCTCGAATACAGGTCTCACCGTACTCGGCTCAAGCGCTGGCTGTCAGCTCGATTACAGGTCTCACCGTACTCGGCTCAACTCATGCTCTAGTTACTGTGAAGAGCTCATCGCCAATCATAGACCTTAGAGTATACTCGAAGATACTACGAAGGGCTCGTCGCCCGTCAGCACGAATACAGGTCTCACCGTATTCCGCTCTCGCCGTAGGTGTCGACAGCTCAAATATAGTATCTCATACCACCATAATCGGCTCACGAGTCTGATTGCTCACTGGTCACTACGGGGAGGCACGTGGCCCCAGCATAGGCCGACAGCTCAACAACGGTGTCCCATACCACCATGCCTGGCTCATGAGTCTTAGTGAATCGAGGTACCATGGTTAATGGGATTTCACTGGTAAGTTTGGTACCCTAGGTTCAAGTAGAGGCATCTAAACATGGTGAACATACATTAGACAGATCGGGTTGCTTGACGAGCTCGGCTAGCTCGAGCGCACAACAAGTTGAACGATATGAAGCGCATAAGCACTTCACGTGGCCAACCACTATCGTCAACCGAAGTACGACTCGGGTTCGTCGAACACATCTCACGTGGCAAATGAATCACAGCCACGAATTCAATCCCGTTACCAATTGCCTGGACTATAATCATAGCCTCAAACACAATCTATTTCAGATAGTTAAAACAGTAATGGATCAAGATTCAAATCATACAATTAAAGTCTGATATTATCCGTTTAGGGCTGTCAGGGCTGTTGCACTCACTCGTTGCTCCACTTCCCATCACACATGACGGATCATACAACGTAAACATGAATTTAAACATATGCATTACATAGATAAAATCATACAATCAGTTGAGCATGTTATGAAGCACAACACAAGCATGAGATTGTACATATTCAATTCCTAATCACACAGCTATCTAAGGAAATCATACACATAGTTAAAGGAGTTGAGAATCATATCTCAACACCCTTATACATTACAATTTACTAACTACTACTCATTCAAACGTTTCAACGACACTTAGACTACATACATCAACATACATGACATATGTTGATCACATAGGTATTAGGCCAAATCCTTTCACTAGGGAGTTGCCCCAATTATAACACACGCACCCACGACGGATAGTCATGGCAAGCAGGAATCCAAGTTTCATGTTCATTCAGTCATTTCCACAAACACTTGTGCTACACATTTTAGCATATATAGTGTATATTAGCCGTGACGTGATTTAGGGCAAATCCTTTCGTCAAAGGGGTATCGCCAATACATCAATCATATATCCATGACAATTAGTCATGGCGAGCACAAATGAGGATTCTATACTCATTCAGTCATTTTCACAAACACTTAGAATACACTCTTTTAACATATATAGTGCATATTAGCAAAAACATGTATTAGGGCGAACCCTTTCGTCAAACAAGTATTTTATCCATATATAATATATTCATACAGCAAATAATCATGGCAAACACATTTCCAAAATTTATACATATACGGTACTTTCTACAAATACCTAGAGTATGTAAAATTTCATATTCTTCATCTTTAATCGAAACGGAAAACAGACAGCACTTTGTACATGTGCAATTGCATGCAGATCATGAATCTATCATTATCTGACATTAAAAGCATCGAAAACCATAACCTATACACCTAAAGTCCGCACCTTTTGTCGTAGAATCGTAACGAAGACGATAGGTTTGCCAAGCTTTAGTATACGGCAGTTTGGTAACCTATAGAACGAAATAGGTTAGCTATTTCATAACCTACAACTATCAAAACTCCAAAACAGATTAGGGTTAGGGTTTCTTACCTAGAAACGGAGCTGAAATTACCGGGAAAGCGATGAGAATGGAGCGGTTAAGCATGGATAGCAGCAGGGAAGAGTGGCAGGGAGATTCTCCCACTTCTCTCTCACTTTCTCTCTCTTTTCTCTCTTCTCTTTCTAGGATTTCTCTCAAATTCATATGGCTGTGAGAGAGAGGGTTCTAAGGTCCTTATATAGCCTAAAAACTCTCTAAAATAGACTTATGAGCAAGGTATACTTAGGTTATAACCAAAGCGGACTTGTTTCAACTTAACGGAGGACTTCTGGAGGGCCCCCTTGAGCCAAAGGTCAGACTTAAGCTCACTAACATTGGATCTACGTTTAATTAAGTTTTCGTTTCGGTCGGAATTCCAGATTGCAAATGGCAAACCAGTTTCAGTTCAACGGTCAGTGGATCTCGATCGGAGATTCCGAGTACATGGATATGTGTATGAAATTTCCCCCGATCCGAGGGTGTAATTTGGCTTGATTCTGACGATCTGGTTGCTTAATACTGATCCGCAAGCGAGAGGTGCCACATTTCATAAATTTCTATTTTATTTTGAATTAATTTCACATTTCTCACACTCCCCGCTCCGACCTCAAGTGAATAGCCTCGGAACACTATCTGGAGTTGATTTCCGAGATGGTTGTCAAGTCCAGCAAGGCGGTCCTAATTCCTTAACTTCATGTTAATCGGACTTCCGACGTGCGGTCCAGATCTGATACGGAGTTTCGAGATGCTCCCGAGAGCAACCGGGTAATGAGATTGATCCTAGATTTTAGGGTAATGTAGTGTCAACAAATCTACAAGTTTTGGGTCTTGCAGATCGTATTTAAAGCGATTGGTGCTAATTTCACAGGCACTCTAGTTTAACACTTGCTAATTCTCGCCTAATTTCTAAAGGATTTAGTCCTGAGCAATTTCTGTCTGAGGTGATACCTGGGCCTTTGTCGCTTGTATATAAAGTGATCCAAGTTATACTACTTAGCTAGTTTAAGATAGCGTCTAGGGTGAAAGTACTTAGAAAAATTCAAAGAACAAGGTGGTGAAGGGTGGAATTTGTGAAGGAAATGGGTTCAAAAGCGGTTTTAGACTTTGGGATTGAGTTCTGACAAGTTAATTAGGCGTTAGGAACGACCCATTGCCTAAGGACATCTAATTCCAAGTTGGCAAAAATCCAGGATGTTACAATATTCATAGATTCAATCAAAATGTTTATTTACCAACCTGTTGATAAGGTTAAAAACACGTAGATGAAAAGACCACAAATATCATCTTAATCAAAGCTTTTGTAGCTCGCAGGAAATTTTTAATGTTCATTTACCACTTTTTCCTGTACTATGGTCCATATGAGATTTGGATCTGCTTCATTTTTTGGATCATTCCCAAAAATGAGATTTCAATATGAATGCATAGCATGAATGTAGTCACATACATCACGGTGGGCCTCACATATAAGGTTCCACCCACCTCGGTGGATCCAGATTGCATTCTAATGACGTCAGTAGCCCCTAGTTATTGGATGGTATTGTGTGGCCCCCATCATAATGTTATGTTTTATCCACACCGTCCATCCATTTTTTCAAATCATTTTAGGGATTGATCCCAAAAATGAGGATGATCCAAATCTCATGTGGCATATAACTTTCTTGCCCATTAATGGTCACTCACCATTATTTCCTATAGTATGGCCCACTCGATAATTGAATTTGCTTCGTTTTTTGTATAATGCCCCAAAATGACTTGAAAAAAATGGATGGACAGAGTAGATATAGGATACATACACCAAGGTAGGCCCACAGTTAGGGCCATGGTTGGTGGCATGTGGCACACCACGCAGCCGCCAAACCCCATAACCCAGGAGCCGATTAGGTGAGACCCGGATCCACCACCGTGGGGTGGGACTCCTAACTGTGGAGCTCACAATGATGTGTGTACCTTAAATCCACACCATCAGTCATTTTGAAAGTTCATTTTAGGACATTATACCAAAAAATGAAGCTGACACAAATTTTATGTGGACCACACCATAGGAAACGGTCATGATTTAATCATCACCATTAAAAATTTCATGGATTCCACCAAAATGTTTATTTGCCATCTAACCTGTTGATAAGGACACAAACACCTAGATGAAGAGACCATACAAATATCATCTTGATCCAAGACTTTTATGGCCCACAAGAAGTTTTTAATGGTCAATCACCATTGTTTCTTGTACCATGGTCCATATGAGATTTTGAGCTACTTCATTTTTTTAGATCATGCCCTAAAATGAGCTTTCAATATGGATGGACGGTGTGGATGCAGTCGCATACATCACAGTGGGCCCATAGTCAGGGGTCCCACCACCTCTGTGGATCGGGGTCTCACCTAAGCCGCTCCCCCCAAATTCATACTACCCCCACTCGGTCTAGCTAGAAATGGATGGTTCTGTCAAAGGGTTCTTTGGGGCTTACCTTGATGTATATGTTTTATCCACACTGTCCATTCATTTTTCCACATCCTTTTAGGGAAAAGGACAAAAAAACAAGCCAGATCTAAGGCTTAAGTGGGCCACACTACAAGAAACGGTGGGAGTTGGGTGCCTACCATAAAAAAATTTAGGGCCTGTTTGGCTGGGCAGATTGGATGGGATTGGATGGTATTAGAGTGAATTGCACGGATTTCAAGGTAATGATAGTTGCGTCAATGGATTGGTACAAGATCCATGGGATTGCTATATCCCGAGATTGCAATATCCGGTCTGTTTGGCACACCTGGTCAATCCCGGATTAAACCTTTCAATCCCTCAAACCAAACACATTCTAGGCAATTTTGAAGGGATTAGGGTGGATTGGATGGGATTTAAAGGTAATGATGGCGGTGTTAGTGGATTGTCTTAAGATCCATGGGATTGCTATTGTAAAACCCGTGTCCTAGTTCGTACTGTTCCGATGAATCCTGCGATCCTTTCCGTCGAAGTCCGGCAGTCCGTGACCGATAATTGACGTTGCGCACGACCGTAAGTCGTATCCTTTAGATTCGAGTCGGTTTAATCCGAGACCCATACCATTGTGACCGCGCCGTCACCACGATTCCAACGCCGCGTCTCATGCGCCAATCCGACGCTTAGATCATAAGATGTGGACCATACATTATAATAACCGTGGACCGCACATTGCGGGACCCACCCATCCCATGTGGCACAAATCCCTAGGTAATTATGAGAGTGATGGATGACATCACCCTAACCAAGCTATAGCCACCCTAACCAAGCTATAGCCACCCTACCCCTAGCCTTCTTACAAGTACTTATGGCTAGCCACCCTACCCCTAGCCCTTCTTACAAGCATTTAATGCTAGCCACCCTCTCTTACAAGTCATCATTGCCTACCTAAGCTAATCTCTCCTCTCTCTTATCTCTCCCTCCCTCTCCTTTATTTCTCATTCCTTCATTTTCAAAGCAACAAAAAAAATCCCACGTCCATAATTTGCTAGTGTGAGAAAGAGTGTTGTGTGGCCCACCTTTTCATCACAAAAACCTATCATCCAAGCCATCCATCCCCCATCTTCTACCATCAAAGTGAAGCACAAGGAGATAGGCTTTCCAACGGACCAAAGAGATCAACCGGTGGGTGCTTTGATAGGATAGATTTCTATGTTTTTATGATGGGCCAAGTGAGGCCTACCGATCAATGGTATGGATCTCACTTGGGACCCTAAGATGTGGCCAATGGCCCACTTTGATTACCTTTTTATGTATGATGGAATGCAAGGGAGGGCCCATAGTGTAGGGGTCCCTCCATCACACGTGTGTCCCACTCTCATTCTCTCTTTCCCTCTCTCTTTCCTTTTCTTTGGTGATATGTGGTTGATATGGCCATGTGGCCCACCCGGATGGACCCCACCATGAAGCATGTTTTAAGATCCAAGCCGATTATAGGTGGGGCCCACTTTTATATGTGTTGTATCCACCCCATCCAACATTTGGTGGCCCACCTGAATAGGGCCCACCTTATTTACGTGGTCAGCCAGACCGTCCAGCGTCCAGGGACGCTGGACGTCAATGGAAAGCATAAATATAAGCTTTGATTCAAAGCTATTTGGGATGGCCACTCATATAGGCCCCACCTTGATATTCTGTTCAAATCCAAGCCGTCCATTCCGTTCAGAGGGTCGTTTTAGGCGTTGAGCCGAAATGGGAAGTCAATCCGACCTTTGGGCGGGCCATACTCTTGAAAACAGTGGTATTCACCGTTTAAACGCACCTAAAGTTCTCCTACGTACCGAAATACACCCGATATTGGACTTGTTGGGTCCATCTCTGGCCATGGAAACCAATGGCCGGGGTGGATTCGGCTGAAGCAGGCCCCACACCTGAAAAACCACAAAAAAACAGGTTTTTGTTAAAAAAAATAAAATAAAATAAGCAGCAACAGCATTTCTGCTGCTGCCACTGACACGGAGAAGGACGCCAGCGTCCTGGCGTGAACGAGTAGGGCCCCACGGCCCCTGCCATGGGCCCCACCATGATGTATATGTTGTATCCACACCGTCCATGAGGTGGACCACCCCGTAAGGTGGGTCCCCTCCGAAAATTACGCCAATCCACGGCTCAGGCAGCCCACACCACAAGAAATAGCGGTGATTGAATTTCACCGTTGGAACTTTTGGGCCACAGAAGTTTTGAAGCAAGCTGATATTTGTTTTCTTCCCTCCACCCAGGTCTCTGTGACCTTATCAACAGGTTGGACGACAAATAAACGTTACAGTGGGCCCCACCTGGGACCCACGGTGAGGTATGTGTTGCATTCCCACCGTCCAGACGGACGGTGGGAGCCTCCCTTGATGCATGTGTTGTAACCCACCGTCCAGTGGACGGTGGGGCCCCTGTGCATGTGTGTGCACGTGTGTGGGTGGGTGCATGTGTGTGTGTGAGTGTGTGACATGTGTGTGTATGTGTGTACATATATATATATATATGTATGTGTATACATATGTATATATAATATTGTATCATATATAATATTGTATATATATATTATATATAAATTATATGTTATATTATTTATATTATAAGGAATGGTGGGCCTTCATGTGGGCCCCACCATGATACTTGTGTTGCATCCAAACTGTCCACCATTTGGCAAGCTTGTATTAAGGCTTGGGGCCAAAAAATAAGATAGATCTAGTTATCATGTGGACCACACTGTATAGTGACGATTGAACGTCCACCATTAGACCCTTTGGCCACCAAGTTCTTGGTGACCCTATGAACAGATTGTATGAGAAATAAATGTTATGGTGGGCCCTAAGAATTTTAATGGTGGAATTCTTTATCACTACTTACATTGGTGCGGCCCATTAATGTGGCCCATTTAATATGTATACGGCCCACTTGGTATATATAAGGCCCATGTTGTGAGGCCCATCTTGTGTAATTGTGGCCCGTTGTTGAGACCCACCTTGATGTATACATGGCCCATGTGTTTAGGCTCATTCAATGTATTTGTGGCACATGTTACGAGGCCCATGGTGATGTTTCAAAAGCCCATGGGATATGGCCCATTGCAATGTACCTAAGGCCCATTAATGTGGCCCACTTGAATTATATAAGGCCCATATGATGCGGCCCACTTGATGTATCCAAGGCCCATAGGTCGAGGCCCAACGGGAGGTCCTTTGAGTCCATTTCAATGTATGATTTCCCCATGGTTTGTGTAATGATGTCTTATAGTGGGCTATGCCTTGAGAGCAATGTTGGTTTGACGTCCACATTGTAGAATAATGTTGGTTTAATGTCCGCATTATAACTCTCACTAGGGCCCATTAGTAGGCCCACATTTGTTGATAGTTCACCACTTTATAACATGCTTAGTATAGCTCCATGATTCATACCCATACGCATCATATGTATGCTTGATATGAGTAGTGACTGAGCATAGCATACACCATTGGGCAGACCACTTAGGGGACTCCTTATGAGGCGGAGTGCCCCACATTATTGCATTGTACGCGCATGGATTGCTGCATGATTTGACGGTGTGATTCATGCATCTCGCATATGTGTGACTTGATCACTGCACGCCCTAGCGACATCAGGGCCGTGGCTCCACAGGCACATCGTGGATGACCGTATCGGATACCGGAAATACTTTGTTCTAGCACTGTGGGCACTTAGGATGTCCTTGGGTGAGAGTCCCAGAACCTTTTTGGTACCAGGAGATGCTCCAACGCCTAGACCGAGTGGATACACGAGCGCCCGAGTGCCGAATACCAGTAGGCCGCGTCTCCCACCGTGTCGTGGTCGGTTGGAAAGGGGTGTGGCCTTATCCGCCTGAGTGAGGAGGCTATAAGCTAGGCTGAGTTTGACCAGCTCGTAAATGTGTCCGCTATCGACGAGCCGGGTAGGTATTGGCAGACTACTGGTCAGGCGGATAGTGTGGTCTCTTCCACTTGCTTGACTGTGCAGCTCGGGAGGAGGCAGTCAGTGTGAGGTGTATTAGACCCCGGTGATATCCAGAGAGGAACTGTACTGATATGTGTACATGATGAGGACTGACATGCTTGTATTGCATCTCCCATATGGCATTCGGCTACGTAGGCCTTGCATTGTGTCGGTGTGGCCGATAGCATTCATGTTTCGCATCGCATGGCCTTGGTATGGCCGATATCATTCATGCCTTACATTACATAGCTCTGGTTGTATTCATGGACTTACCGCATATTTCTGCATTACTCTAATATTGTACACTTGGCGTTTGCCTTGTACACACACTTACACCACCCTCTAAGCTTTTGTAAGCTTATGCACGACCGTTGCGTGCAGGTAGCGTTGGACAGCAGCCGCGCTGAGGCAGGAGCGCGTATCAGATCTTTTTGGAGCTTTTTGATCACCTTGTATTTCCCCTTCTGCATTGTACTCAAAAGTTTTTAATATAGTGGATATGTGGTGATGTTATTTTTTTGTGACTTGGTTATGCTTTTGGTTATGATCCATTACATTACAAAAAAAAAAAAAAATTCATGCTGAAAATCCTCCTTGTAGGATCCCAGAATCGGAATTTGGCGTATGGGCGCTGGGAGCCGAGAATGGGGTACTACGGAGGCTGTCGGCGCCGGATTCGGCGATCGAGAATTTTGTGAGCCCGGTTTCCGAGTTTGGGGCGTGACAGCTATATCCCGGGATCAGGATCTCGTGTCCGTTTAGCATGCCTGGCCAATCCCGGGATCTATCTTCCAATCCCTTCCAATCCCATCCAATCTGCCCAGCCAAACAGGCCCTTATTGGGGCCACATAAGCCGCTAATCAAGCTGATTTTTGTGTTTTCCCTTCGTCCAGGTTTTTGTGACCTTGTGAAGAGGTTAGATGGCAAATAAACTCCACAATGCACCCTAAGAAGGTTTTAATGGTAGTCATTCCATTCCCACTGGTTTTTATGGTGTGGTCAACTTGAGGTTTGGATGTGCCTCATTTTTTGGGATCATGATCGACAACGATATAGAAAAGTTGATGGGTGGTATGGATCTAATACATAAATCATAGTGGGCCCAGAGAAGTGTCACACGTTAAAAGTTAAGCTATGTTTTACGTGAACGAGAAGATGCAGGGCAATTTTGGAATTTTTAAAAAGAAAACATGAAGTGCATTCTCCATTCACCATTAAGCTAGACCTTCATTGCTGAAAAAATTCAGCCAAAATACATAGAGCGCTTTCTACGTTTCATGTTAACAAACAAAACTAAATGTTAAGTGCTTTCCGAATTTCGCATTAAGTCAAAAATTTTAGCGTTACCACACAAGTCCTTAGTCTATTCAATTTGAGTTAATAAATGGCACGTTGATAAATTTATGAGTGCCGATCTATTCAATTTTACGAGTACCTGCATATTTTCAAGATCTCCTAATTATTTGTAGAATTAGCAAATTTATAAAATAAGCAACTCTTTTATTTAGAAAATCCTATTATATATATATTTTCCCTCTTTGATTAGGAATTTTATTCTCTTTTCTCTATGTGTATACTTTTTATTGTACGGATTCAATATATACAAAAATTCAATCCCTAAATTCCTACCTCAATCCTTTGTTTCTTATCATGGTATCAGAGCCCTTAATTCCAGGCCCTGGTTTTTTAGCACCTATCCTTTCCATCTCCAATGGTCTCTGATTCGAAGCTCTTGATCTTCCATAGATTTATATTATGTCATTGTTGCAGATTTGAAAAATTAATTCAGTAGGTTCGTCATTCCGCTCATCTTCTTCACCCGACACATGTGATTACCATAACGTCCACCACCTCCCATCACCCGATCCGACATCACCACTTCGAACCCATCATGAATCTCATACCCTTGCCAATCCATCACCCTCATCCTTGACCCACTATCGGAATCTCAACCTCCGACCGTCACCAACCCTACTATCGTGGATCCTGCCAACAACAACCAACATTCACTTCTCCAATTATGGCTTACTCAAACCCATTAATGTTCAGTCACGGCCCACCTCCAGTGGTTGTTATCACGCCCCAAACTCAAAAACGAGACTCACAAAATTTTCGATCGCCTAATCCGGCGCTGACAGCCTCCATAATACCCCATTCTCGGCTCCCGACACCCATACACTAGGTTCCGATCCTGGAATCCCACAAGGAGGATTTCATACATGATTTTGATTCTATACAAGCATAACCATAAGCATAACCCACGAACAATAACCAAAAGAACACCATCACAAAATCCACTATGATAAAAAAATTTAAGTACAATACGTTTAAAGGGAAATAGAAAATAATGCAAATAACGAAGGCTCCTGAAGCTCGACTACACGCTCCAACTACGACGAGACTAAGGCTTAATGTGGAATCATGCTGATAAGTTCGTAAATGCAATCAGCCGTACCAAGGCTATGCAATGCAAGATATGAATGCGATCAGCCATAATAAGAGCATGTGATGTGAGATGCAACTCAAGCAAGCCAATCCTCATATTAATGCAGCTCATCACTAGAGCATCAAATATCAGTACGGTTCTCATTTTGGATAATCACCGGGGTTTAGTACACTTCAAATGGCACTGTCTATCTCTCAGCCGCACAGTCCGAGTGAGCATAAGAAACCTCACTATATGCCTGGCCAATAGTCTGTCAATACCTATCTGGCATGTCGATAGCGGATCCATTCACGAGCTGGTCAAACTCAACCTAGTAATGCCCCCTACACTTGGACGAGTAAGGTCACACCCCTTTCCAACCGACTATGACATAGTGGGAGACACGACCTCCTGGTATTCAGCCCTCATGCGCTCATGAATCCACTCGGTCTTGACGTTGGAGTCATCCTCTGGTACCATCAGATTTAAGAATTTTCACCCAGGGACATTTATGGTGCCCCGATGCTAGAAATAGTATTTCCGATATCCAATCTAGTCATCCACGATATGTTGTGGAGGCTATGACCCTGATGTCGTTGGGGCATACAATAATCACAATCACACAAATGCAAGTTTATGAATCACCCTACCAGACATACAACAATCTTGCGCGTACCGCGCGCTCATGAAGGGCAACTCCGATCAGTGGGTCCCATAAATAATCTACCCAATGACATATGCTATGATCAGTCACTACTCATATCAAGCATACATATGATGCATATGACATGAGTCATGGAATTATACTAAACATGTTATAAAATAATGAACTATCCTTACAGCGTCGATGGGCCTAGACGGCCTACACACAACGAGTATGGGCCTATCAATGGGCCTTAAGGAGAGTTATAATGCAGACATTTAACCAACATTATTCTTACAATATGGACGTCAAGTCATCATTGCTCCCAAGGCACGGCCTGCCATAAACATCATATATAAACCGTGGTGGAAGCACACATTGCGATGGGCCTTATGTAATCCCATTGGGCCTCGACCCATGGGCCTCCAATACTTCAAAATGGGCCTTATATATATCCAAGTGGGCCTCAGTGGGCGGGCCACAATTTCATCAAGTTGGGCCTAATCACATGGGCCTTGTATACGTCATAATGGGCCTCATAA
The DNA here is from genome assembly GCA_021015155.1 of Magnolia officinalis. Classification (NCBI taxonomy): domain Eukaryota; kingdom Viridiplantae; phylum Streptophyta; class Magnoliopsida; order Magnoliales; family Magnoliaceae; genus Magnolia; species Magnolia officinalis. The sequence continues at coordinate 24,491,207 of JAJHSJ010000002.1, read as the reverse complement.
CATGGGCCTCATATCTATTGAGGCGGCCTCAACAACGGGCCTCATACAAATTAAGGTGGGCCTCAACAATGGGCCATAAATATGGTAAGTGAGTCATACCACATGGGCCACATGTATATCAAATGGGCCACACTCAAATATAAGTAGTGATAAGGATTTCCACCATTAGAATTCCCAAGGGTTTAATGGTGGATGTTCAAACCCACTGTTTTTCTATAATGTGGTCCACCTGATCCTAGATCGGTCTTATTTTTAGTCTCAAGCCTTAAAAATGAGCTTGCCAAAGGTTGGACGGTTTGGATGTAACACATGCATCATGGTGGGTCCCATAGGGACGGACGACATAAATGAAGTACGTACCTTATGGTGGGGTCCACACTAATGGAAGGTGTGGATTACAATACATACAAAAGTGGGTCCCAAGTGGGGCCCACCTTAATGTTTGTTTTCCATCCTGCCTGTTGACAAGGCCACACAGACATGGGGCCCACCAAAATGTTTATTTTCTACCCAACCTGCTGATAAGGTCACGCGGACCTGGGGCCCACTGTAATGTTTATTTTCACCCAACCTGATGAATACGTACCTGAATGAAGAGGAAAAACAAATTTCATATGATCCAAGACTTCTAATCCAAAAAGGGTTCAATGGCAGACGTTTAATCCTCAGTGTTTCCAGCCGTGTGGGCCACTTGAGATCTGAATACGATTGATTTTAGGGGTGACCCACAGTCAGAAGGAGGGCCACCCAATGCACGGTGTGGATATACATCACACCTCACGGTGGGGCCTACAAGTGGGACCTGTGGTCCCTGCCCGTCCAGCGTCCACGGCAAAGGATGCTGCTGGCGTCCTTGGGTTGTCAGCGACAGCAGCGTCTGCTGCTGCTGCTGCTGTAGTTTTTTTTTAAAAAAAATATATTTTTCTGAAGAATCTCCTAGGTGGGGCCCTCATCATGCAGATCCACTCCATCCATTGGATCCTACTGCTTATTACAGGCCAAATGAGCCCAATATCCATTGTATTTTGGCGTATAGAAGACTTCAAAGTGCATTTTAACGGTAAGAACTACTATTTTCTATACTATGGCCCGCCAGATAATTGGATTAGCTTCATTTTTTGGCTCAACGCCTAAAATGAGCTGGGGAATAAGATGGACGGCGTGGATCAGCCCTATACATCAAGGTGGGGCTCGCCAGATAATTGGATTGACTTCATTTTTCGGTTCAACGCCTAAAATGAGCTGGAGAATAAGATGGATGGCGTGGATCAGCCCACTCCAAAAGCTCAAATATATTATTTTATATTATGTTTTTTTTTTGTTAGCTTGTCAGTACACACCCATGTCAGTACACGCACTCCATATTAGCCACCTCCTACGTCCAGCGTCCAGGGACGCTGGACGACATTAATAAACATAGCATTATGGTGGGTCCCACAGGTACGTGGCCCATGTTACATCAAGGTGGGTCCCACATGAACGTGGCCTACCTGATTTGAATCAATATGATACTTGTGTTTTTCCTTCATCTTGGCCGTCCAATGGACCCATTGCAAGGTGGGCCTCACGATCGGACGGTCAAGATCATCTTGCATCGTGGTGGCCACAAGACATCACACAAAAGAAAAAGAAAAGGAGAGAATGAGAGAGAAAAAGAGAGAGACGGTGATAGAGGTAGAGGGACCCCGCCACTATGGGCCCCTCTCTACATCGCATACATCAATGTGGGTCCCACAACAAGTATGCCCTAAAATTGAAATCAACGGTGGATCACCCACCTCTAGGCCTTCTCCTTGATCTCTTAGCCTCCTTAACTCCTTGCCTTCACTTTTGACGATGGTTGATGGGATTTTGATGTTGGGGATGAGAGATGAGAGGGTGGGAAAGTGGGCCACACTTGTTGTTGTGGAAGGGGGCTTGGAAAGGTTTTGACGTTGGAATGCTTTATTGCTTGGGAGAGATTTTTTTTTAGAAATGAGGAAGAGAGAGAAGTGATTGGATGATATGGGATGGGTGATGTGGTGTGATGGATGATGGGTGGAGTGATGTGTTGTAAGAAAGGAATGGGTGGAGAGAGTGAGAGAGTTGACTTTGGGAATGGGAAGGGATGGGTTGTTGTACTTGGGGTATGGCTTGTAATTAACATTGATTGATGAGACATGTTGTAGAGATTCTCTCGAAGTTCGCAACGCGCGGCGTTTTCCTCGAAATGAACGTGGGCCTACATCTTCTACCCTGGGTATCGGTTCGGTGCGCAAGTCGTGGCGTTGGAACCGCGGTGACGGCGCGGTCGACAAGGTACAAGTTTCGGTTCGAGCCTGTAACTTTATAAGGTATTCTATTTAGAATGTGATAAGTAGAAAGTATAGCTTCTTCCCATACATTAGAAGGTAAACTAAAGTTATTCAACATTGCATTTATCAATTTTTTTAAGTTATATTTTTCCTCTTTGTTATACTATTTTATTATGGTGTATAAGAAACAATAGTTTCATGTATAATATTATTCTTTTCATATAATTCCTTAAAATATAAGGATTCATATTCACCGGCTCCATATGTTCTAAGTCTTTTAATAGTCATATTTAATTTGTTTTCAGCTTATGTCTTATACTTGATAAAGAAATTCAAAGTTTTTATCTTTACTTCTTAGTAGGTATAATCTAGCATACCTAAAGAAGTCATTTATGAATGTAATGTAGTATCTTTTTTTATTTATATACTTGTAATTTTTAAAATCACATAAGTCAACTATAAATTAGTTATAGAATTTCATATTATCTAAAAATTGTTTTAAATAGTTTCTTACGAAATTTAGATCATGCGTGTCACGCCCTAAACCCGAAAATCGGGCTTACAAAATTCTCGATCGCCGAATCCAGTGCCGATAGCCTCCGTAGTACCCCATTCTCGGTTCCCAGCGTCCATCGCCAGATTCCGATCCTGGGATCCTACAAGGAGAATTTTTCAATGTACATTTAACTTGTAATAAGCATAATCACAAGCTTACCCAAATCATAAAGGCAAAATCATCATCACATATCCATTAATATAAACAGTTGAATACAGTGCTGAAAGGGAAATACATATGTCAAAATTAAAGCTCCAGAAGTCAGTTGTACGCTACAAGCTCGACGTTGCTGCAACCTAATGCCACCTGCACGCATCTATCGTGCATAAGCTTATAGAAAGCTTAGAGGGTGGTGTAAGTGTGTGCACAAGATAAGTGTCAAGTATTCAATACAATGCCTTAATTATACAATATCGGAATTACTGGCAAGATCATGAAACATACGATATCAGAGTAAGCGGAAATACTGCAAGTCTATAAATCATACAATATCAGAGTACGCAATACAGATCAGCTATGCAAATGAAGAGTCATAAAGAGTCGAATATCAGATGCCGAGGATGCAATGCAATATGCAGTGTGAATGGAATGACCATACTTGAGTGTGAAGTCGGGATGATAGTACGTAGTATCGCCGGTTATGGGGTCCATCACAAGGGACTTCTATCCAAACTAGTCCCATACCTAAATTTGGATAGTCATACTCAATGTGGTAAACTCTTGATCTTAGGTTAATCGCGCGCCCCAACCGAAATCCTGGCCATTGCGAAGGTACACATAACAAATAGTTGCGTACCACCAGCCTGAGTGGATAGTGAATGAATGAATGAGTATACAACTCCTGCTCGATAAGTCCACATATCAGTACGGTTCCTCTCTGGGATCATCACCGAGGTTTATTACACTCTATGCCAGCTGGTCGCCCCTATCCGAGTGCACAACTGGGTAAGTGAAAGAGACCTCACTATCCGCTGGCCAATATCAGGCCCGACTCGTCGATAGCGGACCTATTCCTCAAGTTGGTCAAACTCAACCTAGATATTGTCCCTCACTTAGGAGTGTAAGGTCAAACCCCTTCCCAACCGACCACGACACAGTGGGAGACACGGCCTACTGGTATACGACCCTCATATGCTCATATATATCCACTCAGTCTAGACGTTGGGGCATCCTCTGGTACCAAGAGGGTTTAAGAATTTTCACCCAGGGCTATCTATGACAGCTCGATGCTAGAACAAATTTCTGGTGTCTCATCTGGCCATCCACGATATGCCTGTGGAGGCTACGACCATGATGTCGCTAGGGCGTACAGTAATCACAACATACAATGCAAGATGCATGAGTCATACAATCCAGTCATGCATCAATCCTGTGCATACCGTATGCTCATGTGAGACAATTTCCACCTATCAGGGAGTCTCATAACAACATGTCCAATGACATATGCAATGGTCAACCGCATCTCATAACAAACATGCAGATGATGCGTATGGGCATGTATCATGATGCTATGTTGTTACATACTCATGATCAACATCAATAACCGGCATCGACAATCGACCTCGACAATGTGGACATTTAACCAACATTGCCCCCAAGGAATGACCCACATAGAGCCTAACATATAGTGGACCCATGGCCTCATACAAGGGCCAAATATACAACACCATGAGCCTCACTCAAGAGTTTAATATACATCACGATGAGCCTTTCACATGAGCCTAACATACATCACAATGGGCTTCATCGCCTGGCCCTCAATGCATCACAATGGGCCTCATCACATAGGCCTTATATACATCACATTGGGCCTTAAACACGGGCTGAATACACATCACAACGGGCCTCAAATACGGGTCGTATATTCATCACACTGGGCCTTAAACACGGGTTGAATGCACATTACAATGGGCCTCAAATACGAGTAGCATATCCAACACATTGGGCCTCGACAATCAGAATCGGTATCACAATCGAAATTGGCCTCGACAAATCAGAATCGGCCTCGACAATCAGAATCGGCCTCGACAATTGGAATCGGTATCGACAATCGAATCGGCCTAACCAAGGGCCTAAGAGAAGGTCACAATGAGGACTTTCAACCATCATTGCCCATCAATGTGGACATTTAACCAACATTGTTCCCAAAGAGCGGCCCGCATAAGGGATTCATACACAACGTAATGGCCACACAAATATCACACCGGGCTTCATACAAGGACCTCGAGTGTACCACATTGGGCCACACCCATGGGCCTTAGATACATCTCAATGGGCCGCGCTCATGGGCCTCATCTCATGGACCTCGAATACATCACAATGAGCCTTGCCCATGAGCCTCGAATACATCACAATGGGCTTCTCTCATGGGCCTCATATGTCAAGTGGGCCACATCACGTGGGTCGCATTATTTGGGCCGCACCAATGTGCTTCATGTATATCAAATAGGCCGCACCGATGGGCCTCATGTATATCAAATCGGGCCCATCCTTATGTATTTTTAAGATCTGACCTATTCATAAGTTAATATAGAGATAAATGAAGTGAAAACAAATATCGACTTAATTGGAAACTACTGTGGCCCTTAGAAGTTTGAACGGTGGATGTTACTGTCCACTATTTCAATGGTGGGGTCCACTTGAACTTGAGATCTGACTCATCCTCTCATTCATGCCATAAAATGATATCTCAAAGTGTTTGACGGTATGGATACAACGCATGCATCATGGTGGGCCCCACTGTCCAAATAGTGAACGGTGTAGATAAAGACATACATCATTGAGGCCCACACCACAGGGATGAAACACATACATCTGGAGTGGGTCCCGCTGTCAGGACAGCTTGGATGTACACATACATCACGTTAGACCTGCAGAACTTGCTGACGTTAATAGCAGTGGGACCCACGTCCTTGGCAGATGGACAGTTTGGATTTAAAACCAATGGATGATGTGTATATAACACACCCCACGATCGGACCCACCGTCCCAGTCCATGGACGGTGGGGATATACAACATATATCAAGGTGGATCCCACGTTGCTGGGCAACGTCAATACAACAGCTATACAGCTACTGTACACGTAAACCAGCCAATCCCTTTTCCCCAAACAGGTGGGTCCCACACGTGCAGTCATACACCTTCATGCATATATATAAATCTTATATATATATATATATAATATAATATTATATCATATTATATGAATATAATATAATATTATAATATATATACACCATACATATATACATATATTTATATAATAATAGATGTCCAGCGTCCAGCCACCATCCAACTTGCTGGATGGTGCTGGATGATGCACATACATATGGTGGTCCCATGTGTTGGGCTGCAACACGTCAGCAAGAGGGTCCCACCGTCCCAGCCTGCTGGACGGTGGGGATAAAACCCATATACATTTAAGGTAGGTCCCACCGTCCTTGCCTCTGGACGGTGGAGACCACACTTGCATCAGGAGGGGCTCCACACGAATGGACGATGTGGATTCTGCACATCAATACAAGGTGGGGTCCACGTGTATGGTCCGTGTGGTTACATGCATCACGTGTGGGCCCATTAGACAGACAGCGTGAATATAGAATGCATGCATTTGATGGGGCCCACTGTCCAGATCTGGACCAAACGGTGTGGATCAGAACCACACGTGTGGACTGAATGGTGTGGTCCACTGCACGGACGGTGCAGATGGAGCTCATGCATCACGGTTGGCCCCACCAGCTAATGTTCATGTGAATGGACGGTGCAAATGGCGGATGAGACCCACAGAGCTTGGTGACGTTACTTACAGCGGCTTAGTAGCTGCTGAGGCACAAAGGCCAATCCGATTCTCACATCAGGTGGGTCCCACGTGGGGCCCACCACATATATATAATGTCTGTGTGTGTGTGTATATATATATGTATATATATTTATAATATATTATAAAAAAAGAAGACCAGTGCCCAGGCCTATGGTCCTTTCCAAGCTGGACGGGTGCTGAGGATTCAACACATCCATCATGTGGGACCATGATCTGGACGGTCCGGATAACCCATGTACGTCATGGTGTGGGTCTACGGACGGCGTGGATCAAGTGGGCCATACAATCATCATCATCATCAAGAACAAAAAGAAAGAGAGAGAGAGAAAGAGGGAGAGAGAGACGAACGTGAGAGGGGAGGGACCCTGCCACTATGGGCCCTCCCTATACACTGCATACATTAAGATGGGTCCCACCATATGTGGGCCCTTAAATCATCAAAATCACACAAATCAAACCTTAAAAGAATACCTACCTTTGATCTCTTCTTCCTCCTTTCGCCAATGCGATCTAGAGCTCCAAGGGGTGCGATTCAACGGTTGAGATGGACTTTAGATGGTGGAGATGGGAAGTAGGAAGATGGGCCACACAAAGCTCTCCTCTCCTTGGAAGCCATGGACGTCCACTCTCCCTTGGGGTTGCTTGGGAGAATGAAAGAGAGAATGAGAGAGAGAGAGGTGATGGGGGAGAAGTGATGGGAGAGAGAGATGGTGAGTGAGTGATGGGTGATGGGGAGAGTTGACTTTGGGGATGGGTAGTTGTACTTGGGCATGAGTGTGAGTGATGGCAGTGATGTGTACTTGATTGATGAGAGTGATGGGATGTGTCATAGAGTTTCCCTCGATTTTTGCAACGTGCGGCGTTTTTCTTGAACTGAACGCGGGCCCACATCTCCTGGTCTGGGTATCGCCTCGGCGCGCGAGACGCGGCGTCGGAACCGCGGCGACGACGCAGTCGCACTGGTACAAGTCTAGGGTCGAGCCGACTCTGGAATACGAGATACATCTCGGGATCGTGCGCAAATGCCGGATACAGATCGTGGGTCGCCGGAATTCGACAGGGAGGACTACGGAAGCCTACAGAACGGTATGGGCTCGGATACGGGCCTGACAATACGTACATTTCACGTCTAGTTATTGATTTAAAAAATTAGGTATAAGACTTAGTTTTCTCATTCTTTTTAAAACATTTACATTTACATATTTTAGTCTATTGTGCCATAAATCAAGAGACTCAATTAAATAAACAGAACTAGAATTCATTTTATTAATATCAATAGAAAATACATTTAATACAAATAGTCCATCAAAACAATAGCCATTCCCAACAAATATCCCATTATTGGACAATACAACCTTCTCCAATCGAATATCAATTCGACACCAACTTTATTAAGAGGGAGTCAGAAAGTAGATTATCTCTAAAGTCACGCACGTGCAGAACTTCATTTAGTGCAGGGGTCTTTTCAGAAGTGAGTTTTAAAGTCACCTTTTCTTTTCCAATTATTAAGGAGGTTCGAGCATTTCACATAAACACTTGTTCATTCCCTACTACTTGGTAAGAGGCAAACATGCCTTGATCCTTACAGATGTAACATGAAACCCCAGTGTCTAGCACCCGATACATTATGTTGACAATATTTACTTTAGATACTACAATGACTATTTCACTTTGTCAATCTTGTTCGGTCAGATTGGCCTGAACTTTAGAAGCATTTTTCTTGTCTTTGCACCCTCTAATATAATGCCCAGGTTAACCACAATGAAAGCATTTTATTTTATTTTGACTGATTTTCTTTCTTATTTTTAACCTACAGTGTTCAACGCCATGGCCTAATTTTTCACAATGAAGACATGTTCCTTTCAAGTAACGACATTGATCAATAAAGTGACTAAGCTTTTCACAATGAGAACAGGATCATTTTTTCCCCTTATTTGTTTCAACTAAATTAGCATTTAAAGTGGTACTAATAGCATTTTCCTTTTGATTTTGTATTTAGTTTGCTTATTCTATTTGAATATGTATAATGCTTTCCATGGACATTTCAATTTTCTTATGTTTTAGCTTTTATTTATTTATTTTTATTTATTAATTTTTTAATTTAATTTTTTAAAATTCTTTCCAAGATAAAATAAGTTTTTCAATTAAAACATTTCCAAGAAAGGTATTGTCCATTTTTAGTCTTTCAAATATAAGTCCGTGCACTAGACTTTTATACTCGAGTATTAAATAAGAGACGCTTATTATCAGTCACTATTCAGAAAAAAAGATGTAATATACCATTTAACATCAATTTCTTCTAAAATATATTTCTTTATCAATGCATAACAAATATCATTAACTTTTGTAAAAAATGTGTAAATATCATACAATTCATTGGAAAGAAATTTATGATATAATTTTTACAGTCGAGGTCATCCCTTATATCTGATTCTTTGTTTTCATCATATTATAAAGTATAAGAAAATATGTATGATACTTTTAGAGTATCTAAAACAAACCTAATTTAATTTTTGTTTTCACATTTTAAAGTGGTATTCAGCGAATGATTTGATTTTAGATAGTTTAGTGGTTGGGTTCACTGTGATGTTAGCCATAATTATAGATGTATAGATCGGAAGATAACTTCAAGATTGTTGGAAATTTAGAAATATAAAATTGCAATTTTAAATTTTCAAAAATAATAAGCAAAAATAGAAAAAAAATAAAAACAAAATGATAAAAGATTGAATACGAGGAATAAGAAAAACTTATTGAATCAAGGTGTGATAAAATCACTCGGCATTAAGTTGATTTAGCTTCATTTGGACAATGTCTATAGTGCAACGGGAACACTTGACAATCAACCTCGAGGATACCCTCAATTGTCATATCGTCACATCAGTACACTTGATGTATGAAGACTCGATCCACTATTATTTGTTTAATCTAAAGATAGAACTAAAGTGAAGCGAAAATAAAACAATTTGAACTTATAGAAATTTAAAGTGTAGAGATTTGAATGCATATGAAAAACAGAATCAGGAAAATTCCTTTTATTTTTTCAAAATTTGACTATTCTAGCAAACTTTTCAATTGGCAAGTATACTTGCACGCGTCACTGCATACACACAGTAACACACCACTGCCGTAGCCCAGCATGCATGTGGTTCATAGCATACATTGGGATTAATGGCATGGTTCCCCGTATAACCAAATTCACAAGTTAATGAAAGGGACTTAAGCACTATCCAAATTACTCTCTTTGTATAAATATAATTTTCTTTTACTAATTTAATATTGGACTAAAACCATAATAATATTACAAGACAAGATGACATTTTGCTTTATGAAAATTAAAAAGTTTTCCAATTATTTAAAATAATAATTTTATTTTTATTCCGAAACACAAAATGCAAAAGTGCCGTGGACCACACCAGCTTCAAACAACACACGTGCGTGGTATCCGAGCCGCTCATCAAGCAATACCCCGGTGTTGATGCCATGTCTAATAAGTTCTTTGACGCATGTGGCCCACCCAACGATGAAACGGCATCTAGAAATCAGAATAGCCCGATGACGGCATGGATTCGAACACGTGTGCCTCGTTTCCACGCTGCAGTCGCGTTGCGGGAGCAATAATTCGGTGAGCGGAATGGAATCCAATGCCTATCCATATTCCGAGCTGAACAGAGGCATTGCCAGTTTGCTCCTATTTGCTCTTAAAATACGCACCTCTTACTAAAATGCGCACACGGGTTCATGGTACTCGCATGTTCCCGCCATCGAGGAGAGAGATTATGAGGCCCACATGCATCTGGGCTTACATGGCGTCCTGAGGTGCTTCCGTCGGTCAAGATTCGGGGATGGGTCCCACTTGGACGGTGGAAAACTCGAGCTAGTGGGCCGGATCTGGCCTACGCACGGATGGCTGAGAGATGTAGAAGGATGGAAGATTGGATGGCTGAAGTTTTTGCTCTGATCATAAAGGATATGTCCTCATCCACGCTTAACAGCCAGATTCAACGGTCTGGATCAACCAACCATGATACCCACTTGTGCTAAATGCATATGGAACTATTCACGTCATGATGGAAGTCTCGTAATGATTGCGCATGCCCCACCTGTCGCTAACATGCGCATATGTAATCACTAACATACGCACGCATGATGAACCTGCCCTCGGGCAACGGTCACGGGCTTCTTTATCAGGAGGGGTCCTAGGGCGATTCTCATGCTAAAGAGTCATCCATGAGATGGGGCCCACCGCGAACGTTCTCTGGCTGGGAAATCGGACGGGTCCACTCATAAGGTGTGCCACAACTTGCTGAGAATAATGCACCGTTCAAAAATAGATATGCACGTGCGCCCTACACGATGACTTGTGCTTTTTCATTTTAATTTTCCGTACGTTCACATTACTCAAAACCTGATGAGTGGCCTGGATCATCCCCACGCTTGCAAACTTGACACGTATGCCGCGAATCACTTCTTCAGCCTCTGCAGCGCAAATGTCCTCAGTATTTCTCGTCCTTTTTTAGCAGGTCACGGCAGTCGCCGAAGCCGCGGGTTAGGTAAGGCACGGGAAAGCTTAGTAGCTAAGGCGCTGACGTGGAGCCCGCATAGATGTATTTTTTGTATATCCACGCCGTCCATCCGTTTTTCCACATTATTTTAAGGTATCACAAAAAAGAAAGGGAGATCCACATCTCATATGGACCACAGAGTAGGGATCGAATTTCTACCATTAAAAACTTATGGGGCCACAAAAGTTCTGGATAAATATGATTTATATTTTTTGGAATTCATCCAGGTTTTTGTGACATTATCAACAGGTTGGATGACAAAAAAATTACAGTGGGCCGTAAGAAGTTTTTAATGGTGGGTGTTCAATCTCCACATTTTTATAGTATCGTGGTTCATCTGAGATTTTTTTCTATTTCAATTTTGGTAAAATACTATAAAATTATCTGTATAAACGTTTGGACGGTGTGGATATACAACATATACAATGAGATAGTCCCAATGGTCAGGGCGTCACCCACGAATCTGTTTCCCGTGTTTCACCTAATCCGCGCAGTCCACAAACCAGTGACAAGTGGGGGGCTCTGCACCGTCCGACAACTTCAATGCCGGGGCCTTCCTTTCCGTACACGTGGCATGTACCCCAAATCCAAACCTCCCATGTAGTGGGACCCACTTTAGATTAGCTGCATGCCGAAGACTGGATTGATCAGACTATCCTGTCCATCAGATGTTCCCACATCTACCGCTTTGAAAATTTGAGTTAACAACAATCCACGTCGGGTCCAACTATTTGAGCTGTTGAGACTTGGGATCAAGGACACGTGTACGGTTGAAGAGCCTCCCAGCTCGTAGCTGAAGAAATGCTAAAGTGGGCCTGCTGATGGGTCCCACAATTGGAAAGGAAGATGACGTGTATCAGATCACAGCCTCTCATCAGGTGACCGCCATTGTTAGATTCAATGTATGGCCGCCGACATTAATTATTGGATCGTTTGTCGGTTTTACAACCGTTCATTTATTTTTATACAAATGCGGTCCACGCGACAGTCATATCACCCTATCTTATGACATGGCATATTCGATTCCTGCAGTCGGAAGCTGTGTGGGGCCCACAGAGATGCCCGTGACAAATCCTCTCCGTCCATAAGTTTTGCAAGACCACAATAGCACAGGTGGCTAAAAATCAGAAGATCCAGAACATAGGTGGGCCTTACTACATGAAACATCGGGGATTGAACGTCCACTATTGGAAACTGTAGGGCCACAAGATTTTTATCGGTACGATATTTTTGCCCACAGCTTATCTGAGTGGTAATAACCCTATGAACGGTTTGGATGGTAAATAAACGTCATGGTCGGCTCGTGGGAGTTTTCAACGGTGGACGTTTCCGTTCCAACTGTTACGTTTGATATGGCTCACGTGAGTTCCTGATTTTTAGAATCCAATATGATTATTGTCTTGCAAAAGTGATGGACGGAGTGGATTTATAAGGAGAATCTCTGTGGGCCCCACACATCTCCGACTACAGGAACTTCCGCAATCCACGTTCATATTGTAACCAGTAATGATCTCCTGATGAGCGGCTGCGATCGTGCACATCTGATTACACGCGTCGAGCAATGCAAATATGCGCAGCGACGTGTGTGAAGGCATCGTGAAAAATGATGCTCGATTTCAGAGAGACATGACCGAATTCTCCGAAGTGGGGCGACAGACTCTCTCCGAACACTTCTGCTAGAATGCGCATGTTTGGTTATGGCACCAGCTCTTGGAGTTTTTGATATTCTCTTTTGCTCTCTCTTTCAAAGGCAGGAAGACAGAGAAGCAGAATACATATGTATTTGTCTCTCTCTCTCTCACTCACTCACTCTCACTCTCTGTAGTTTGGACTGTTTCTAACGTCTGTTTTTCGGCAGAAAGAGATCAACACAAGCTGTAAAAATGCTTTTGACTATCCTTTGACAGTTTCAAATTCGGTTTCGAAAGGTGTTTTTATTTTTATTTTTTTACCGTTCTCTTCTAAGACCTGAAAAAAAAGAAAAAGAAAAAAGGGGATTTTATTTTATTTTTGGATATTTGGTTTGTAAGATTGACCAGAAAGTAGAAATCTCATTTGGGTTTTCTTCGATTCTCCCAGAATTGGATTTGCTGTGTTGATTCGGGTTCCTTTGTCTAGGAGTTTAGTGGAAGGAACTTTTGAAAATGGAGCTGCATTTGATTTTGGTTCGTGAGAGCAGAAAGTGGAAATTTCAGTTGGGTTCTCTTTGATTCTGTGAAGATTGCATGGCTTTTGTTGATTTTTGGGGTTCTCTATAAAATCGAGAAGCCGCATTTGTTTTTTTTCCCCTTTCCCTTTCCCTTTCCCTTTTTGTTAAGATAGATTAGAAAGTAGAAATTTCAGTTGGATTTCTTTTGGATTCTCTATCGTTGAAGATCGCTGAATTTAGAGGAAACGTCTTCTTGGGTTTTGTTTGAGCTCAAGAAAGTAAGAAAAATGAAGCTGCATTTGGGTTTTTCCTCTCGCCGCTTGATTTGTAAGCTAGACTAGAAAATAGAAGCACTTCTGTCTTGTTTCATTGGATCGAGCAATGTTGAGGTAAAGGGTTTGTTTGGTTTCTTTATTTTTGTCTCATGGTTAGTTTCAGCTGAAGATTTATTAAAATATAGCTGCATTTGGATTTACACCCACTGTTCAGTGTATAAGCTAGTCTAGGAAGTGGAAGATCTTTTTTACCGTTGCGCTGAGAAGATCAAGTAAGTTTAAATAAAATGGTTTATTGGGTTTCTTCCGTGTAGGAACACATCTGCATTTAGGATTCACACCGTTGACCAGCGTATAATCCAAACTAGGAAGTAGAAGCTCTGCCTTACTGTTTCACTGAGAAGATGGGATGAGGTCGAAGAGAGGGGTTTATTGGGTTTCTTTGATTGATATGAAGGGCAGCTGTGGCTGAAAGAAAATCAAGGAATTAGAGCTCAGCTTGGGATCTACACTGGCGCTCAGTGTATAAGCTAGGCTGGGAAGAAGAAATTCTTCTTTGTTGTTTCGATTTTTTTCCCTTGGTTCTTTGAATCTTCCTGAAAAAATGGGGTGCATTGTGTCGAAGATCCATAAGGAGGAGGCTGTAAGGAGATGCAAGGAGAGAAAGAAGCTGATGAAGCAGTTAGTAAGCTTTCGACGTGAATTTGCTGCTGCCCAAATTGCATATTTGCGAGCTTTGAGGAATACAGGAATAACCCTTAGGCAATTCACCGAAGTAGACTCATTGGAGCTTGAAATCGCCCCTCTTGGCCTGGCATTGCCGCCCTCCCCGCCACCTCCATTGCCTCCATCACCTCCACCCCCACCGCCTTTTAGTCCTGATGTTCGGAGGATCAGCAATGCACAGAAAGGAGAACCCAACCAAGAAGAATGTGATGATGATAGCTCCTGTGGCACCCCACCACCACCGCCTTCAGTTCAAAGCTCCGCATGGGAATTCTGGGACCCGTTTGCCGGCCCATCTTCATCGCCATCAACTAAGAAGAAGAACATGGAAGATGGTCAGCAAGCTGAAGATGAGGAGGAGGATGAAGATTGGGCGGAAACCAATACTGAATTCGAAGAAGAAAAGGAAGGTGGGGCTGAAGTCGGTGCTGCAGTAGCAATATTACCTGAGAAGTCCCCAGTTAGAGAATTGACAGACGATGGATCGTCTATGGTCAGCTGGAATACAAAAGATACAGCGGATGTGGCCATGGTTGTTTGGAGGAGTAAGAAGACATTGGCGGGGATTGTTAAGGAGCTGGATGAGTATTTCTTGAAAGCTTCTGCGGGTGTGAAGGAGATTGGCGTGATTTTTGAAGCTAACTGTGCGGTTCATCTTCCTCGACATTTCAGAGAAACGAAGAGTAATTCCCTTTTCCATGCCTTTTAGAATTGGTACATTGTTATGTTGTTGTTCTTTATATTCTTTTATTTTAGTAACATAAACTTCACCGGAGAAATACTAAAACAAGGCATGACCTCCAAACCTTTTAAGCATGGGGGATGCTAGTTGGAGATGCACGAATGCAATTGCCGAGCCCACATGGCCCAATGCAGAATAAATGTGAAAGATCTGGGCTTTTCATCAGGTGGGCTCCTCATGTTTATTGAGAAATGGGTGGTTAGAGAAAAGTTGTTCCACAGCTTGTTGAAGATATGTGTGGCTCACCTGATGAGTAGAATGACCTCAATTTTCGGCCAGGGCTGGTTGACCTGCTGAACAGCCTAGATCTCTCACAGATGTGCCATGTTGGCATGTGTGGAGGTTGGAGGAAAATTTATTCCATGGATCATGTTCAAGGTACCTGTGGCCCACCTGATGAGTAGACTAACCTGAATTTTGCACCAGGGCTGGCTGTCCTGATGAACAGCCTAGATTTCTCAGGCATTTGGGTTTGGTAATGGAAGATATGTTTCTGTAAGTAGCATTCTCCTTCAAGGTCAAGACTATATCCATCAATTTGACGGCTAAGAATGTCCAACCCTTGATTTGTTGAACCATTAGCAATCCACATTAGGGAGCATTTGATGGATGCTCATCTAACCATGCATTCATGTGCTCCATCCATCGATGGGCCTTAAGCACAATTGATATAAAATAACCTCTTGCTAAATTTCCTTGTATGGATGGATGGATTGCTGAATTTCAGATCTTTCTATTGAACTCATCATCGAAAAAAGAAGAAGAGGTACTTCTTAGTTGAACTCACTAAAATTTGCATAGTGATTCTAACCATCGATGGGGCAGCTAAGAATGCTTAGTGGGTGATGAGCTTTGCTAAGTCTGCACACGTGTACAAGTCAGCTACTGCACACGCCACCATACATGCTAGCATGGCACACAGGTGAAATTTCCTAGCCATCCGTCATGTGGACTTTACCGTATAGATACTTGCTGAAAGATAAAGGTGGTCCACTCAGTAGGTGTGCCATGATGAATAAGTGGACGGATTAGTAAACTTTGGCCAATTTTTTTAACAACCTTACATTTTTTTGGTTAAGTGTAGCCCACCTGATTGGTGGACCAACCTGGTTCTTGGGCTATGCAAATCTACATATTGGCACCTTTCTATGAATAGCTTGTATGTTAGATTGGCGTGCCATGCTGGCATGTGCGGTGGCACATGCATTAGCTGACTTGTGCAAGGGTGCGGGCTTAGCAAAGCTTGTGGGTGATTTGTTGTACCCTTAGCCATCCATGGTAGTGACCACCATATGGATGCTCATCCAACCATGCAGCAAGACAGCCCATCATGGATGGGTCATGTTGTGGGCCTAAAACACAGTTGATATAAATGAGCCTTATGCCAACATTTGTTTTTGAGAAGCATAGATCATTGAATTTGAGGTCCTATTGAATCATAAAGCTTGCATAGCAACTCCGATCAGCATCCACCTTCCTGAAATCATCCAGTTGATCATCGCTATCATAGAACTTGCACAAGTAGGCTTACATATCTTTTACACCATGTAAATACTCATTGGACTAAGGGAATT
Organism: Magnolia officinalis; assembly: GCA_021015155.1. Classification (NCBI taxonomy): domain Eukaryota; kingdom Viridiplantae; phylum Streptophyta; class Magnoliopsida; order Magnoliales; family Magnoliaceae; genus Magnolia; species Magnolia officinalis. Next base: position 24,474,505 of record JAJHSJ010000002.1, on the reverse strand, counting down.
GCTTTCTTTATAAACTAATAATGCTGCATCCCGTAGCTTCGTCAAGGGAGCTCCCTATCCATTTACTATGTCTTGGATATGTTTGGTCCTTTTATTGTTATTTCAAAGGGATATTCTATTAGGAAACAACACCCAATGGAAGTTTTGTGAAGTGCCATCCCCACCATACGTGTGGCAAACATGTGTGGTGATTAGGACTGGGCCCCCATGTGTAGAGGCGATTGGCCTGTTAAACGTAGTAGTAATTGGGTAACTCTGACAATCCAATTGCTATGAGTTTTGCCTGTTTAACATAGTTCATTGCTCTTTTTTCCATTAACCACCCCCTTTTCAGACTGTTGATTGGATGACCGCCACGGACCGATCACCTTGCCTCTCGGTTTACTTCCATCTGTGTGGTGGTCACCAAATCAACAGTCCAGGACCACCATACACAAGTGCTACGTTTACAGATGACATTTCCGTATGCACTTTCATGCAATTCCGTGAAGTGCATGCACCATTGTAGGCACCCTTATTTCAAGCTAGACGTTATGTTTTCTACTCTTCTGATACAGTCGTGTTCCATTTACAGAGAACAGCTGCAAGTCTGCAAAGGTCTTCAGTGCCTTGTCTTGGAGTTGGTCTTCCAAATCTCTTCAGTCCAGCAGAGAAGCTCCTGCCTTTCATGGTAACAGTGATGCCAGCAAGCCTGGTGGTCTTTGCGCTACACTGGACAAGCTTTATGCTGAGGAACAAAGGCTCTATGCGGAAGTTAAGGTAACTATACCTAACTATACCACCACTGTGAGAAATAGTTAGTAAGGAATGGCTAAATTTACCGGCGCTTTTGGTGTATGTGGGTTTTTAGCTTGGATAAGTGGGGCCTATGGTTCTGTCATCAGCGATTCAAAATTTTGAATCATTGATATGTTATGCCCCACCATGGGTGGACCATGCCGAAAAAATCTCCTGTTAGGACAACAGTAAACTTTCATTTTCTGACCTGCAAAATGCAAATAGATGGCTGAGGAGAGAAATACAACAATGGTACCCGGTCAACTCAACGAGAAAGAAAGCCCAAGACTAGTGGGGTTATGACACAGGAAAGGACGTGTTGAGGTCGAGCATTGTCTTCCTCAGGGGCATAAGTACTCTGAATCCACGGAGCTTCTCTAGACTCCTCACAAAGATCCCTTAAATCCACGAGGCAAAGAAAATAAAAAATAATTTCTAGAAATTCCAAAATAATTGCTTGATACTCAAAAACGAGTTTACAACCCTTTAAATAATGTTTTGAACCCTAGGGAGAAGTTTCAGAATCAAACTACAACTAAAACTCCCTAAAATCGTGACTTACTATAAATAGTATTTATAGATGGTCATGATTTCTACTAGACCTCATGGTTTTCGGCCAAAAATAGTAAGTGTCCTATTTGACTTAGCCATGTTGTTCTCCTAATTTTTCTAAGCACTTTTCGTGTTGGACACAACTCCTAAAGCTCAACGGATGAAGAGTTACATTCAAACTAAAACTTACTAAAAATAGTTAAAATGAAAATAAACTGGAATTTCGACTGTCGATCTGATAGAATCTCGCAAATTCGGCATGGGCAACCCAGCGTAGCAGGGTTGGTTGGCTAAAGTAACTTCTCCTACCCCAAAATCATATATGACATGTCGGATAACTCATTCCCGTTTGCGAGATATGCCCGTTTTAAGGTTCTGAAGGTCCGGATCACTTCCGTCTCTGATCGGGTCTTTTCTGGTCCATCTTGGCCATGAAATTGTCCGTGACCAACTCTACATTAGGTTAAGATCTTCTAATTAGGGAATTATTTTTTACATATTCCAGTTGCCGCCTGAGACCAATGGCTGGATCAATGAACCATGGGCCCTAATTGTGATTGGAGACATGACTGACTAGAATGTTCATGAGCAATGATCCAGCATGAATTCTTCTTATCTTATTACGGTGCCAACTACTCTGTGGGACTCAGGTGAACCCACCTACAATCACGTTGGACTCTGATAGGCGATAGGAGGGGTCCATTGTGGATTACACATGGCCCTGAACGTTGGGAGAAGGGTCCCTTTTTGACCACACAACAATATCGAAATCAAAAGAAAACAAAAGAAAAGAAGATGCAAACCACAACACAAAGATTTACATGGTTCCCTTTCGGTATGTCCAAGGATTCACACCGATCCACTTTGCTCTGTTAGACAGGCTCACAAGCAATTTGATCATGGGATGCAACATGTGGAAGAGAAATGAGCCCATACTGAAATTTCTCGCGGATAAAGGGACAGTCAACTTCAATATGAGCAGCTCTCAATACAATCCACTCTCTCTCTTTCTTATAACAGAATATATATTACCCCAAAATGAACTGGGGTTTACATAAAACACCGTGTGAAATTACCAGAGTTGGCTAGAGGAACAATACATCTCTGATGATCAGGTTCCACAAATCCTAACACTAAAATCACCCTGATCAGATGATCACAACCATCCAGTTAAGGGTCCATTGTGGATTATTTATGGGACCTAAAATCAACCTGATTAGTCGATCACAGCCATCCAATTACTCATGGGGCCCACTTAGTGGATGCTAATGATATCTAGGTACAACGTAAATAATCCAAGGATGTGGTGTGCATTCTTATTTTACACATGAAATTGAGTACCAAACTCGGTGGGATGCGGACAACTTACATGTTTTGAACTATCTGGTAGCATAGATGGCATGACCATTTTACTCTCATTGGTCAATATGGCCTTTTTTACCCTTTGCTATCCAACACATCCTCGGATGGTTTTCATCATCCGATCATGGTGGCTAGCCATGTCTAGTCCACAGTGGAACTCTCCTATCCAATGGATGTTGGTGATCATGGTTAGTTCTATCTGGGCCACACTGGAATTTGCACAAGAGTAAGGCAAGAAGAATTTGTATTGGACCACTGCTCAGATGTTCATATCCTCAGCTTGAGGATCATATAATTCCTCTTTTTGTGTTTTCATTGACAGATAAATTGTTTCTATGGAAATAGCCCATGATTTTATTTTTTTAAATGATGATATTTCATGTTTGTTTAGTGAGGATGTTGCTGGGGAACTGCGGAAGCAAATCCCGAATTCGAATCACACAACGATAAACAAACGCAAACATAGCATGCATAGGAACACATGATTTTACATGGAAAACCGTTGTGGGAAAAACCACGCACAAAGCGACAAGCTAATCCACTTGAAAACGAAAGTACAAGGGATGAAATCACTTATAGATGCGAAAACCCTTCTTTTCTCCTTTCCAAACCCTAGAATTGATTTGGCCTTCCTTGTTCTCACCCTAATCCCGCAATTACACCTATATATATAGTGTTACACCTGGAATAGGAAACAAATTGCACAATTACGCAAAATTGCGCTCGTCCTCGATCTAAGTATTGATTGATCGACATCGATCGAGTAACCCTCGATTGATCGAGCCCCAACATGTTCGATTAATCGAACATGCTCAAAACTGTCCAGAGAGTTTACATGAATTTTTTAAATTTTGTCGATTGCTCAAACCCCCAAGGTTAATCGATCGAACATGTCCAAAACTGTCCAGAGACCAATCTATCTAATCCGGGTTTCTCTTGATCGATCGATTGTCCCTCGATCGCTCGTAACCCTTGTTACTTAATAGATTTAAGACATCTCATCAACAATCTCCACCATGGATTCAATCATCATGAACCACAACTCCAAGCTTCACCTCTAATCATCTCCATTATAGTAACCACATTGTCACTGCTTTTCATGCACATTCTGTATTCATTAAACCTTTGCCAGACCCAAAGAAGTCGAACAAAATTTGAACTTCTTTGTAGGAACCACCTTTATAAGCATATCCGCCGGATTCACGCTCGTGTGGATCTTTTCAAGAGTAACACTGCCTTTCTCAAGCACTTGTCGGATACAATGATGACGAACATCAATACCTTTAGTACGAGAATGATATACCGAATTCTTTGCCAAATTGATCGCTCTTTCGATGTCGCAATTAATCCGCATGACCTCGTGCTGAAGCCCCAATTCATTCATCATTCCTCTCAACCAAGCACCTACCTTGAATGCCTTCATCACTGCCATATACTCAGCTTCGGTTGTGCAAAGAGCAACCACAGACCAAAGCTTCAACATCCAATTGATCGCTCTACCCATTAGTACAAACGAGTAACCGGAAGTTGACATTCTATTGTTCACATTCCCTGCGTAGTCCGACTCAACATAGCTTACAAGTTTTCCTTCTGATTTTTCAAATATCAAGGCGTAGTCCGCTGTACCTCATAGATATCGAAGTAGCCATTTCACTTCCTCTCAATGTTGCTTGCGGGGCTTTGATATGAATATGCTCACAACACCGATTGCATGCGAAATATTTGGTCTTGTAGAGACCATGACATACAGTAAACTGCCAACTGTGCTTGAATAGGGCACACAAGATATAAATTGTTTTTCTTCATCTGTAATAGGCACTGCTCCGAAGAAAGCCGAAAGTGAGTAGCATGGGGTGTACTAACCGGTTTAGCCTTTTCTATTCTAAACTTCATTAACACCTTCTCAAGGTATAATGCCTGAGATAACTGTAACCTGCTCCTCTCTCTATCTTTGTTTATATCAATGCTGAGAATCCTCTTTGCACCCCCTAGATCGTTCATTTTAAATGTCTTCAATATATTGATCTCAGACATGCTATAACTGACAATAAGCATCTTATCAACATATAATATTAGTATAATGAATTCTCCATCACTCGGTGTCTTGAAGTAGACAAAATGATCATATTCACTTCTGGTAAAATTCGGAATCACTATGAAAGTATCAAATTTCTTATATCACTACCTATGCGACTGTTTTACGCTGTACAATGACCTCCTTAACCTGCAAGCCTTATTCTTTAACCCCTGTATTTTGAACCCTTTTGGTTGCTTTATGTAGATCCACTCTTCTAATTCCTCACGTAGGAAAGTAGTTTTTACATCCATTTGTTTCAGTTCAGATTGAATTGGGTAATTAACGCTAACACAAATTGATAGATACCTGCTTGACAACCTATGCGAATATCTCATTGAAGTCGATGCCTTTTTTCTGAGCATATCCCTTCGCAACCAATCTTGCTTTGTATTTATCCTGTTTCTTCTAATAGATGCACTTACAACTGATCGCTTTATGCTCAACGGGAAGCTCCACCAACTCTCACGTCTCATTTTTGTGCAAAGAGATAATCTTTGTCTTGCATCACCTTTATCCACTTCTCAGCATCTTTATCTTTCAATGCTTCGTAGAAGGTAGACAGATCCCCTTCATCCATAATGAGAGCGAATGCAACATTTGAGTCATCTCTGTGTCTCATCGGTAATTTGCGATCTCTTGGTGGATTTTTCCTCACAGGTGGCTGCTCCACCCACTCCAGTACCTCTTCCTGTGGCTCGACTTCTAGCTGTGTCTCACCTTCTTTGATTTCAACGTCAATTGCCACTGATTTTACCGTTTCATTCTTGGCAATTGACGTTGAAATCGAAGAAGGTGAGACTTGCGGAACAATGAATCCTCATCAAACCTGACGTCACGGCTCATCATGATCTCCATGTGACATGATCATATAGTCTGTATCCCTTCACACCATCACTATAGCCCACAAAGGTACACTTTCCCCCCCTTCTGTCTAGCTTGTCTTGCTCGACTGACGGTACATAAGAGTAAGCATCACAACTAAATACCCGTAACCTTGAGTAGTCTACATCATGACCACTCAATACTTTTTCTGAAATTTTACAGTCAGTTAATGTAGACGGAGACCGATTCATTAAGTAACAAGCTGTATTGATGGCTTCAGTCCATAGCTCCTTGCCCAATGCAACATTGCTTAACATGCTTCGGGCTTTCTCCAAGAGAGTTCGATTCATGTGTTCCGTCACACCATTCTGCTTTGGTGTGTGCCTAACTGTGTTATGCCGTACGATCCCCTCATTTTTACAAAACTGATTAAATTCCTTTGAAGTGAATTCTTTGCCATTATATGTCCTCAACACTTTCACCTTCCGCCCTGACTATTTTTTTACCATTGCCTTCCACATCTTGAAAGTGACGAAAACATTGAATTTATTTATTTTTAAATAAACCCACACCTTTCTGGAGAAATCCTCAATGAATATGACAAAGAATGACGATCCTCCCCGAAAACTACGAGTGACGGCCCCTATACATTCAAATGCACATAGTCAAGCAGCCCTTGCATGTTTTCCAGACTTAAAAGATAATCGTGATTGTTTATCATATATACAATGCTCACATATATATTAAAATTAACACTTTTAAATGCAGGAATCAAACAACGATAAGACAGTACCTTTATGCTGTGCCTGCTCATGTGGCTTAGGCACATATGCCACAAACGTGCCAATGTGGACTTTGCTACAGACGTTGCAACTCCACCTGATACGGTATTTGTAATCAACTTGTAAAGATTACAGCTCCGTTGCGCTTTCATTACAATGAGTGTCCCTTTTGAAACTTTTAGGACACGATTAAAACTAGTGAATTTGCACCTAAGTGCCTCGAGAGCTCCCAAAGATATCAGATTCTTCTTTAGATCATGAACGAGTCTCACATCTGTCAGCATATGCTCCATCCTATCAAACATTTTGATGCGCACCGATCTGACACCAACAACCTTACAGGCAATGTCATTGCCCATGAACACCTTACCACCATCGTACTTGCTGTAATTGGTGAATCAATTCCGATGAGAGGTCATGTTGTACGAAGCCCCTGAATATAAAATCCAATCATCATTGAGATACCCGGATTTGGATGTGGTCAAAACGTCACAACCACCCGCCTCCTCACTGAATTCTGCTGCGTTGACCTTCTTCGACGATTCATCTGATTTCTCTGCTTTTTGGGCTTTAGGATTCCAACAATCCTTCTTCATATGTCTCAACCTTCCACAATTCCAACACTTCATCTTCCCTTTGCCCTTAGACTTAGACCTAGATCGTGAATTTCCTTTCTCTCGCTCAGAATTTCTTCTCCTAGCTACCAACGCATCCGTAGAGGAACCCCCGCCACTGCCATTATTTCTCAACTGTTTCGAATGAAAGGCTGAGATAATAGTTTCGACATCAATGGTCTCCTTACTGTGGCACATATATGACTCTGAAAGAGAATTCAACATAATTAGGGCTTGGTCTTTTTTGTCGATTTTTACTTCCACACTCGTCAACTTGCAAGGTAGTTGATTGAACACGTTAATGTGTTCATTAAGATCCGACCTTCTGCCATCTTCAGATTATAAAATTGCTTCTTCAGATATAGACGATTTGATAGAGATTTCGTCATGTACAAGCTTTCTAACTTCGTTCAAAGCCCTGTGGTGGTCTTTTGATCAAGAACATTAGAAAGGACGTCATCCACTAAACATAATTGGATCGGGGTTTTCGCCCTCTTATCCGGTACTTCCCACTCTTCATTGCTCATAGTCGCAGTATGTTTCACTATACGAAGGAGTGCCTGTTACAATCCTTGCTGAACTAGAATGCTTCTCATCTTCACTTTACATAGTTCAAAATTATTTTTCCTGGTGAACTTCTTTGTCTCATACTTCACGTTAGATCCCTTCATCGTCATGTCTCAGATTCAATCTCGAATCCTAATGTATCTCTCCGATACCACTTATTGGAGAATCGTGGAAGCAAACCTCGAATTCGAATCACACGACGAGAAACAAACGCAAACAAAGCATGCACAAGAACACATGATTTTACGTGGAAAACCCTTCCGGGAAAAAACCACGGCACAAAGCGATAAACTAATCTACTATGAAAACGTTAGTACAAGAGATGAAATCACTTACAGATGTGAAAACCTTATTTTCTCCCTTCCAAACCCTATAATCAATTTAGCCCTCCTTGTTCTTACCCTAATCCCGCAATTACACCCCATATATATAGTGTTACACTTGGAATGGGAAACAAATCGCACAATCATGCAAAACTGCTCGCCCTGTCGATCTAAGCATTGGTCGATCGACATCGATCGAGCAACCCTCGATCAATCGAGCTCCAACATGTTTGATCAATCGAACATGCTCAAAAGTGTCCGGAGCGTTTACATGATTTTTCCAAATTTTGTTGATCGCTCGAACCCCCTAGGTTGATCGATCGAACCTGTCCAAAACCGTCCTAATCTGTGTTTCTCTCAATCGATTGACTCTGTACCTCGATTACTCGAAACCCCCGTTGCTTCACAGATTTAAGACATCTCATCAACAGATGTTGTGTCTTAAATAGCAGTCTCTCATCAACAGATGTTGTGTCTTAAATAGCTGTCTCTCATCAACATATGTTGTGTCTTAAATAGCAGACTGGGCATTTTACATGATATGCTTTGACGCGTTTGCCTTTTGGTAATATTCATTCACTATTTATGTAATTTTAGAAAATTTCAGATTTTATATATATATATATATATATATATATATTTGTATTTGATCAATTATGTATCTTTTGATGATAAATCATACATTCCCCAGCCCAGGGATATTATTCCAATTCTGTCCCCAAGTTCCTGCAAAAAGGGTCCCTTGTGGTTGTGGGACCCATGTGGACAGACCATGCCCCAAAAATTGTTTTGATGGGATAATCCTGGCACTTCTTTTGGTTGCCTGGGAGTACCCAGTTTATAAAAATGCATCAATGGTCCCATTTGATGGGAAAGAGGCAGAAATTGGGCAGGATATTGCAATCTGGGAGATATTTCATGCATTGTCCATCCACAGTGGGAACTGATCAGATCGATGGTTTGGATCATTGAACTGCAGGCTCCAGTTGTAGAAAGTACACTTCATCAGGCCGATGTGGCATATAATTCCTCTCTTTTCAATAAAATCAGATAACTGTACAGTGGTTTTAACAATTACGGTTTGCTATTTGCTGGCAGTAACTCATGCTGTATCTCTGTAATGGCCTTTTATGAACATTAGTGGATTGAGCTATCATGTTTTTTTTTTTTTTTAAAAAAAATTATATGCTGCAGGAGGAAGAGATTACTAAATGTCGGCTTGAGAGGAAAACCATATTATTGCAGAAACAAGAAGCCAGGGATCAAGAATGGATGAAAGTCGAGAGAACCCGGTCATGTGTAGAGAATTTACAGACCGAGATCATGAGTTTGCAAGAGTCAATAGATAGAACTCGCTCTTCTATATTGAAACTCAGGGATGAAGAGTTGCAACCTCAGCTGGTGGAATTATCATTCGGGTAAGATTATAGATATTACTTATCTGGGAGTTGATCCAGTCTGCTTGGGCGGATGAAAAATTTATCTACCCACTTGATATACCGTTCATATGGCATGTTTACGATGATCTAAACTGTTCGTACATTGAGGGCCACCATTAATGGATAATAGATCAAAATGTACATTAATGTGACGGTCCTAACCATTCAGTTGATGATAATTGTACGACGGTTTTTACATGTTTAGATTGTCCTTCATTGTAGTTTTTGTCTATGGTCAATTTAATGAGCATGGTGATGAGTAAATGGACCAGATCGTTACTCACATGTGCCTCGTGTACAGCACATGGGATGATGAAAATTTTGTCCACCTGGGCAGAGCGGATTTCCTCCTAGGTTGTCTTTGTCGAAGTAACTTTAGCTTTTAGTCCTCTATGCAACATTTGTGAACCTCTGCTCTATCTGAGTTTCTATAATCTAGAAGAGTTATAGGACTATGATGCATGAGTAGAGGAGAGGTATAGGGTCCTGATGCAAAAATTTGTTGAAGGAGGTCTATGGTCTGATACGATCGGTCCTGATGTGGATGGTGGATACCCCAGAAATCTCCTGCATGGGAAGATTGATTCTAACTATTGATTAATAGACAATTAAGAAAAAAAAATACAGCAACAATCTGGAAAAAAAGGCTAGAGATTGGGTGGCTTTGATCTTCCTATATAGGAGTTTCTTAGAGAATTGCCCATCCATGGAGAGGCCAATCCTATCAGCAGTTGGTATCACTGAAATCGTGGGCTCCACTTGTACAGACTGGGTGCACCAACATCCATACATGCCCCGATGCATGAGGACCAATGTTTGAAATATCAGTATCATGTTACGTATCACATTCTTGGGATACGGATACGTATCAATTATTGCATGGGATATATCGGTTGTATCTTGTAATGTATCGCTGTTGTTAGAAACATGGGGAAGCATTGGGAAATTGGTTGAATTTTTTGGTGATTGTTAAAAAAGACATCAATACACACTTATAAATCAAAACATTACAAAAAACAAGTACACATAATAGGTTTTCTTTGTATGGGGTCCTAATTTATGTGTTGTCTAACTGAATTGATGCAATGTCTATTCATATATTTATATGTAAGAAGACGTGTGGAAACATAAGCAATACATTCAAAAGCAAAAGAAGAATCACTAGATGGTTACATACATGTTTGATTTGATGTTTGGACACAAAGATAACAAATGATTTGCGAGAAATTGGGAAACTTTGATTTTTTTTTTTTCAATTTTCCGCAACTCAGCCCATCTCCTCCAAATCTCGAAATTGAAGCTCCCAATCTATGATTTTTCATGCAAAACATGAAAAATCATGGATTTGTAACAAATTGACACTAATTTAACATTATTTACAGAAAATAAAAGGATCAAAATTTGAAAATGCTCACCAGATCGAACATTTGGGATATATCGCACTACTTGTGTATTTCGTATCACACTAGTGGGATACAAGATATATCGTGGGATATATCGGCCGCTGTCGTCGATATTTAAAACACTGATGAGGACCATGTGATTTTTGCAGCCTTGACCAATTATCTTAAATGTACCATGTGCGAATATCTTGTTCTTTTGGTCATGACTCGAAAGAACTCTAATCGACTAGCCAAGACTCAACAGTGCTTATTAATTTTAAATATTAAATATCAGCAAGTCTTGGCATTGAAGACTGGGAAAGACTTGATCAAGTTACTCAATTCAGCAGACTTTTCAGTTGAGTTTGCAAGTTCTAAGCCTATGGTATAAACACAAAGCTATCAATGGGCTACGCATGATTAGTTCAGACTGTAAACTATATGCGGAATTGCAAAGGACCATGCTATGCATCGAATATGGAGATCAAATAAACTAAATAGTGTACCTGATTGGGACGCCATCGCTATAAGCTTGATGCCACAGTCTTCCTCACCTTACACCCTTAGAGAAGTAACAGGATGGGAATGGAAGCTTCTGTTGTATGTAGGATTGGGGACCTAGCCTTGTTTATATAAGCTAAGAGGGTCGAGGAGTTTAAAACCCATCGAAACTCCTCTCCCTAAGGTCCACACGAATTTGGTAATCCTAGTCCAACTAGAACACTGTGTGTGACACAGTTGTAGCGCACAACCCCTTGCACGATTTTAGATGAATCACAACTGAGTGGGGTCCACTGGTACTCCCGATCACACTATCCAACACTTAGGACAATCCAAACCGTTGATCAATAAGGCCCACTTATAGAATTCTTACACAGACCGGATTTTGAACTGGTTCATGTTGGGCCTAATAAAGATTTTGATTTTGCTTTGCCTGAGCCCTGCCCACTAATATCCTTATGGATTGCGTTCTTGTCTATTCACTTAATAGTTCTCAATTTTCTGTACAAGATCGGAACCTATTCATAAAGAAAGATGAAGAAGAAGACAAACCTAAAGTTATAGTTGCAAGAATCATCTGCACAGAGCGCCACACCTGTTTTGAATTCTCACATTGCGAAAGATAAATGGCTTCTTGGTAGCTAATAATATGACGTTGGAGGCATCTAGAGTCCATGGCTTAGCGATCTAGACCATTGATCTGATGGCCCCCACCTTGGATGGACCTTTCTCTAAAAATTTCCTATCATATATTGTTTGAGCCTAGAGATTGCACAGTACCATTTAGGTTTTTGGTTTGTACAAGTGGCATCCATTGTGCATGTTTTGGGCCTCACAATGGATGGTCCATTTCACCAAAAATCTCCTAGATGAAAAAAATCCTCAACCATTGAATATGTGGCCAACAAAGAAACGGTTGAGAAAGAAAATACAGCAATGCTTTCCCTTCAGTAAATAAAAGGCCAAGTGTTCTACAGCTAGGATCTTCTAATCTTAGGAAACTTTGGTGCATGGGTCATCCACTATAAGCCCCATCATATCAACACTTATGGATCATTGAAACCATGGCCCCCTCATAAAAACTGGAAATCCAAAAGTTCTGTACTATCTCTTGGACTGAGCATTTATACAGTACCTCTGCTCCAAACTCTACTGGATTCCTAGCCATGACCATTGCCGTATTTTCTCAGCTGTCTATCTGCAGGCGAAGGATGGAAGGTTAGGATTATGTCATCAGGAGATTTGTGGGCCATGGAAGACCATGGGCCTTTAATGCTGGACCAAGCAACCTCCAAAATGGATGTTGATACCAACAATGTCGGATACTTTTTATTGCTCTGCCTTTTCTCTCAGATTCCATTTTTTTTTTTTTTGTTTGTTTTCCTTTTACAGGCTTATGCAGATGTGGCGAACAATGTTTGAGTGCCATCAAGTTCAGAACCACATTGCGCTGCAGTTGAATCATCTCAACAACCATCTAAGCACGGACCCCACAAGTGACTACCATTGCCAGGCAACAGCCCAGCTCGAGGCTGAGGTCAATGCTTGGTACAATGCCTTGTGCAGCCTCCTCAAATCTCAACGTGAATTTGTACGCTCTCTCAACCAGTGGGTCGCACTAACTGACTGCCTTTCCGATAACCAGCCAATCGATCCCTCATCTGGGGGCCATGCCTTCTGCGAAGAATGGCATCTCAGCCTCGAGAGATTGCCTGACAAGGTACTCAGCCACCCATATCATGATATCTGTCAACTTCAACATAGTCAACATATCTGCACTTCATGCATGTCTGATACTTCAGTATAAAGGATGGAAAGTTGTCTCTGGATTAATCATGAAATTGCATCCGTTGAACTGCATTGCAATACTTTAGGGTGCATTTGGGTGCAACAAATATCATGAGGTTTCATGATTAATTAGTCTAATTATCTAATATGGTGCAAAATATCATGATATTTGGTGCAACCAAACATTACCCTAAACCAAATACAAAGGAATTGATCAAATGGAGGTGGGGCCATTTTAGTTCTTAATGATGACCCACCCCCAATTGCAGTTCATTGCATTCCTTTCAAGTTGGATTTTGAACGATCCGAATTGCTATTTGGCGACCAGTCCCTCGTTATGCAATTCCATGCATCTCCTGGGATATCCTTTTTTGATTGCCCGACCATTGTTGCAGTTCAAATCACAATGAGTATCCAAACACTGGCTGTGTAGAAGTCCCAATAACATCCATAGCATACCCATGCCATTTCTTCATACCACAAAACAATACTCGATGTCTTGTATTTTGTAAAGAGACTCGACAAATGAACTTGCTCAAGTGCACTTCCTAAACACACCCGGCTTGCATGTGGGAGCGACGTAGATGTGTGAGTTGCAGCCACTCATCATCAGTCATCCCTGCTGTGCAGATGGATGTCCCAAAACTCAGGCCGATATGATCATCAGGTGGGCCATGCGTGCAGAAGACAAACAAATGGCTAAGAGAAATTGACCAACGGCATGTCCAAATGTGTCCCAGCTGATGATTAGATGAGTCTATTTTTGGCATCTGCACGTCAGATCACCTGATGAGTGGCTCTTGACAAAACCACAAAACACAAAACAGAATACTACAAACACAAGAAGAATGGTTGTGGTGAATTTTTCTGCCCTCAACTGAGAGCTTTCCGGTCCATAATATAGATATTCTACAACAATCTAGATCCTTTATGTTAGGGGTCATATCGTTGACACCCCCCCTCAAATTGATGCTGGAGAATCAAGGAGCATCAATTTGTTTATGAAGAACTGATGCCGAGTGCGAGGGAGAGGTTTGGTGAGAATATCTGCAATTTGAAGATTTGTAGAAATGTGAGGAAGGGTAATGATGTTGTTTTCAAAAGCTTCGCGGATTGAGTGACAATCAACCTCTATATGCTTGGTACGCTCGTGGAAAACTGGATTTGCCACAATCTGAATAGCACTCGTGTTATCAGCATGCAGGGGAGTAGGGACAGTTTGTGCAAATCCCAGTTCAGAGAGCAAGCCATGCATCCAAGTAATTTCGGAACAGGCCAAGGACATAGCACGATATTCAGCCTCAGTGGATGATTTGGAAACTCGATCTTGTTTCTTACACTTCCAGGAAATCAGTGCAGTACCTAGATATATACACCATCCAGTAGTGGAGCGACGCGTATTGGGACAGCCAGCCCAATCAGCGTCACTATAAGCGACAAGTTGAAGAGGAGAACCCGAAGGAAAGAATAGTCCACGAGTAGGAGAACCAAGAAGATAGCGGATGATGCGTCGAACTGCAACCATATGTAAATGACGCGGTGAAGTCATGAATTGACTCACAAGATGAGCAGCGTATGAGATATCCGGCCGAGTAATCGTTAAGTAGACGAGGCTCCCAACTAGTCGCCGATATAATGTAGGGTTGGGAAGAAGATCACCATCATCTTGGTGAAATTTCACATTAACTTCCATAGGAGTATCAACCGGAACAGAGTCTTGTAAGCCAGCCAAGATAGTAATATCTCTGATGTACTTCTGCTGATTTAGGAAGAGACCTTTGTCACCTTTATGAACTTCAAGCCCTACGAAATAGGTGAGGGAGCCAAGATCTTTCATGTGAAAGGAAGAACGAAGGGAAGCTTGAAGTTGTTGAATCAATACACTATCACTGCCGGTGATAATAATATCGTCTACGTAGACAAGTAAAAGGACGATTCCCAAAGATGTCTTGCGCAGGAATAGAGAATGATCATACTGGCTTTGCACAAAGGAGAGTTGAAGAAGTGTTTGCCGGAACTTCTCAAACCAAGCACGAGGGGCTTGTTTTAGCCCATACAATGAACGTTTCAAGCGATACACAACGTTACCACTAGAACCAGAAATACCTGGGAGAGGGCGCATATAGATTTCTTCTTTAAGATTCCCATGAAGAAAAGCATTTTTGACATCCATCTGGTGGAGAGTCCAATCCTGAGAAGCGGCAATAGCGAGAATTATACGAACAGTGGTCATTTTTGGCCACCGGGGCAAAGGTTTCCTTGTAGTCAATGCCATATTCCTGACGATTGCCAAGAGCTACAAGGCGAGCCTTATATCTGTCCAAGGATCCATCAGATTTGAGCTTGACAGAGTAAACCCATTTACAACCAATGGGCTTGATAGAGGGTGGACATGATACAATGTCCCGAGTATTATTGTTCTGTAAAGCATCAAGTTCCTCCTGCATGGCTTCTTTCCAACACTCATGTTTCATAGCCTGGGAGTACGAATTAGGTATAGAAATCGAGGGCAAGGTAGCAACTAAAGATGTATGAGGAAAGATGTATCGATCAGGGGAGTAGCCATAGTGATCAGGAGGATGAGAGAGGCGAGTGGACCGTCGAAGAGGAGTAGCCACTGTGTCGGATGCAGATGTCAGAGGTGACTCGTGAGGGGTTCCATTAGTAGAATCATCATGCCTTTCTCGCCTTTCATACACAAAACCAGGTCTAAACCGTGTGATAGTGGGGGAAGGAGTAGACACATCCTCAAAGTCAGGTAAAGAGCATATAGGTGTAGAGTTGGAAAACTCCATATGAGAGGGAAAAAAATATTTTTGTTCAAGAAAAACAACATTCCGAGAAGTCCGAATCCTATGAGTGACAAGATCGTAACATAGATAACCCTTTTGATTTGGAGCATAGCCAAGAAAGACACACCGTACAGATTGAGCGGAGAGTTTGGTGCGTTCGATGGGAGGGAGATGAACAAAGCAAACACAACCAAAAGGACGGAGATGATTATACTTAGGTGGCCTTTGATGAAGAAGAAAAAACGGGGAGTGATGATGAAGATTAGAGGAAGGAAGGCGGTTAATCAAGTGCACAGCGGTAGAGAGAGCCTCAACCCAGAATTGAGGTGGAACAGATGACTCAAGAAGCAAGGAACAAACCACATCAAGGAGGTGACGATTTTTCCTCTCGGCAACTCCATTTTGTTGAGGAGTGTAAGGACAAGTCCGTTGAGAAATAATCCCCTTCTCTTGGAGAAAATCCTGGAATTTGTTGGACATGTATTCCCCCCCCTGAATCAGAACAGAGGATTTTGATGTTGGTAGAAAATTGGTTTTCAATTAAAGCTAAGTATTTTTTAAAGGCATAAAAAACTTCAGATTTCCTCCTTAGAAAATATATCCATGTAAAGCGACTGTAGTCGTCAATGAAGGTAACGAAATACTTGAAATTAGCATGAGAGATCACTGGTGTAATCCCCCATACATCACTGTGAATCAAATTAAAGCAATGAGTAGAAGGAGCATCATGAGTTGGAAATGGAAGACTTTTGCTCTTTCCCAATTTGCAACTAGAGCACTCAAAATCAACATCTTTAAGAGAAAATGGGATTTTATTATCCATCAAACCAGAATTTAATACAGAGAGAAGGGTCCTAGAATTTGGATGGCCTAACCGATTATGCCACAATTGACATTGACTCTTGACAGAGATACAAAATAGAGAGAGCACACTTGAATCCCTAGGTTGTGTATGGAAGCGAAGAGGGAAGAGTCGTCCACATTTAGGCCCCTTCGCGATTGTCTTCCCTGACACCTGATCCCGCACAATGCAACCAGAATGAGAGAAAGAGACATGGCAATCAGTATCAACTAATTGCCTAACAGAAATAAGATTAGCAGATAATCCAGGCGAATAAAAAACATTTTGCAAGGATGGAGAAGAAGAGATATCACTGACGGCGGTGATGGGAAGACAGTCTCCATTGGCGGTATGGATTTGCAAATTTCCATCATACTTTTTTACATTGACAAGATTGTCAGAGGAAAAGGTCATGTGATTCGAAGCACCTGAGTCAAGAAACCACAAGTTAGAGAGAGATTGATGTTTACCGGTGAGACCAAGTGCAGAGAATGCAGATAGGATCATCTGCTGGACTGTTTCAGGTGTGAGAGAAGGTGCTGCTGATTGCGAAGGCATGGAGGCTGAAGCCATGGAGTCAGGAACTATATCATCCACAGAGGTATGAAAAGCTCGTGGATTGCGATTCTGAGGACGTTTCCAACATTCAGAAATGATGTGGCCCTTTCCTTTACAATAATTGCAGAATTTTTTTTGACACTGATTAGCAATATGACCAAACTCCTTACAACTGTAACATTGGACATTGATCATATTCCGAACCCGTTGTTTTCCTTGTGCGGCGTATGCAACATTGAGAACATTGGGGGAACCTTCCTGCTGTTCCAAAGTTGCTTGAGTCAAGCAACGCTGCTCCTCCCTAAGGAGTTCATGCAGACAAATATCCAAGGATGGCAAGGGAGTCCTAATCATGATGTTGGAGCGGACATCTTCAAACTCATGTCGTAGTTTCATAAAAAAATGGTCTCGCTGAGTAGTTCGATGAACTGTTTGAATAGCTTCTAGAGCATTATTGGGGACTGACGCATACACGATGTCTGTATATTCAGTCCATAAATTGATAAAACCTGAATAATACTCCTGAATAGACATATTTCCTTGAGTATAGTTGGCGATTTCATACTCCAATTGAAATCTTTGAGCCGGACTATCTTGATTATACACTTTCTTCAAATAATCCCACATAGCTTTGGCTGTCTTATATGGTCGTAGATTGAGAATAATGGCGGGATCCATGGAGCTTAATATCCAGCTCATAATACGAGCATCCTTTGCCTCCCATTGAACGACTGTTGTTGGATCAGTGGGCTTGATGTCGGATCCATCAATATGCCCCCATAATTCCTTCCCCTTAATATAGATCTGGAATTGAAATGCCCAAGCAAAATAATTCTTACCCGAAAATTTGATGCACACGAACTCAGATTTCTCCATAGGCGAGTTGTAAACAATATCAAGAAGAAAGAGAATCAGATCAAGTGAATCTGATGCTGCCCAAGAATGCCACAGAACCAGCGGTGAAGAACCTCCACCCCTTGCCAAGATCCAACTTCAAAAAAGCCAAGAATTGGATGTTATGAAAATACCCAAGAAGACGACCACTTTATGCCCAACGAAATCACAAATCGAATAAAGATTGTTCTAAGACGATGGCAAGAGACCGGGCTCTGATACCATGACAAAACCACAAAACACAAAACAGAATACTACAAACACAAGAAGAATGTTTGTGGTGAATTTTTCTGCCCTCAACTGAGAGCTTTCCTGTCCATAATATAGATATTCTACAGCAATCTAGATCCTTTATGTTAGGGGTCATATCGTTGACAACTCTTATTTCACACATGTGTACCTCGTTTCCATGTCTGAGGCGAGAATACACTTACAAAGTGCACTTGAGTGAATTCATTCTCATATTTCTCATTGACATATGATTTTCTATAAGCATTGTTTTTGTTTCTGAGACACCTTGTACAGAAACACATCCACATTGTTATTGCACAAAATGTGAATGTTCAAGCGAGCTGTCATACTTGCATTTGGAGGAGAAAAATGTTAAGAGGAATTCATCTCCTTGGCCCTTAAGTTTTGTTTGTGACAGGGCCCACATGGCTCCCATCGTCAGATGATCCTGATCATCCATCCAGTCAGACCTAATCTGGACAGTCACCTGTACAAGGATAGATTGCTGGGATGATCTGTCACCTAGTTTTGTTTGTCAAATACGGACCATCCAACTGTTTTTTTTTTTTTTGCCATCCTTTTGTGTTTAGAGGATCATTTGATGGATGCAGGGTGTCCCATATCGGTTACGTATTGGCCGTAACGGTCGATACGTAACGGTAACGGTAGGGTCCGTTACGCGATACGGGGGCGTAACGGGCGATGCCCCGATTTTGCTACGGTAACGGCCGTTACTGACCCGTAACGGCTGTTATGGGCCTTAAAAAATAGGAAAAAAAAAATACTTTTCTTTCTTTCTTTTCTTCTTCTCGGGAAGTTGCGGCTGCGGTTGCGGTTGCGGCCGCGGTGGCCTGCTTCTTCTTCTTCTTCTTCTTCTTCTTCTCTTCTCTCTCTCTCTCTCTCTCTCTCTCTCTCTCTCTCTCTCTCTTCTTTCCTTCTTTTTTCTTTTCTCTCTTCCTTCCCTCTTTTTTCTTTTCGGTTTCCCTCTCCCTTTTTTTTTTTTAATAATTCGCTGGTGTACCGCGCACCAGCTAGTTGCTGGAGGTACGTGTCACGCTAAGACGAGCGCTGACACTCCACAAGCTCCGAGTTGTACGAACGGTTCAAAGGAGATCAAAGTTACATGGGCTCCACAATGATGTATTTATTATATCTACACCGTTCATCTATTTTCAGAGATCATTTTAGAGCACCACCAAAAAAATGAATTATATCCAAAGATCGTCTGGACCACACCAAAAATAGCAGCGGAGATAATGATTTTCACCGTTAAACAATTCGTAGGGCCCACCGTAACGTTTATTTTCCATCCAATCTGTTCAAGCCTTAAGACGAGCTTGTCAAATGAATGGATGGTTTAGATATAACACATGTCAACTTGATCTGAAACTTTTGTAGCCCCCAATAAATTTTTAATGGTGAACTTTTAATTATTGTTGTTTCTTATGGTGTAGTCCACCTGAGCTTTGGATGTGCCTCATTTTTGGGCTCATGCCCTAAAATTATTTGGCAAAATGGATGGATGGTGTGGATATAACACATTCATCACGGGTGGGGCCCAAAAAACTTTGACACGTGTGCTACACTTCACAATCCGAGTCCCGCCTAATTCGGGCCCTTAAAAAATTGTACATGAGCATATATTAACTTAAAATTTACCAATTAAATTATAGACTGCAATTGTTAACTCACAATGCCAAAATCAAATTGTTTGAATAGTTTTAATTGTTAATTTGTGGACTTTTATTTTTTAAAATAGGGCCTTTTGATTTTTTTTTTTTCATGATTCACTATCCAATATATGTCCACCAATTCATAAGTGGGATAATGGCAATAAATTGCATGAATTTGAGGCTAATTTGGGGCATAGATTGGTCCTCCAAGTCAGCCCCAAATTGGCAACGCCATCTACCTGAATTTAATTTCATTTTTTTAAAAAACTTTTGGGAGAAATGATATAAAATTGTTAAGTATATAAATTAGATATTTAGAAAATTAAATATATGAATTTTGTAGTCAAATTCAGGTTACCTGGTTCAAAAATTAATCAGACAGTTCGATACAACTTCTCACCAAAGAGTGGACCGTTACACCACCATAAACATGTTCCAATTTATAAGTGAATGCATATTTGGAATGCTTAGAATATTCCAGATTTAATCCATATTTTTTCATATTTTTTTGGCAAAAAAAAATAAAAAATTGCACCGTTACGGGCCGTTACGCCCCCGTATCGCCGTTACACCCCCGTATCCGTATCGGTATCGGAGGGCACCGTTACGCCACCGATACCGATACAGGATACCTTGGATGGATGTAATATTTGTGCATTTGCATATCCAGTGGGGGGTCCACCATGTGGGTGGCCCCAAACATGTAGCCATGTGACCCATCATGGATAGTACAAGACAAAAACCTTGATCATGGCAGGTCAGAATTAGTTTAAAAGACAACATTAAGACGTAGCTTGATAGTAGAAACTAGGAATGTTGAATCATCTGATTGCTGTCCATCTGAAGATTTTCTTCAATGAGAAGACATATATACCGTCGAAATATACAATCTTTGATTGAGCATCTACCCAACCCAAGGAACTGTTCTTATGGGGCCCAACTTTTGGCTCTCTAAATCTTTCATATTGTATGTAGTGGAACTGATGCAGGACATGAAATTTAAATATGATATGCAAGATTTCAGGCTTAGATCATACCAATTCAGAAACAATTACACAAATTCCACATCCCACATGAAAATCCAAACATTCAACTAAAGGGGAATCTATGCGGGTCCAGGCCTACACATGATAGGGCTGGATCAATAAAAATTATGAACCAAACGATACTCAAAGATAAAAAATAATCATCCACACATGCATAGGAATCAGTCCCTAATCCAAGGGATTCACCAATTTCAAATCAGGGAACCCTAGGGCAAGAAAAGGGGCATATAACTTAGGAAAAACGTAATCTAGGGCTAGGTTTCATGAAAAACGGCCATGAGAGGATAAAAGAGGATAAAAACCTGAGCCAAAAGACGATCCCGCGTGTGAATAACAACAATGGCCCAGATGGACGTGCGTGTGATCCCGGCCGCACGTGTGTGGGGCCCACTATTCAGAAAAAGGTCACCTTGGCCCCGGTCGGCCAGGGATGGACTCCAAAACCCCCAAATTTTAGCTCGATCCGATGTACGGTTTGTGCGTGGTACTCCGCCGAAGTTTCAGCCCTCTTGTAGGGCCAGATTCTAAAATTCTGATGCGGGGAGGAGAATTGCTGCAATAGATGATTGATTCAAAGTGTAGATGATGGGGTGAGATGAGAAGAAGGGATGATAGAAGATAGGTAGTAGAGATGACGATGGATGAGGGCGAATTGGGATAGATGTGGCTTCGCACCACAGTAGTTAACCCTTCGATGAAGGGAGGGCTTCGCACCCAATTAGGCTTTACAACTCAGAGAGTAGGAAAACACAGAATTTTTATTAATCTTCAATGAATCAAAAGAACTAAAAGGGGTGCCTATTTATAGGAAAACCCTATACCCCAAAAACTCGCACCATGTGCGCAACCTATTACTTGGCGATGAAGTAAACTAAAATAAAGACCAAACACAGAAATCTAAAGCGTTCACAATGTTCTAAATAATAATAATAAACAAAACCTAAAAAATGAAATCAATCCGACGAGTGGGCCACGATCATGAGATCCCATGATGGGCTTTTCTTAACTATCGGGCCCACTTTTCTGAACAAAAATTTGTCTTCTAGCTAGGAGGCCCTCCCTGGATGTCGTCATCGAGCCAGATTGACGGTGGGGCCCTCCTTTTCCTTGCGCACGTGTGGGGGGGCAGGTGTGCGCGTGTGTGCGTGATGTCCCCATCATTTCTCCCCATCTGCGAAGATTTCGCCACTGGCGAAATAAAACTCCTGAATCGCTATAGGATGTCAGGATCAAGTCTCCGAAGCTCTTCCTCAGGGAACCACGTGCTGTCTGAAGCTGAGCGTGACTTCCATATAATCAGGTACTTCTGAAACCCGCCATCCGACGTTGAAACTATCTGATGGTCCAGGATATCCTCCATTTCCTATCTGGGTGTGTGAAGGCTAGGTATGGGAGGTAAGGCTGGGAAGAAAGGTCGGGAAGACTAGGTATAGGAGGTAGAAGCTGGGAAAATGGATCGGGAATGGTAGGTATGGGAGGTAGAGGCTGGGAAAATGGGCCGGGATGGGTAGGTATGGGACGTAGAGGCTGGAAAAATGGGTCGGTACTGGTAGGTATGGGAGGTAGATGCTGAGAAAATGGGCTGGGACGGGTAGGTATGGGACGTAGAGGCTGGGAAAATGGTTCAGGAAGGGTAAGTATGGGAAGTAGAGGTTAGGAAGATGGGTTGGGAGAGGTAGGTATGGGAGGTAGAGGTTGGAAAAATGGGTCGGAAGGGTAGGTATGGGACGTAGTAGCTGGGAAGATGGGTCGGGACGGATAGGTATGGGAGGTGGAGGCTGGGAAAATGGGTCAGGAGTGGGCCATGGATCAAGGAAAAGGTCTGATGAATCAGGATGGTTAGGCGAAAGGCTGGACAATGCATCAATGGTCCCTTGAAATGCAACTAGATCCTCCACATTGAATGTGGAACTAATTCCCATGGAGGGTGGAAGATTTGCCACATACGCATTGAGACCATTTTGTTTTATAATTTTGACGGGTCCAGTGCTACTCGCGTGTAAGTTATGAACGGCCCCTGGACGATACCGCTCGGGCCTGATGCGGACCATCACAGTCCCTTACATTGAATTCCTTGAAACATTTGTGCTGGTCTGCAGAAAATTTGTAATGTTCATTACTAGTAGTTATCTTCTGCTTGATTTCTTGATGCCATGAATGAATGTGATGCACAAAAGACTGTGCAGGCTCTGATGACCTATGAGA
The DNA here is from genome assembly GCA_021015155.1 of Magnolia officinalis. Lineage (NCBI taxonomy): Eukaryota > Viridiplantae > Streptophyta > Magnoliopsida > Magnoliales > Magnoliaceae > Magnolia > Magnolia officinalis. The sequence continues at coordinate 24,451,279 of JAJHSJ010000002.1, read as the reverse complement.
TAGTGACATAGGGACAAGATCAATAGGTTTCTTATGTTTATAACCAGTAACGACTTCATAAGGACTGAGACCTGTGGACCTATCGACAAAATTATTAAACGCAAACTCGGCTGTAGGTATTACGGTGTCTCATGTTCTGGTGTGCTCCATATCCCTCATTGGGGGAGACTCAACTGGTAGATCATCAGGAAAAACATCATGAAGCTCATCAACTACCGGAATGGCCTCAGTAGGTAACTCTACACGAGCCTCTAGTGCACTCTCTATAGCCACGAGGCCGCACATGTTGTGCCCCTCAAAATAATAGTCTTGATGTCCCTCATGGGGTGGGAGTACGGGTGCACGCCCATGACTATTGCTTGGCCACCTCCATTCACTGGTCTATCCTCCTGGCCACCTGCCTGAGATTGACCATCTTCCATAATGCTGGGATTTGTCCCGGCGGAGGCCTTTAGTTGGGTAATGCGCGCATAAAATTGATCACAGCGTTGGTCAATATATTGTTCATAGCGCTTACCCAAATACTCGATCTGCTGGGACAACTTGTTCAATGATTCTAGCAGTTGCTCCATGTTTAGTGTAGGGTGCATGCCAAAACTATGACCTGTACGTGTGGGCATACACTGGCTAACTCAACCTAAGGACTTTTTATAACGACTATATGCGTCTAAAAACTAAATGACCTTACGAGACTCTATATGAAAGAGACTACACACCGTTACTAAAATTCAGCTATATATGATGAACTGAATGCATGACGGACTCAAATAAACTAAACCCTAAATATGTGGTGAATTCCCTTACAAGAACCCTAGGCTTTGATACCAAATTTGATGCAGGACATGAAATTTAAATATGATATGCAAGATTTCAGGCTTAGATCATACCAATTCAGAAACAATTACACAAATACCACAACCCACATGAAAATCCAAACATTCAATTAAAGGGGAATCTATGTGGGTCCAGGCCTACACATGATAGGGCTGGATCAATAAAAATTATGAACCAAACGATACTCAAAGATAAGAAATAATCATCCACACATGCATAGGAATCAGTCCCTAATCCAAGGGATTTACCAATTACAAATCAGGGAACCCTAGGGCAAGAAAAGGGGCATATAACTTAGGGAAAACGTAATCTAGGGCTAGGTTTCATGAAAAATGGCCATGAGAGGATAAAAGAGAATAAAAACCTGAGCCAAAAGACGATCCCGCGCGTGGATAACAACAATGGCCCAGACGGACGTGCGTGTGATCCCGGCCGCACGTGTGTGGGGCCCATTATTCAGAAAAAGGTCACCTTGGCCCTGGTCGGCCAGGGAGGGACTCCAAAATCCCCAAATCTCAGTTCGATCCGATGTACAGTTTGTGCGTGGTACTCCGCCGAAGTTTCAGCCCTCTTGTAGGGCCAGATTTTGAAATTCTGATGTGGGGAGGAGAATTGTTGCAATAGATGATTGATTCAAAGTGTAGATGATGGGGTGAGATGAGAAGAAGGGATGATAGAAGATGGGTAGTAGAGATGACGATGGATGGGGGCGAATCGGGATAGATGTGGCTTCGCACCACGGTAGTTAACCCTTCGATGAAGGGAGGGCTTCGCACCCAATTAGGCTTCACAACTCACAGAGTAGGAAAACGCAGAATTTTTATTAATCTTCAATGAATCAAAAGAACTAAAAGGGGTGCCTATTTATAGGAAAACCCTTACCCCAAAAACTCGTACCATGTGCGCAACCTATTACTTGGCGATGAAGTAAACTAAAATAAAAACCAAATACAGAAATCTAAAGCGTTCACAATGTTCTAAATAATAACAATAAGCAAAACTTAAAAAATGAAATCAATCCGACGAGTGGGCCATGATCATGAGATCCCATGATGGGCTTTTCTTGACTATCGGGCCCACTTTTCTGAACAAAAACTTGTCTTCTAGCTAGGAGGCCCTCCCTGGATGTCGTCATCGCGCCAGATCGACGGTGGGGCCCACCTTTTCCTTGCGCACGTGGGTAGGGGGGCGGCGTGCGTGCCCGTGTGTGCGTGATGTCCCCATCAGGAACCCATGGAGATGTCCCCAAAATCTGCCCCCTCTGATGATCCTACTGTCTGGTGGGGTACCCCGTAGATGTGGATCATTGGTTGTACTCCCATTGTCATTGGATGATTAGTATCATTTGACAGGGTATATATCAGGCTATGACCAATACAATGACGGGTAATGGATCAGTTTCCTGAATGGTGGGCCCCACCTGTACCAACAAGATATCATTTATTTTCAATTCCATGTTGTCAAATGCAATCACTTATGCGCATATGTGATTGTGCGTTTGCATATTATGGAAGAAATCACATATGCCATGAAATATGCGGCCATGGCAAGTATGCTGTGGCATACTTTTATATGCGACTAATATGCGATCGCATATGCGAGTATGCGATTGTATACTGCATATGCGATTGCATAATGGCCCAATGGTAAAAAATACGACCATTGACACTTTATTTTTTTTTATTATTAATTTTTTCTTTTTGCAATTTCAGCCACCTTTGCTTATAAATAAGCACTTAAATTCCCCTCATTTTCACTATTCTCCACTCTAAAGCTTACTCTCTCTCTCTCTCTCTCTCTCTCTCTCTCTCTCTCTCTAAGACTATATGACTATATTAAGTTGTAACTTGTAACTTGTAAGTTGTTTCATCCATTTATCAATAAAATTTTAATGTTCGAAGTTTTTAATATTAATTCTCTCTTAATGTAGTTTGTTGATTGTTTTGTTAAAATTTATGTAAATATAATACAAGTAATTAAATATATAACCTAATGAAATACTCAAACTACGATGAAATCAGTAAAATAAGTTATCCAATCACTTGGGCAACTAATTTTTAGAAATTTTTAAGATTTTTTTTTTTTCAAAAAATAAAATAAAATGCGATTGCATATGCGAACAGCATATGCTGATTGCGTGCGATCACATATGCGATTTGACAACATTGCTTTTCATCGAGCATCAAACAACACCTCATACCACTAATCACCATGCGGGACATGCTCATATTGGATTTTCTCAAACTCTTAACAGGTAGCTTCTGAGGCCATCAAGAGCTTCGCGTCTGTCATCCACTCCATAATCTTACAGCATGCAGAAGAACGCAAGCTGCAGAAGAAGTACAGCCATCTCGAGAAAAGGTTGGAGAAGGAATTGAAATCGCTAAGCAAGAAGAGAGAAGGATTTCAATGAGAGTTCGATTTTAAATGCTTCAAGCCTCAGCATGAACCATCCGTTGGTGATCGAGCGTGCGAAAACAGACGCCTTCAAGAAGAGGGTGGAGGAAGAGAAGTCCAAGTACACAAACTCTGTTCAGGTTAGCCGGGCCATGACGCTGAACAATCTGCAGACGGGGCTCCCCAACATCTTCCGGGCCATGACGGGGTTCGCAAGTGCTTGTGCACAGTCGTTTGAGGCTGTCCATGGACATGCCAAGGCCATGAATCATCACGATGGTAGTGCACCCTTCTAATAACAGACTGATGGTTAGATTCATTTCTCCAGTTACTTGGGGGTTGGCTGCTTTTTTTGTAGTGCTTAAAGGAAACAAATGTGTGGGCTATTCATATGAAGATTGAAGAGGATCTTCAGCATGGTTTTAAGACTCGGCTGAGTCCCATATGACTCATTCTAGTTGACTTGGGCTTGGTCCGACCTAATCTGGTTCGACCCCATTAGTCACCCAGATCACCCGACTCTACTGAGTTGGGCCAATTCACCCCGGACTCAGCTGAGATGCAACTTGAGACCAGATTAATCGGTTCGAGTTGCTGCCTTAAATCCATGATCTTTGTGTCACACATGCCAACAGGGAAACATGTGCATGATCTGCACCATTGATTGAGGGTTGCCGGTCGTGAGCATTCTGCGCCTAATATCAGGCTGTCACATTCACCAGCTGAACTGGAGTGTGTGTGAGATAATGGATCATTAGAAGAAAATAGATGGGCAGTCATATTCAGCATACTCTTATAGCCAATCCAAGGAATGAACTGGCTTATTTTTCTTTTCCATGGCTACAGTGGGCCATGTCGGATGAACCATCTAGATCTCTCACACATGCCTACTTTTGCATGTGTGCTCCTAAGATCCCCTTCAATCCTCTTTGCACCAATCTCCTTAGTAGGGCTAATACATTTCTCTGTTGTTTATATTTTTTTTCCTGAATTGGCAGGATTGATCAAGGCCTCCTGCGACAAGTGAAAGCAGCCGGCTGACCCAATGGTAGATCGTCGATCAACCTTTTACTTGTAAATCGAGCCATTAGTTTCCAATGCTGTAAGTAAAAGCTCTCCACTCATTTTCACGTCTTTACAAGTACAATGTATGTCCAAAATTTCAGTTTGGGTGCATGCCATGCATTTTACATGACTTGAAGAAAATGGTGCAGTGTTATGTGCTTGATCTGATATGTTGTCACTGTGATAACAGTGCTGTGACAGTCTATATCATTGTCCTGAAAATACCAATATGAATATGTAGAAATGTGGTGTCTTTGTTGTCTTTGTTCGTGCACACTGACATGGCACACCTGTTTCTCATTTTCATGCCTGAACGTGTTCTTACGAACATGTGGGAAGTAGTTTTGCATGCATGATGCATGTCTCTGGGCCCACTGTATCCCTGGACACTATTTGACGGGTGTGCCCCAAAAGGTTCATAGATTGGACAATCGTTTCTGTCCTTATTTCCTGATTTTCCTGCCACGACATACACGGACGACTTTGATCTCGTGCACGTGGGAGTATGTCGCATGCATTATGTATGTGTCCGTTACTTTGTGTTACTTTATCCATAGGCCCACTGTACTCTGGGCCCAATTGGCAGGACCCAAGGGCCTGAAAATTGGACTCAGATTCGGATTCAGATCCGGTAGTGACCCCTCCGGTACTGGAAAAGCTCTATGGACCCTACCACTTGTTTTATCCACCGTCCATTCATTTTGGGAGCTCATTCCAAAATGAGGCAGATCTAAAGCTCAAGTGGACCACACCACAGGAAACAGTGGGGGTCCATGGATGTAGCGGATTTCAAAATCCATGAGAAATCCTGGTGTATCTGGACTTGATGATATGATATCTGGATTAATCCAATCCTTGTTGTCTGGATGAATTTTTTGCATGTATCCACATGTACAAATGCAAGTTCCTGTGTACTCTGGCATTATCAAAAACTCTTTCATTGTCCCAGAAAAAAGGCAATATGAAGCAAACAGACTAGTCTTTTACCCGAGAAAAACAGGTATAGACCACACAAATGTTAGCCCATGTCTAGGACGTGTGAGAATGAGAAATGTCTTCCACGGCCATGCCCTGAGTTCTTACCAAAACTCAACTGGGCCCGGCCAGTCTGTTCACTTCCAAATCCAGGACTGGTTAGAAGACTAGGCAACTTGGGTTCATTCCCTCACTCTAATGTCAAGTTGTGACTCGCTCAAGTCAGGAGTGAATTGTCTAACTCTCTCTCTGTCTTAAAACCATGCTTACAATCAACCATTTGTGAACGAGAAATGCTAGGGGTGGTGAAACTTGATCTGACCGGCCAACCTGACCTGGACGCAACTTACAAGTCGAGGTTTGGGTCTGGGTCTACCTATTTTCCATGTGGAATAGGCTGTCAGCGGAAATTAAATGAGTTAAAAGAGTTTGGGTTTGGTTTAGAATGAGTTAAAAGAGTTTGGGTTTGGTTTTGCTAGGCTAAACCTGGCGTGTCATGAATATAATCTACTACCTCTTGCTCTCTCTATATTTGTGTTAATTATTATAAATATAATTCAAGTTAAAATTTTTTAAAGTTTTTTACAAAGAATGTAATTGGTTGTTGTATAACAGATATATATATATATATATATATATCTATATATATATATATATAATATATTCTATATATATATATATATATATATAAGTATATATAATATATATATATAAATAAGACTATTAAATCTAAAAGAATGATATTTTTATATTTTTATATTTAATTAAATGGGTCTGGTGGGTTGAGTTAGGTATGAATTTTCAATGGATCCATCCTCGTTAAGACGAGCCTAACCTGACCCAAACACAACCTCACCCAACCCATTGTCACCGCAGATTTTCGAGGTCAATTTGGAGGAAGAAAAATGGCTAATGTCCACAGTCGAGGTGCACACGCCAGGCCATCTGATGAGTTGAGGGTCTAATTCCAGTGATAGTGGGGCCCACCTGAGCATCAAGTGTAATGTCTGGCAGTCCCATCTAATATGCCCTAGATCAGACAATCGAGCCTAGTTCATGCACACAACTACTTTATGCTATAATTCTCTGTGTGAGTCCCATCTTGATGTAGGGCTCATGTCCACAAGGTGAGCTCCTTTGGGCTTGCCCTGTGTTTTTTCCGTGCAATGAAATCCATTGATAAAATCCCATCCAGAAGGAAGAATAGAAGCCCAAAAATCAGGTGGGCCACACCAGCAATATACATGCGTCTGAAGATGCAAGCAAGGCTGTTAATTGGCCATTTTAGCCTTGGGCCTGGTCCACTTTCATCTGTGCTCAGGCTTCCTAGTAATCCTGATGGCTTGGCTCAGTCCTGAAAATAAAGCCTGTTTCCAGAATGGGTCGTGATTGGGTTGGCTAAAAGCACATAAGCCCACCCCATGAACTCGCTTTCACTAATGGTCTCACTGTAACTTCTAACTTCAGTGGTAAATGATCAGATTGGTCTGTTCGGTAGGTGGGCCGGTCAGGTACAAAGTAGTTGATTGAAAGAAACTGTCCAACGGCCCATATTTAATCTGATTAACTGATTTTCTGTCCCTGCTTATGTTTAAGATACTCAAGATGACTGAGTTGGATCTTGCACACGTGTGTCATGTTAGTAAGTGGGTTGCGTAGCTTTTGGTACATCTCACATGAGTATATACGCTCGGCATTCTGCTGTCGGAATGCCCTGAGGGCCTGCTTGGATCTTAACTTAAGCTACTTCTGTCATAAGTAGCTTATCTTGGTTTTTACTGACTAAGTAGATAAGAATGTTTGGTAAACAACCTGCTTATCAACCACAACCAAAAGGTAGAAAGAAAAGCATGTATGGCTTCCAACATCACTTAATTATTCCTCAAGTCTGTTTGGTCCCCTTTACATCCATCGTTTGGGGCCAACCTTTGATGTGGATTGTTCATTGTGTGGGCCCCACCTTTGATGTAGACTGTCCATCATGTGACCCTGGATGCAGGCCATTCATCATCAGGGACTGACCTTTTATGTGCACCGTAAGACCCGTCTTTGATGTTAGTCATCCATCATGTGGGGCCCACTATCAATATTATTGTCCATAATGTGAGGCCCACCCTTAATATCCACCAGCCATCATGTGGGCCCCACCTCTGATGTAGGTCATCCATCATGCGGAGCCCGCATTGGATATGGGCCACTCATCATTAGTGCCGACCTTTGAAGTGGATTGTCCATGTTGATGTGGATCATCCATCATGAGGCCCGCCATTATTAATTGTCCATGTGGAGCCCAACTTTGATATGGAGTATTCATCATGTGTGCCTTACCTTCCATGTGGGTTGTGGGGCTCACCTTGGATGTGAGTCGTCCATCATTAGGGGTTGACCTTTGATGTGAATCATCCATATATGGGCCCACCTCAATTGGGCCATCCATCATGTGCGGCCCAACTTCAATGTCCACTGCCCATCATGGGGAGCCCACCTTTGATGTGGATCATCCATCATGTAGGCCCTACCTTTGAAGTGGGTTGTCCATCATATCAAACACGCTTTGGATATTGGCCTTGCCTTTTATCATTATAGGTCGACCTTTGATGTGGACAATCCATATGTGGGCCCACATTAATATGATGTCATCCATCATGTGGGGTCCAACTTTTATGTGGATCATCCACCGTGTGAGGTCCACTTCTAATGTAAACCATGTGGGGCCTCCTTTGATATGTACTATGAGAGAGAGACTCCTTAGGCACACTCGCAAGTTGAAAAGGTTATAAAAAAAAAAAAAAGTAGCAGCTTTTAGTTATAAGTTACTTTTACAATAGTGATTATTAAACTAATTTAAGTGAGAAAAGTAACTTAATTATTCAATATAAGTTAAAAAATAACTTAGCCCTTAGAGACAAGAAATTGCATGGTGTAACTCAATTTCGTTTGGTTGGGCTTGGGCTTAAAATCCTTTACTCACCCCAAGTTGGGTTGAGGCCTTAGGCAACTCAACCAGATCGGAATCCAATTTTATATGCAATACTTATGCATTTATGCCATGACGATCATACATGATATAAATCTTGCATGGAAAATAGAGTTCATGATTAGAACTGTCTATATTGCATTGTATTATAGGGCTGCAAGTGAGGTTAGGGTCAACCACAAGCCGGTTGACCCAATCCAAGTTTGGGTCAAGTCACATGTATTTAAGTCGGGTTCGTTGGTTTAGGGTTAAGCATAGAGAAATTCTTGTTGGCACATTGAAATTCTTGTGGGGTTTCAAGTTGGGTCCAATTGAGGTTGGGTTGGGCTCGGGGTAGATAGTCCTGAACCTACTAACCCGAGATTGCGACCCCTAAGTTGGAATATTCTCCCTTGATTTTATAACATGAGTTCAATCTTTATCAGGTTCTTTAATTTTCTCTGTTGGCGGGGAGTGATTGTAGACTTTATTTTACTACTATTATATTAATAGAAATTCATTATTTGATGGTTTTTGTTTGATTTTATGTGTTAATTTATAGTAGTTATTGTAGACTTTATTTTACTACTACTATATTAATAAGAATTCATTTTTCGATAATATTTATGATTTGATGCATTAATTTATTAGTTGCAGGTTTTAACCTAACGCAACCTTATTGAATTGGGAGCGGATTAGGTGAGACATCCATTCTACATCCACACCGTCCATCCATTTTTCCGAATCATTTTAGGGCTTATCTAAAAAATAAAGCTGATCTAATTATCAGGTGGACCATACCATAGGAAAGAGGTGATTGACCATTAGTGGGCCACAAGTTTTGGATCAACCTGATATTTGCTTTTTGTTTTTCCTCTTCATCTAGGCTTATGTGACCTTATCAACGGATTGGATGGAGAATAAACACTGCAGAAACATTAAGGTGCCCTAAGAAGTTTTTAATGGTAGGGTTCAATCACCACTGTTCCTATGGTATGGTCCACCTGGTAATTGAATCTGCTTCATTTTTGGGATAATGGCCTAAAATGATCTGCAAAAACAGATGGAAGGCTTGGATACAGAATATATACATCAAGGTAGGCCCCACTGTAAGGGCCACACCGTCTTGGGTGAGGCGTGGGTCTCACCTAATCCGCTCCCTACTGAATTGCCTTTAGATTGGAAAGTCAGGTCACGGGCGAACTCCTCTTGAGGTTGGGTTGGGCTTGATTTGAACTTCAACCCAACCCATGCCCAACCTGCCCGAATTACAGCCTCATGGACGGTTGTAGTACTTCCTTATTAACTTCTGTTTGCAGGCAACATATCCAATG
>JAJHSJ010000002.1:24381501-24441618 GCA_021015155.1 Magnolia officinalis | reverse complement strand
CCCCATGAACTCGCTTTCACTAATGGTCTCACTGTAACTTCTAACTTAGTGGTAAATGATCAGATTGGTCTGTTCGGTAGGTGGGCCCGGGCAGGTACAAAGTACTTGATTGAAAGAAACTATCCAACGGCCCATATTTAATCTGATTAACTGATTTTCTGTCCCTGCTTATGTTTAAGATACTCAAGATGACTGAGTTGGATCTTGCACACGTGTGTCATGTTAGTAAGTGGGTTGCGTAGCTTTCGGTACATCTCACATGAGTATATACGCTCGGCATTCTGCTGTTGGAATGCCCTAAGGGCCTGCTTGGATCTTAACTTAAGCTACTTCTGTCATAAGTAGCTTATCTTGGTTTTTTACTTATTAAGTAGATAAGAATGTTTGGTAAACAACCTGCTTATCAACCACAACCAAAAGGTAGAAAGAAAGCATGTATGGCTTCCAACATCACTTAATTATTCCTCAAGTCTGTTTGGTCCCCTTTACATCCATCGTTTGGGGCCAACCTTTGATGTGGACTGTTCATTGTGTGGGCTCCACCTTTGATGTAGACCGTCCATCATGTGACCTTGGATGCAGGCCATTCATCATCAGGGACTGACCTTTTATGTGCACCGTAAGACCCGTCTTTGATGTTAGTCATCCATCATGTGGGGCCCACTATCAATATATTGTCCATAATGTGAGGGCCACCCTTATATCCACCAGCCATCATGTGGGCCCCACCTCTGATGTAGGTCATCTATCATGCGGAGCCCGCATTGGATATGGGCCACTCATCATTAGTGCCGACCTTTGAAGTGGATTGTCCATGTTGATGTGGATCATCCATCATGACGCCCGCCATTATTAATTGTCCATGTGGCCCAACTTTGATATGGAGTATTCATCATGTGTGCCTTACCTTCCATGTGGGTTGTGGGGCTCACCTTGGATGTGAGTCGTCCATCATTAGGGGTTGACCTTTGATGTGAATCATCCATATATGGGCCACCTCATTGGGCCATCCATCATGTCGGCCCAACTTCAATGTCCACTGCCCATCATGGGGAGCCCACCTTTGATGTGGATCATCCATCATGTAGGCCCTACCTTTGAAGTGGGTTGTCCATCATGATATCAACCACGCTTTGGATATTGGCCTTGCCTTTTTATCATTATAGGTCGACCTTACCTTTGAGTGGACAATCTATATGTGGGCCCACATTAATATGATGTCATCCATCATGTGGGGTCCACTTTTATGTGGATCATCACCGTGTGAGCTCCACTTCTAATGTAACCATGTGGGCCTCCTTTGATATGTCTATGAGAGAGAGACTCCTTAGGCACACTCGCAAGTTGAAAAGGTTATAAAAAAAAAAAAAAGTAGCAGCTTTTAGTTATAATTTACTTTTACAATATGTTATTAAACTAATTTAAGTGAGAAAAGTAACTTAATTACTCAATATAGTTAAAAAATAACTTAGCCCTTGGAGACAAGAAATTGCATGGTGTAACTCAATTGGTTTGGTTGGGCTTGGGCTTAAACCTTTCTCACCCCAAGTTGGGTTGAGGCCTTAGGCAACTCACCCAGATCGGAATCCAATTTTATATGCAATACTTATGCATTTATGCCATGACGATCATACATGATATAAATCTTGCATGGAAAATAGAGTTCATGATTAGAATTGTCTATATTGCATTGTATTATAGGCTGCAAGTGAGGTTAGGGTCAACCACAAGCCGTTGACCCAATCCAAGTTTGGGTCAAGTCACATGTATTTAAGTCGGGTTCGTTGGTTTAGGGTTAAGCATAGAGAAATTCTTGTTGGCACATTGAAATTCTTGTGGGGTTTCAAGTTGGGTCCAATTGAGGTTGGGTTGGGCTCGGGGTAGATAGTCCTGATCCTACTAACCCGAGATTGCGACCCCTAAGTTGGAATATTCTCCCTTGATTTTATAACATGAGTTCAATCTTTATCAGGTTCTTTAATTTTCTCTGTTGGCGGGGAGTGATTGTAGACTTTATTTTACTACTATTATATTAATAGAAATTCATTATTTGATGGTTTTTGTTTGATTTTATGTGTTAGTTTATAGTAGTTTATTGTAGACTTTATTTACTACTATTATATTAATAAGAATTCATTTTTCGATAATTTTTATTTGATTTGATGTATTAATTTATTAGTTGCGGGTTTTAACCCAAGGCAACCTTACTGAATTGGGAGCGGATTAGGTGAGACATCCATTCTGCTTCCACACCGTCCAACCATTTTACCGAATCATTTTAGGGCTTATCTAAAACATAAAAGCTGATCTCATTATCGGTGGACCATACCATAGGAAAGAGGTGATTGACCATTAATGGGGCCACAAGTTTTGGATCACCTGATATTTGTTTTTTTTTTTCCTCTTCATCTGGCTTATGTGACCTTATCAACGGATTGGATGGAGAATAAACACTGCAGAAACATTAGGTGCCCTAAGAAGTTTTATTAATGGTAGGGTTCAATCCCACTGTTCCTATGGTATGGTCCACCTGGTAATTGAATCTGCTTCATTTTTGGATAATGGCCTAAAATGATCTGGCAAAAACAGATGGAAGGCTTGGATACAGAATATATATCAAGGTCGGCCCCACTGTAAGGGCCACACCGTCTTGGGTGAGGCGTGGTCTCACCTAATCCGCTCCCTACTGAATTGCCTTTAGATTGGAAAGTCAGGTCACGGGCGAACTCCTCCTCTTGAGGTGGGGTTGGGCTTGATTTGAACTTCAAACCCAACCCATGCCCCTGCCCGAATTACAGCCTCATGGACGGTTGTAGTACTTCCTTATTAACTTCTGTTTGCAGGCAACATATCCAATGGTCAGAATTGTCTCATTGAGAAGATTTTTGGGTCATGGTCCATTCAACGTTAGGTCAATCAGATCATTGTTTGAGTCATGGATGCATGGGTCCACCTGAGGTCCTGTATGGATGCACCTATATACACCACGATCCTGCAATTCACACCACTTATCTAATGGGCCTTAGTATGGATACGCCAATTCAAAATCACATCAATCGTACCACTTTAACCATTTGATTGATGGAGGTTTGCCAATTTCAAGTATACTTTTTGAGCCATCAGTTGGAAGATTGTCCCAACGGTGCAATTTTGGATACTTTAGCCGTTCAAAAGTGGAGGCCATAATTGGACGGCCCAGATCATGTGTTTCTGGTCCTATGAGTACGGTGGTGATGGATGGAAAATGGAATGTACTGGGAATGAACGCTCTAGCCATAGGCCTATTTTATTGTAATAATTGTAGATGATCTGTTTTCATTTTATGAAAATTATAAATACATCCCTACTGTTTTGAATTATTGCATGTCTTCCTCCGAGAGGAGATAGGGGAGCGAAATGGGGGAGAGGACGGCCGGGCCTCGAGTTTTGGAAAGAAAAGAAGAGTTATTTAATAAACTACCCCGTATGTTAAATCTGAAGTCTAAAGCCTCGGTATGAAATCTGAAGGCCTGAATATGAAATCTGAAGTTAAAAACTTGTTTGATAATTATGGCGGAAGACTGAAATTAAGTACCGTATTTGAAACAATGTGTTTTGTTATGAAATGTTTGAATTGACGCATTTGCCATATCTCCTTTCGAAAATGTTTTACATTATAAAGAAATTATTTTTTATTAAATGAAAATAAAATTATTGTATTTAAATCAATAAACTAAAGTATCAAGAGAAAATTAAAATATCATTGCCCCACGAATTTTAAAATCAGGACCTTCAATCCTCATGTTTTGGTCCCACTTGATTATTGGATCCACCTCAGTTTCAGTCTCATGTCCTAAAATAACTCACAAAAGGGATGGGCAGGTTGGATTTCTCACAAACAAAGTGGGAGGTGGCCCACCTAGCAAGAGGCTTTAGCGGTAAATCCGATTTCTTAAAAAAAGCCTTTCGCATGAATTTCAGCCCAGGATTTTGGGTGGGCCCGCTATGATATTTGTGAGAAATCCAACACACGTCATCTGTTTTTCGAGCTCATTCTAATATATTCACCAAAATGAGGAGTATCCAAAACTCAAGTATGCCATACAAGATAGAACAGTGGGGAAAGGAATGCCTATAGTTGAAACCTTTCTAGACTCCACCTGATGTTTATATTCCATCCAAAACTGTTTATAAGGTCATTTTGACTGAGATAAAGTGAAAACGCTGTGAACTTAAATCAATACAAAACTTTTGTGGCCATATAAATGTTTCAACGGTTGTCACAAAATCTTCACCATTTCTATCATGTGGCCCATTAAGTTTTGGATACATTTTTTTGGTAGCATGTTCTAAATGAGTTGAAAAAAATGGATGGACGACTGGCTTTCTCACAGACGAGGCCCCACACGGAAACTTTCGCAGGAAATTCCCTGCGGAAGGCTTTCACATGAGGCGGGAATCACCGCGTCCGATCCGGACGGGAGCGGATTGGTGTGTACCAGCCACCAACTATTTAGCTGGTTGTATTGATGTCAGCAAGTTCCGTGGTCACATCATAAGTATGTGTTATATCTAAACCGTCCATCTATTTTTCGAGCTCGTCTTAAGGCTTGAGCCGAAAAAATAGGACAGATCTAAAGATCAAGTGTACCACACTGCAAAAGCAGTGGGTGATTGAACATCTACTGTTGAAATCCTTTTGGAGTCACATAAGTTTCTGATCAATATTAATTTGTTTTTCGTATTTGTGACTTTATGAACAGATTGGATGGAAAATAAATATTATGTGGGCCCTATGAATTTTTTAACCTGCTGCTATTTTGGTGCAGTCCTTTGAGCTTTGGATTGATTCATTTTTTTTTCTCGCTAATGCTCTAAAAATGATCTCGAAAAATGAAAGAACGGTGTGGATATAATAAATACTCATTGTGGGCCCATGTAACTTTGATCTCTCTTTGAACCGTTGGCAAACAACTTGGAGCTGGAGGCGTAGGCGCTCGTCTTCCAACGAACGTATCTACTCCCCAGCCCCCAACCTTGTGGTTGGTGGTGGTCGGTGCTTTGTGGCCCATCATGATGTATGTGTTTCATCCATTCGTTCATCCTTTTTTTACCGATTATTTTAGGGCTTCACACAAAAAATGATACAGATATAAATTTCAGGTGGGCCACACCACAGGAAACAATAGTGATTGGATATCCACCACCATTAAAATTCTCCTAAGGCCCACTGTATTGTTTATTTGACATCCAATCTGTTGATTAGGTCATACAAGCCAGATGAAGGGAAAAAACAAATATCAACTTGATCCAAAACTTTTATAGCCCCAAAAGGTTTTTAATGGTCGACTTGAGTTTTATTCAAATTTTAATAAATTTCATTGGTTTTTATGGTGTGGCGCACTTGAGTTTTACATGTACCTCATTTTTGGGCTCATGCTCTAGAAGGATCTGAAAAAGTTGATGGACGATGTGGATTAAACACATAAATCATGGTGGGGCATAAATAACTTTCACATGTTAGAAGTTAGTTTTCTATCACGCAAACCATTTAAAAGAGAAAAAATTTCCATGGTAGAAAAGGGGTAATTTAATTTTTTTTAATAGAAAAATTTATTGAGCCCATTTCGCATTCACCGTTAAGCGAGACTCTTGATACGGGCCATTTTCTCAATTCCGTGTTAAATGTTAATTTTAAGAGTTAACAAACAGACCCTTAATAGTCAGGCACTTGGAAAAATGGTAAATGCAGAATATGGTGACTTAAATTAAACTGGCTAAATTTGGAACCCACTCTCCTTAAGTTAGAATATGAAATTCATATTGTCGGAATAATCCTGACCTTTGATCTATTGACATTGATTTATTTATTTATTTATTATTATTTTTTAAATAAGACTATTGGATATTTTTTATTTTAAACATCCAACAATCTACTAATTTGATAATATAAAAGTAGGTTTTGGTTACACCTGAATGATGTAGTTCATATAGCCCAATGAGATGTTGCAACGTGTCGGTACTCACATACAAACGATGGGATACAAATCATACTCACATCCCAAGAAATCTCTCTATTTATATTCTTTGGTGACACAATGTCTACTAAAAGCAAAATTGGCTCAGAGCCATATGCATAGAGGTGTACACGAACCGAGCTAGCTCGGGTTAGCTCGCTCGACTCGACTCGAAAAAGCTCAATTCGACTCGTTCAAAGCTGAGTTCGAGCTAAAGTCGAGCTGATTTTTTTGAGCTCCAAATGAGTTCGAGATGACCCCCAGCTCGACTCAATTCAGATCGAACCCAGCTCGAATCGAACTCGGATCGAACCAGTTCGGTGACTCGGTTACTTTGATATTGATGTTGCTCACCAATTGTTTGATGAAATGACTCAACGAAGTGTGGTTAGTGGCAAGAAAGGATGTATATGAAAAAATACCCTTTGTTATCTTAATTTTTTATGTTGCTTAGAAGGTGTTTGATAACATCCTAAAAAACCTTTGCTGCTGTTTTACATACAATGGGATTTTGAAGGTGCAGTTCAGGTGTTTGTGAAATGTTGCATAGGCGAACTCGGCTCGACTGGCCCAAGCTGACTGAACCAAACCAAACCGAGCTGGCCAGTTAGGCTCGAGGATCAAGCCAAGCCGAGTTCGAGCGGAGGTCAGCTAGTGGCCGAGCTGAGGCCAACTCAACTCGGTTTGACTCGATGTACACCCCTACATATGCATGTCTATGGTAGAGAAAAAGAGAGACACTGCTTAAAGGATCTGTAACTGTACACATATGGCACGTATGATATGCAACGTACACATGAAGCTACTTAAAGCTCTCGCTGATGCAGGATATCTTGTAATTTAGAATACGCATGGCAAGGTTGTTTCACACAATCATGATAAAGAGAAAAATATTTTTCAGAGACAATTGATATTATCTCTCAAAAACTACGAAGGTTAGAGTGATTAAAAGAAAAATTCATCCAAAATTAGAAGCAAATTACGTCATGATGCCACAAAAAATTCGAATCTTACCAACATAGTTGATTACACATTTGGGGACTAGCATGGAAACCACAACACACCATTGCCTCTTCAAATCTAAATTAGAATTTGAAGAAGTACTTCAAGCCCCCCCTACACACAACAATTCTTTATACATCGCAACATCGCTTATCCTAGTTAGCATAGCTTTTTAGCTTAGACACTCTTACTTCTGTTTAGCCATGCCACAACAAGTTTCAGAGCTTATAGTTTAGCTTAAATCTACTATTATCTAGCATCATCGCTGCAAACTACCCACCTTGGTTATTTGTTCAGACATACAATGTAATTATTTGTTTCTCTTTGTTTAATTTACTTTTTCTTTATTGATTATACTGTCATCTTCTTAAATTAATAAAATCAGTGATATGATCTTATTTTAGATCTTATTTTTTATCGGTAAAAATGGACTGACCAAATGTACATAATCGAAGACTATGGATTGCTTGAGGGCTGAAAAAAAAATCATCTCGGCCTTGGTAACGACCTCGCCTTGGTTACCACGTGGAGGTCGACCTCGGATACTGACCTCAACCTCGGGTGCGAACTTTAACCCCCGGATATTGTGGCCTCGGGTACCAACCTCGGCCTTTACCAAATACCTCGACCTCGGAGGTCGACCTCGGATATCGACCTCAGACATTGCCACCAGCTCAAAATACAAATATACTATATATTGAGATAAGATCTTCCCGAGATCTTCGTCGTGGATCTTGGGGATATAACTGCAACGCATTCAGAAGAAGATCTCTTCTGTAATACGCAATCGCCATTCAAGGCATTGTCATATACGTCACCGCCCTCAAAGCCTACAAATAACACCCGCTGCCATGAGTAAAGGTACACACAACAAATATCCCGATTCTTATACTCCTCTTGTGAAACTATCTAACTTGGGCATTGGAGGGTCTCCGGCCTTAACCGGTGTCCATATGTCTTCTATTGTTTTTCCCAATAAAGCGCAGGTACTCCGACTAACAGGAGGTGAGGTGGTCGACCAGATTTCTATATCACAGTTTGATGCCATCTATGGGAACGACATCAAGTCATTCCCCTCTCATTAAGGTCTATAATGGCGAAAGAAAGAAAGAGATCTCTGACCCCATTGCTGCAACTGCTCCTGCGCCAGCTAGGGTTGTACATTAACGAGTTAGCTCAGTTAGCTCGCTCGAACTCGACACAAAAAAGACTCACTCGACTTGGTCGAAATTGAGTTCGAGCTGATTTTTTGAGCTCGAAAAAATTTCAAACTGAGTTCAAGCTTGCACGACTCGACTCAACTCAGATCGAACCCAACTCGAATCGAACTTGGATAGAACTAGTTCGGTGACTCGGTTACTTTGATATTGAGTTGCTCACTAAGTGTTTGATGAAATGATTTACCCAAGTGTGGCTGGTGGTAAGGAAGTATGCATATGAAACAAATCCTTTTTTTTTTCCCCTTAATTTTTATGTTGCTTAGAAGGTGTTTGATGAAATACCTATAAAACCACTGCATCTATTTACATATAGTGAGATTTTGAAGATGTAGTTCATGTGTTTGTGAAAATGCTGCACAGGCGAACTCGGCTGAACTGGCCCGAGATGCTAAACGAACTGAGCTGAGCTGGCCGGTCAGGCTCGAGGACTAACCAACGCGTTCGAGCTGGGGTCAGCAAGTGCTGAGTCGAGTCAAGCTATGCCCAGTTAGACTCGGTTCGACTCGTGTACACCTCTAGCGCCAGCGAAAATAGTCCGCATACCAAGGAGTTCCGCCTCCCAACTCCAGGCTGATTGTACCCCTGCAGCCTTGCGCAGCGGCCCCTTAATTGCGAAGATCGGCTTTCTCACTATAAACATCGAGTCGAAACATTGACCAGTAACATTAACAGGATAATGCAGATCTTGGAGAGAGAACAAACCCACCTCTTGACCAGAGGATAGATGCCGGGCTACCACCGAGTCTTTGCACCACCTCAAACACCGGTCGACTCGCGGAAAACCAAGCAACATCCTGGCAGCCAAGCCAGCACCCTCCCACACCCTCGGGAACAACCATGCCCATCAACTACCACTTGCATCACAACGTTGGAGAAGAAGAGGCGTGGAAAGGCTCCTGAGGCGCGATAGCTAAGAATGAGGGACCTTGAAAGGCAAACTCAAGGAACCGTGAGGTTAGGGTTGGCGATATCCGCCAAGTCTACCGCATCAAAATACCGACCTCTGTTGAGGCTATGCTGGAGGATGCTGAGCCGCCGTTTACTGATGATATTATGAGAGCCTAACCCCGCCCAAATTTTGAATATCGCAAATCGCCCCCTACTTCGGGTCTGGCGACTCGGTCGAACATTTGGAATTATTCAAGGCATGGATGGAGCTCCACGGTGCATCGAGCTCGGTTATGTGTCAAGCCTTCTTCCGAACTTTATCGGGGACTTGACGAAAGTGGTATAAGCAGCTGAAGCCGAGATCCATCAACTCCTTCACACAGCTCGGCAAGCTTTCATCACACACACAGTTCATCGATGGGAAGATAGGAGAAAGCCATTAACTCATCTTCTTCACAAATCACTTAGATGGAGGATGAGCTACTAAAAGACTACGTCATCCGTTTCAACGCTGAAGCTATTCGGGTCGATGGTTATTCCGACCAGATAGCTTTGGCAGCTATGGTAGCTGCCTTAAATGAGGAAAGTTCCTCTTCTCTATTGGTAAGAACCCCCGACTATCCTCGTCGACCTACTTAACCGATTAAAAAATATTCCCAATGTCGAGGAGCTCTTTAGTTCACGAAGAGCTGCTCGAGAAGGAAGTAACTCGGTTAAGGATATGAAAAGAAGGGAAAGGGGAGTCCCATGCCGTTCACACCAAAAGAAGAAAGAGGACGACCAATACCGAGACCATTGTACCAACCAACATTCGGAAACTCACTTTTCATCGGTACACTCCCTTGAATACCAAGCTGGAGCAGTACTTGAGGAAGCTGGACTGAATAAGAAACCTGACGACTCTGGGCTGAACCAATCAACCAAGATCGGTAATAAGACTCGTCGGCTAACCTCGGCCTACTCGACTAAGAACGACCTTCATTTTTAAAAGGGAAAAATGTGCTCATGATTCTACTATTTGTTTTCTTTTTCTACTACTTTATGGGGTTCTACAATAAAAAAAACTTCCTCAGGTTAATGGAAAATTCTTTTAAATGATTTCTTGACTATTTGAACTACACGGTCTACTGAGGACTTCCTTTAGTGTAAGGGAAAACAATCCTCTCACCATTGTCGACCTTTAAAGAAGAGGGTCGGACCACTAATTGACAACGCTACTTGGATTGCGCGATCTACTACGAGGGCTTCCTTTAGTGCAAGAGAGAAAGTCCTCCACCACACGACCGACTACGAGGGCTTCCCTTAGTGCAAGGGAAGAAAGTTCTCCACTATGAATTCTAATATGAAAGAACGTCTACAGGTCAGGGGAAGAGAATTTCTTTCAATTCCCAACTATCCGACCTTATGATTGACTATGAAGACTTCCTTAGTATAAAGGAAGAAAGTCATTCTACCGAGTGCTCGGCCTACTACTATGTGAACGACCGAGAATTCTCCCAGTTGAAGGGAAGAAAAGTCCCTCTTATTAATTCTACCATGCGCGATCTACCACTGAACAATCGACCTATCGATCCTATGATTGCTCGGCCCACTCTTTCTACTCTATCCGACCTCTCAGCCTCCCGACCTCTTTGGTGCAAGTCATCACACAGTGTCAGTTTACACTAACTTACTTCTTGAGCTCCTGAAGAATGCTCGGAAGTAGGGGGTGTTGAGTGTCAAATATTGCATATTTTTTCTTATTTATATCTTAGTTTTATGAACATGATAACGCTTAATAGGTATATTTTATACATGTTTGTATTGTAAGGTGAATATGAGAGCTTAGATTGAAAAGAATGTTAAAAGCATGGAATTGATACTCAATAATCACCAAGGCAAGGGATGGATCTTAGGAGACTAAGATTGAAGATTTTAAGACCCCAAGATTCAAGGAAACCAAGTGGAGAAGGAAGGGAGTCGAAAGGGCAAAGTGCAAAATTTACACTGTCTATGTCACCGATCACCGTTCGTCTTCAATGACATCGACCACGGGGTCGATGACATCGAAGAATTACAGAAAATCAAGTCTGGTTGCTAGAAAAATTGGATGCAGTTCTCAATGACATCGAAGCCATGTTCGATTGCTTGAAGACCTGTTCAATGTGAATCATGTTCAGGCAGTTCGATGCACATTGCATTGATTTTTATGAATTTTTGGAGCAACTCGCTGGAACACTCTAGACACATTCTCGATTAATCGAACACCCTTCAATGATATCGAAGGACTGTTCGATGACATCGAAGGAAGGTTCGATGATACGAAGAGTTATGCAGTGCGAAAGGCGTTACGTAGCGCAAAAGGGCACGACTTTTGGATTCAAGTTATGTTCGATGACATCGAAGGTTGTTCGATGACATCGAGCGCGTTACATAGAATGCGTAAATTTGAGGTGGTTTTCAAAGACGGTCGAAACAAATGCTATAAATGTAGGTTCTTTGAGGAGTTATTGAGATGAATTAGGTTTTAAGAAGCAGAGCCAAATGGAGTTTTTTCTTTTTCCTTTTATATTTTTAATGCTTTCTTTTAGGGTTTTATATCCAATCATGTCTATGGTTGGCTAAACCTCTTAGCTAGGGCTAAGAGGTGAGCTTGTAGCGTGTTGGGATTATTTTCTTGCTTCGATTTTTATTATTCTTGAACCTTATTGATTTATAGTTTGAGTTTAAAGAATATTTTCAGTTTTCTATGATTTATTGTGACTCAAATTACAATAGATGCTGTGATGGCTTTAAATATCTTCTTTTTCTGTTTTGAGATTGTGAGATTGACAAATCCTGTTGTTCACCATCGTCTCCTGGGCATGGTAGGGTGATGGAATCCCTTCCAATCATCACAATAGTCCTTCATGTGTGGCTAGGTCAATGAAAAGTTCAGATTTGATTTAATTATTTTATCTTCCAATTGGATAGGATAGGACTCCAATTCCAATTGTGTTTCTTGAATCAAAAAAAGCTAGCATCCTATAGCTGGATCCTTGGCACCTATGTACTAGTGGATTGTCTGGAATCGTTCCCTTTGAATTAAATCCCTTCTCACCCTTCCATATTAGAGTAGATTAAATCTGCTTCTAGTCTAGTTTCTAATTATTTTCAGAACACGTACAAG
Organism: Magnolia officinalis; assembly: GCA_021015155.1. NCBI lineage: Eukaryota > Viridiplantae > Streptophyta > Magnoliopsida > Magnoliales > Magnoliaceae > Magnolia > Magnolia officinalis. The sequence goes on along the minus strand of JAJHSJ010000002.1, from coordinate 24,429,364 downwards.
TTTAGTCCCTATGTTTAACTCGGTCTCACCGAGATTATTACTACATCGCGACCCTACACTTGGGGTTGTGAACAGGGGGCTATTCTTATAGGTAAAAATGGACTGATTATATGTACAAATTCGAAGACTATGGATTGCTTGAGGGCCGAAAAATCACATTGGCCTCAGATACCGACCTCAGTATCGGTTACCAACTTTGAAGGTCGACCTCGGATACTGACCTCAACCTCGGTGCCAACTTTGACGTCGGATACCGACCTCGGCCTCGGGATCAACTCGGCCTCCACCAAAGAACTGACCTCGGAGGTCGGCCTTGGATACCGACCTCGGCCTCGGTACTAACCTTGGCCTCGGAGGTTGGCTCGGATATCAACCACCACCTCGGAATACAAATATGCTTAGAATATATTGAGATAAATCTTTGTCGTAGATCTCGGGGAGATAACCACGATGCATCTGGAAGAAAATCTCTTTCATAATACGCAATCACTGTCCACAAGGCATTGCCATATATGTCACCGCCCTCAAAAGCCTATAAGTACACCCGTTGCCATGAGTAAAGGTATACACAACAAATATCCCGATTCTTCTACTCCTCTTGCGAAACTACCTAACTTAGGCATTGGAGGGTCCCTGGCCTTAACCGGCGCCCCCAATGTCTTCTCTTGTTTTCTAATAAATCACAGGTACTCCGGCTAACAGGAGGTGTGGAAGGATCAACCAAATTTCTGCATCAACATTACTCATCCATCATTTCATTACTGAGAAACCTAAATGCTATCACCATTGAAAGAAAAATTCCTAGCTCAAGGCAAAATAATCAATTTGAAGGACTATCCCTTCCCTTCTAAATCGCCTGATCACTGTAACATTGGTGACCGAACAATCAAATTAACATTCACAGGTCTAATCCTACTCTGGTTAGTTTGTGCCTAAGGTCACGAGCATTCAAACGATTCGAGTCTAGTATTTCTTTGGCACACTCGACACTAATCGTAATCGCACATGTTTGACCAATTCATGTCACTCGTTACACATGTGGCCACACATTTGGATTGAACAACAACATGTTTTAATCCATGACACATCTAAGCTGGTATTTATAGTTTGGATAGTTTATTTTGAATTTGCAAGTATGATACGTTAAGTAAGTAAGCACAAAGAAGTTTTTGTGGGTAAAATGTAAATAATTGGTTGGCTTTTGTAGGTGAAATTTAAACTATAAAACCAACCACGTTCTTAAATTCTTGAAGTCTCTTAAATATAATTAAAAGGTCTTTCATGTCTTTTGAATTTTTAATGCTCAACACCCTCCAAAGTCTAATTGTAAGGTTGGAAATGTCCAAAAATATAGCACATGGAAGAGTGTAGACACCCCACCCTGGGGAAACCAGACCGTCGACTATTCATCAGTCAACGACCACTTGGCATCACAAATCTTGCCTCGGGATTCCCTGAAAAATTTCTGTCAGATCTTGCATGAAAGAATTTCGCTAAGTATCCGTTGGTCGCCCATCAGCCCACGGTTTTCAAGCCTATATAAACATGCATTTGCCCCTGTCCAGGAGAGGCAGAAACAACATAAGAAATGGTATAAGAATTTTATGATTTTTTTTTTTGCTCCTATTCCTCAACAACGAGGAGGTTCTGCCACCTAGGATCCGCTTTAGTAATCATACCTAAGCCTAGGTTCTGCCTTAGCCAGCTACAACAATCTGACTTAGCAAAGCCAATCTTGTTATGTCAAGAGTAGAATCAGGATTATGGACGTCCAATTATCCATTTTTTGATGTAAGAAAATGGTGTTTGACTTTCCTTTTCTCTTTCTCATGTCTCAATCAAGCTCAGAACGCGGTCCATTCCACACATTTCATTACAGCTAATCCTGCTTCTTGTTCATTTTTTCTTTACTGCATTTATTTTCTATTGCTTTATTTTATTCTGAGGTTCGAAACTGGGCTTGAGTTGATTTTTTGAGCTCGAAAAATTTCGAGCCGAGTTCGAGTTAGACTGAGCTCGACTCGACTCAGCTTAAAACTTGACTCGAACTTGACTCGGTTCGAATTGATTTGACTCGGATCGGATTCACTTAATATAAATATTATATATCTATATATTTAAATAAATTTTATATATATATATATATATATATATATATATATTATATATATTATATATATATATATAAATGATAACCATAAACCTAAACTCGAACTCACCTCGAAGGCATATAATTGAAAACCATAAACCTAACTCAAACTGAACTCGAAGGCTTGAACTCGAACTTGGCTCGAAAGATTGAGCTCAAGTTCGTCTCGAACTCAGTTCAAGCTGGCCCAAGTTTGCTGACTGAGCCAAGCAGAGCTGGCCAGTCAAGCTTGATGACCGAGTCGAGGTGAGTTCCTCGAGCTGGGGTAGCCTACTGGCCAAGCCGAGTTGAGCTGGGCTATGCTCGGCTCGGTTCGGCTCGTGTACATCTCTACTTGCAGGGTTATGCGAAAGCATGGTCATATGACTAACATTTCTCACATATATATGATTTTCCTGAAAACTGCACGTCCCTTAGAGACTGCATGGAAGTGTTGGTGGGAGGAGGTGCCTAACCCATTCTTCTCTCGAAATCAAGACCCTTACCCAAGTCGCAGACCATATAGGCTGGAGAAGTTCACAATTCCCCATTCCAAGGTAGGACCATGAACTCGGACACACCATAACCTAATCGGCCAGTGACAACTCTAGTCTTTTAAACACCATTCGGAGGCCGTCCTTGGGAAAGGTATTGCACAACCAAGGAAGCCGAGATGAGCAAAACATATCATATCCATTGGGCCTTGTCACAAAAAAAAGAGAAAAGGATCAACCGCACACAATAACGAAAACACCATTAAGTGAAAGGCAATCTTCCACCGCACATCCCACATTTCAGCCTGCGCGCACATACATCGGGGGGAGAGCATTCACAAGGATTTACAAATGATAACAATAACCTCATCATTAGAAGATCTTTTTTTTTTTTTTTTTTTTTTTCTTGTCGCACAAAGGGCCTAGCGTTATGCATAGATTATGTCAATATGTCCACTAAGGTTAGTCAACCATAAACATTGGACAAACAAAATATCAGGCTGTTTCGGCCACATCATAGAAAACAATGGACAACCACCCCACAAACTTCTTAAATTTACATAGTGAGACAACTGATGGTTGGATTAACTTGATTTCTTTGGTGTCCTATCTTCATGGTGAGTGACTACGCTGACAGGGTTGAATGACATACATACTATCATGGGCACACACATCCGCAACTAATTGCCCAACCCTAAGATAGGGAATGGTAAGTTGCTCAAAGATAATGGTACCAATAGACTTGGCCGGCAAATCCCTAAAAAACGAGAGGCATCTACAAGAATTGAAATATATCGATACTTTGGTCCATAAGTGACATTCAAGTAATTCAAATTGATTGTATATGATCCTACTCATGGCTCAGTGGTAGAAAGAGTGCGTTTCAACACCGAGGTTATGGGTCTAAGTGCTCATGTGGTATGTGTTGGTGTGTGTGTTAAAAAAACTTAAAAAAAAAAAAAAAAAAACTTGCACTTATTTAAGTATTTAACTGCTAGATTGGTGACATCTACCGGATGGTTTTTAAAAAAATTCCCAACGATTTGTCAAAATAAACAAGTGTCATCTCATCTAGAGCTGGGTACTAACTGAGCTAGCTCAATTAATTGGCTAGACTCGGCTTGAGTAAGCTCGCTTGGCTCGGCTTGAAGCTAGGTTCGGGCCGAGCCGAGCTGTTTAATGGAATTTCAGCTGGCTGAGCTTGACTCGAGTCAGCTCAAAGCTCAGCCCCAACTCGAGTCAGTTTGGCTCGACTTGATATTTATATACTTTAGTTAATTATATATGTGTGTATTTTTTTTATATGTAATATAATAACTTGAAAGCTTGAACTTTAATTCGACTCGAGCTGCTAATCAAACCAAGCTGAGTTAGCCAGTATGACTCGAAGACCGGGTCAAGCCGAATTCGACTCAAGGTAAGCCGTTGGCCAAACTGAATCGAGCTTGGCACAACTCGGCTTAGCGTCCAGCTTTAAGAGACATTAAAGTAATTCAAATAAATTATACAGTCCCCACTCATGGCTCAGTGGTAAAAGAGAGCGCATTTCAACACTGAGGTCACGGTTCTAGGTGCTCATGTGATGTTGTGGGTTTTGCGTCCAAAATAAATAAATAATTCACTTGTTTAAGCATCTAACTGCTAGATTGGTGGACATCTATTAAATGGTTTAAAAATAAAATAAAATCCAACGATTTTATTTCATCAAACAGGCCTATCTCATCAACCTTGAAATAAAAGAAATGAGATTGCGTGCTGAGTAACTCAGTAAGCTTTCAATCCAAAATTTAAGCATGTCCAAAGCTCAAGTGGGCCACACCTAAGGGAACAATGGGAATAATGATTTCCACTTATGAAACCTTTTTAGGGCCTACAATAATGTTCATTTTCCATCCAACCTGTTCATAGGATCACACATACATGGATGAAGGGAAAACACAAATATCAGCTTGATCAAGATTTTTTCAACGGTAGATGTTCAATTCACATTGTTTCCTGTGGTGTGGTCAACTTGAGCATTAGATCTGCTTCATTTTTGGGCTCAAGCCCTAAAATTACATGATAAAATGGATAGACGGAGTGGATAAAATACATAAATCACGATGGTCCCATAGAGTTTACTCAGTGCGCAATCTCATGGTATAAAAATTGGGAGTTGTCCATTTAAAAGGGTTGCTTGCATGAAAGCATTAAACGACAAAAGAACCCTCGGTGGATCCAACGGTCACTCTACCCTATTCATTAGTTCCGACGTGCATTCAGGGACAACCCTGCAAAAATCACATTTGATTGGACAATCCAATCAATTGCCAATCTTTTCTCACAGCCATCCATTTTCATGCCATGGATGGGATGAGTAGGATTGATAAAAGTGATGTTCCAGACACATAAAACATTCATAATGGTCCCCAACAAATAATATTATATTGGACTTTTTTTTTTTTTTTTTTTTATAATAAAGATCTTGACCATTTATATTTGTTGATGATTGATAGATGGCTAGAATCAACTGAGTGGTCTGATTTTGCATTGTGGCCCAAAATTCACATTGATTGGATGATATAAGTCTATTGATCTTGCCTGTTGAATTTCGAGTTTTTTGATCACTCACTAATTTACTTCTAACCATCCATTTGGTAGACACCAACCGGATGGTTAGGATTGATCAATCAATATGAACTTTGATTTTTGGTCCATCCATAATGTGCCCCATGTATTGGATGGTCTGGATATGTGTGCCACGTGTAAGGAAGATAAGTCACCACCATTTTGAAATTGGCTGTGATGAAATCCGTTGCGAATTAGGTGCGCCCCGCCGCAGCTCACACGGTGCAGCCCTGACTGTGGGGTCCACCTTGATGTATGTATTGTATATCCATTCCGTCCATCCGTTTTTCCAGATTATTCTAAGTAAATATCCCAAAATAGAAGCAGATTCAAATCTCTGGTGGACCAGGACATAGGAAACACTGGTGAGTGATCTTTAACAACTTCTTGGGGGAATAAAATTTTTGGATCAAGCTGATATTGTTTTTTTTTTTTTTTTCCCCTTCATCCAGGTCCGAGTGACCTTATCAACGGGTTGGATGGCAAATAAACATTACGGTTCTCATTACAGTGGGACCTGGAAAGTTTTTAATGGTGGGCATTCAATCACCACTGCTACCTATGGTGTGGTCCTCATGAAATTGAATCTCCTTCAATTTTGGGATTATGTACTAAAATGAGCTGGAAAAATGGATGGAAGGTATGGATATACAATACATACATCAAGGTGGGCCCCACGGTCAGGGCTGCACCATTTTGGGTGGGGCCCTGCCGCACCTAATCCGCTCCCACCGATCTCTGTCTTGAGATTTCTCAAACGAGAAATTTACGACTGTGGACCCCACCTTTTATCCAGCGGTTTTTCTGAGACAATACAAACTTAGAATACGCAACTGGACCTCCTCGTACGGACTCAACATTTCAGGACGAAATTACCCCTCCTTTTGACGAAAACGGATTCGGTAGTCCCCCTGTCACAGCTAATGGCGGACGGTCGGTGGTCTGTGGACCCCACCATGATATATACTTTTCATCCATGCCGTCCATATATTTTTCCAGATCATTTTATGTTATGAGACCAAAAATGAGGTGTATCTAAATCTCAAGTGTACCACATTACAGGAAACAGTGTTGAGTGAGCGTCAACCATTAGAAACTCAGGTGGAGCCCACTGTGATGTTTGTGAGAAATCCTCCCTGTCTAAGTTTACTCATAGGGTCACAAAGACCTGGATGAAGAAGAAAAACAAATTTCATAATGATCCAAAACTTCTGTAACCCTGAAAGGGTTTTAATGGTAACATTCATTTCCCACTGCCTTTTACAGTGTGGTCCACTTGATAGCTAGATCTGTCTTATTTTTCACCTCAAGCCTTAATTCGAGTTCGCCAAATAGATGAACGGTTTGGATATAACACATACCTCATAATGGGACCCACAAAAATCGGTGGGAATCACAACAGAGGAAAAAAAGAAAAAAAAAAAAAAAAACAAAGAAAAAAAAATGTATCCAGCGAGTTGGGGTCGACCGGGATAGGACCCGGTCGACCGGGTTAGAGTTAGGTCTATTACTACGGATTATAACCGTAGCCATAGCTATAGTGCTATGCACTTTTTTCTCTTTTTTTATTATTTTTATTTTTATTTTTATTTTTACATGGAGAACATTTTTCCCTTTACATTTTTCTATAATACATAATTATGTAAATATGTATATATAAGTATATAAAAATTTTTCTATCTTTTAATTCATTTCTTTGTTATTTATTTAACAAGCATATCTCCTAAACTAGAATGATTTACTTAACTTACCATATATGATTTTGGGGTAGGAGAAGCTAATTTAGCCAACCAACCTATTTATTTTCCAAGATTCCATCGGGTCGATGGTCAAAATCTATTTCATTCAACTCGTGATCAATTTCAATCAACATCAATGGTTCGGGTTGGTGCTCAACCCTAACCTAACCCAAGGTTCCTATACTTAAACCTTGACCCGACCCAACCCAATCTTGGGTTGGGAATTCTCAACCCAAGCCCAACCCAAGAGGGCTCGATGGTTGATTGGGTTGGTCGGGTGTATATGTGCTAATATTTTCGTTATTACATTAGTTTATTATATTTCAATATAGGACTTATTTTTTGTATCTATGATTTTATTAATTATATACGTGATTATTCATTATAAAGAACTTCATTTTTTTTCTTTAAAAAACCAAGCTAAAATATAAGACTACTTTAAAAAGTCATGTAGCACAACACGCAATCTATTTGGGAGAGAGAAATCCGACATATCTTGTTAGCGTGAGTCCTTGGAAATGACGTGGACAAATGAAACCCAACATCACTAGTGTACTTTCTACACAAACAATCCACACTCAATTATAATTTATAAGTAACTAATATATTGATCGGGTTCGGGTTGGGTTGGGTTGGGTCGGGCAACCTCAGACCTCAACCCAAGCCCAACCTAAGTTTTATCGGGTTTGGTGTTTGTATAGCCCAAGCTTGAGATCGGACCCGATATATCCTACCCGAGCCTAACCCAATATCGGTCGGTCGGGTTGAACCCGCCCAACTTTCACCGTACATGAAATTGAGCGAGACAAACATGAAAATGAGCCATTTTTCATTTTGCCCTGCCGATTTTCTAGTTTGCCCCGCCGTTTTTCATGCTTGCCCCACCGATTTTCTAGTTTGCCCCGCCGTTTTTCATGCTTGCCCCGCCAATTTTCTAGTTTGCCCCGCCGTTTTTCATGCTTGCCCCGCCGATTTTCTAGTTTGCCCCGCCGTTTTTCTTGCTTGCCCCGCTGATTTTCTAGTTTGCCCCGCCGTTTTTCATGCTTGCCCCGCCAATTTTCTAGTTTGCCCCGCTGTTTTTCATGCTTGCTCCGCCGATTTTCTAGTTTTGCCCCGCCGTTTTTCTTGTTTGCCCCGCCGATTTTCTAGTTTGCCTCGCCGTTTTTCATGCTTGCCCCGCCGTTTTTCTTGCTTGCTCCGCCGATTTTCTAGTTTGCCCCGCTGTTTTTCATGCTTGTCCCGCCGATTTTCTAGTTTGCCCCGCCATTTTCTAGTTTGCCTCGCCGATTTTCTAGGATACGGATATGGCTACGATTATAATCCGTAGCTATAGATACTTTTTTTCTTATTTATTTATTTTTATTATTATTTTTTTGCTGTTGTAATCCCACCCCCTTTTGTGGGTCCCATCATGAGGTCTGTGTTATATCCAAACCATCCATCGATTTGGTGAGCTCATATTAAGCTTGAGACGTAAAATAAGACAGATCTAACTATCAAGTGGTGGGCCCTACAAAATTTTTAACGGTGAAAATCAGTTTTCCTGCTGCTCTTTGTGGTGTGGTCCATTTGATCTGGATATGATTTTTTTTTGGATAATGCTCCGAAATGATCTCTAAATATGGATGAACGTTGTGGATATAATAAATACATAGTTGTGGGGCCATGTAACTTTGATCTCTTTTGAGCCGTTCGTATAATAAATACATAGTTGTGGGGCCCACCATGATGTATGCTTTTCATCCATGCCGTCCATATATTTTTCGGGATCATTTTATGGTATGAGACAAAAAATGAGGTATATCCAAATCTTAAGTGTACCACATTACAGGAAACAGTGTTGAATGAGTGTCAACCATTAGAAATCCTCCCCCGTCTAAGTTGGGGCCCACCGTGATGTTTGTGAGAAATCCTCCCCGTATAAGTTCATTCATAGGGTCACAAAGACCTGGATGAAGAGGAAAAACAAATTACATAATGATCCAAAACTTCTGTAACCCCTAAAAGGGTTTCAATGGTAGACGTTCAATTTCCCACTGCCTTTTACAATGTGGTCCACTTGATAGCTAGATGTGTCTTATTTTTCACCTCAAGCCTTAATATGAGTTCACCAAATAGATGGACGGTTTAGATATAACACATACCTCACAATGGGACCCACAAAAATTGATGGGGATTACAAAAAAAAAAAAAAAACAAAAACAAAGCCAGCGAGTTGGGGTTGACCGGGTTAGGACCCGGTCGACCGGGTCAGAGAAAAAAAACCGCAGCCAGCAAGTTGGGGTCGACCGGGTTGGGACCCGGTCGACCGGGTCAGAGCGTGACCTATGGCTACGGATTATAACCGTAGCCATAGAGACCGCCAAATCCGTAGCCATAGGCGGGCTTTCTTAAAAACGAAGACAGCGAGTTGGGGTCGACCGGATTAGGACCCGGTCGACCGGGTCAGAGCTTGGCCTATCGCTACGGATTATAACCGTAGCCATAGCTATAGTGCTATGCACTTTTTTCTCTTTTTTATTTTTATTTTTATTTTTTTTTATTTTTTACATGGAGAACATTTTTTCCCTTACATTTTTCTATAATACATAATTATGTAAATATGTATATATAAGTATATAAAAATATTTTTCTATCTTTTAATTCATTTCTTTGTCTATTTATTTAATAAGCATATCTCCTAAACTAGAATGATTTACTTAACTTACCATAATGATTTTGGGGTAGGAGAAACTAATTTAGCCAACCAACCTATTTATTTTCAAGATTCCATCGGGTCGATGGTCAAAAATCTATTTCATTCAGTCATGGTCAATTTCAATCAACATCGATGGTTCGGGTTGGTGCTCAACCCTAACCCAACCCAAGGTTCTTATACTTAAACCTTGACCCAACCCAACCCAATCTTGGGTTGGGAATTCTCAACCAAGCCCAACCCCAAAGGGCTCGACGGGTTGATCGGGTTGGTCGGGTGTATACATGCTAATATTTTCGTTATTACATTAGTTTATTATATTTCAATATATGACTTATTTTTTGTATCTATGATTTTATTAATTATATACGTGATTATTCATTATAAAGAACTTCATTTTTTTTCTTTAAAAACCAAGCTAAAATATAGGACTACTCCTTTAAAAAGTCATGTATCATAGCACGCAATCTACTACTCCTTTAAAAAGTCATGTATCATAGCACGCAATATATTTGAGAGAGAGAAATCCAGCATATTTTGTTAGCTTGAGTCCTTGGAAATGACATGGACAAATGTATTAGGAAGTAGCGAGGCAAACTAGGAAAAGCAGCGAGGCAAACTAGGAAAAGCAGCAGGCAAACTAGGAAAAGCGCAAACTAGGAAAAAGCAGTGAGGCAAACTAGGAAAAGCGAGGCAAACTAGGAAAAACAGCGAGGCAAACTAGGAATATCAGCGAGACAAACTAGGAAAAGCAGCGAGGCAAACTAGGAAAGCAGCGAGGCAAACTAGGAAAACAGCGAGGCAAACTAGGAATATCAGCGAGGCAAACTAGGAAACAGCGAGGCAAACTAGGAAAAACAGCAAGGCAAACTAGGAATATCAGCGGGGCAAACTAGGAAATGCAGCGAGGCAAACTTGATCTATCAGCGGGGCAAACTAGGAAAAGTAGCGAGGCAAACTAGGAAAAGCAGCGAGGCAAACTAGGAAAAGCAGCGGGCCAAACTAGGAAAAGCAGCGAGGCAAACTAGGAAAAGCAGCGGGGCAAACTAGGAAAAGCAGCGAGGCAAATTAGGAAAAGCAGTGGGGCAAACTAGGAAAACAGATTTTTGTTCAAACTCTCCCTCTTCATGAGAATATTTTTCCATAATGCGTGTTTAATTTTCCAATTTCATATGAAATGCAAAGGAGCCATCATTACCATTTCAAGTGTTTGTTTAAACATAAATTGTGGCTCGTATATTGTGGGTGAAACAAACAATGCAGCAAAATCATCATTACAGTCAAATGCGAGTGATGTGAGTCATGTGACCAATGTTGTCAAAATGATTATACAATCGCAAATCGTCAAGAAAGTGTTAAAGGGTTCTTTTTCCTTTATTTTTATTGTCTTTCAAGAAATTTTCCGTAAAAAATATACAGCTGGGCAAACTAGGAAAAATTTACCCATGATTAGTCACTCAAAACTAAAACCGTGTAATATAAAGCCCAGTGACTCTGCAGAATTTATAGATAAAAAGTCTCTATTACTAGGTGGACCTCCTTAAAAAAAACTAGGAAGGGTCTATCGATACGGAGTTGTAGTCTCAATTGCTACAGATTATAACCGTAGCTGTATATACATAACCGTAGCCATAGGTAACCCGCTCCAGGGATCCAGTATTGGGTCAGTGAGTTGGGGTCGACCGGGCCCAACCCGGTCGACCCCAACTCGCTGGACAGTAACCCGGTCGACCGGATAACAATCCGGTCAACCCCATTTAGGTAGATTTCACGTAAATGGGGTCGACCGGGTACGTACCCGGTCGACCGGTTAACTCTCCAGCGAGTTGGGGTCGACCGGGTAGTACCCGGTCGACCCTGAATGTTTTCTATTATTTTTTCATTCAATCTCCACTGTTTTCTATCATGTGGTCCATTGAGCTTTAGATCTACATCATTTTTGGGTACATGATAGTGAATTGAAGGGGATTGACCGTGAAATGCATTGAATTGAAGGGAATTGTCCGTGAAATGAGTGGAATTTACCATGACGCTCCAGGGATTGTCCGTGAATTGCAAACCCACATAGAAGTTTATCCGCTGCACTAATTGAGTTTGCGTTCACATTCACATTCACATTCACATTCATATCCATTCATCACATTCACATTCACATCCATCTAAACCAAAACTACGTAAATCCATCCAAACACACAATCTTCCTGATATACACCTGTTATACAATATATTTCATCACATTCACATTCACATCCATATAAACCCAAACTACGTAAATCCATCCAAACACAAACTACATCCATCCAAACACAAACAATCTTATTCACATTACATTCATACACGCATAATACATATAAAAGTTTAGGTTTAGGTTAGGTTATAAGCTATAGGTTTAGGGAATTGAGAATAGGTTAAGGTTTAGGTTTAGGAAATCGGGCTCGGGTTCGGGTTCGGGATCGGGTTCAGGTTTGGGTTTTCAAGTTTAGGTTTAGGTTTAGGTTTAGGAAATCGGGTTTAGGATTAGGGATTTGAGAATAGGTTAGGGTTTAGGTTTAAGAATTCAGGATTGGGTTTAGGTTTGGGTTTTCAAGTTAAGGTTTAGATTTAGGTTTAGGTTAGGGAGTTTAGATTAGGATTAGGTTTAGGTTTAGAGATTTGAGAATAGGTTAAGGTTTAGGTTTAGGAAATCGGGTTCGAGTTCGGGATCGGGTTCAGGTTTGGGTTTTCAAGATTAGGTTTAGGAAATCGGGTTTAGGATTAGGGATTTGAGAATAGGTTAAGGTTTAGGTTTAAGAATTCAAGATTGGGTTTAGGTTTGGGTTTTCAAGTTAAGGTTTAGGTTTAGGTTTAGGTTAGGCGGTTTAGATTAGGAATAGGTTTAGGTTTAGAGATTTGAGAATAGGTTACGGTTTAGGTTTAGGAAATCGGGTTCGAGTTCGAGATCGGGTTTAGGTTTGGGTTTTCAAGTTTAGGTTTAGGTTTAGGTTAGGGAGTTGAGATTAGGATTAGGTGTAGTTGTAGGTTTAGGGATTTGAGAATATATTTAGGTCATAGGTTAGAGACTAGGAAAAGCAGCGAGGCAAACTAGGAAAAACAGCGAGGCAAACTAGGAAAAGGAGCGAGACAAACTAGGAAAAGCAGCGAGGCAAACTAGGAAAAGCAGCGAGGCAAACTAAGAAAAGCAGCGAGGCAAACTAGAAAAAACAGCGAGGCAAACTAGGAAAAGCAGCGAGGCAAACTAGGAAAAGGAGCGAGGCAAACTAGGAAAAAGCAGCGAGGCAAACTAGGAAAAACAGCGAGGTAAACTAGGAAAAGGAGCGAGGCAAACTAGGAAAAGCAGCGAGGCAAACTAGGAAAAAGCAGCAAGGCAAACTAGGAAAAACAGCGAGGCAAACTAGGAAAAGCAGCGAGGCAAACTAGGAAAAGCAACGAGGCAAACTAGGAAAAGGAGCGAGGAGCCATCATTACCATTTCCAAGTGTTTGTTTAAACATAAATTGTGGCTCGCATATTGTGGGTGAAACAAACAATGCAGCAAAATCATCATTACGGTCAAATGCGAGTGATGTGAGTCATGTGACCAATGTTGTCAAAATGATTATACAATCGTAAATCGTCAAGAAAGTGTTAAAGGGTTCTTTTTCCTTTATTTTTATTGTCTTTCAAGAAATTTTCCCTTAAAAAATATACAGCGGGGCAAACAAGGAAAAATTTACCCACAATTAGTCACTCAAAACTACTAAACCGTGTAATATAAAGCCCAGTGACTCTGCAAAATTTATAGATAAAAAGTCTCTATTACTAGGTGGACCTCCTTAATGTGTGTGTGGCACCCAACTCATCCAGAAGTGTTCCCCAACATATGAATCCGGAGATTTTTAGGTGGTTGTCCAATGATTCCTATGGTGTATCCTACCTAATAATTGGATTATGTTATATTTTCATTATAAGATGTCAATTTTATATGCGTTTTATGCGTGGTGGGCCCATGCAACTAGTTATAGATTATTATCATCCACAATAGTTGAAGAGGAATTGATTCTATAACAAAAATAAAAAGAACATGAATAGTTTTTGTACAAAAGAATTGATTCTATAACAAAAATAAAAAAGAACATGAATAGATTTTGCAGGAGAGATCCTACGGAGGCGATGACAGACTCTAGGGACGATGATGATCGCGCTTGGTCACGACCCATGAGGCAACAGATATGGGATTACTTGAGAGATGACAGTATTTCAGTGTTCTCCGTACTGGTACGGGGATGGAAGGGAGTGGCGAGGTCGAGGCTCATGAGACAGGCTGTCGTAGCGACGATTCAAAAATTTGATGAATCCAGCCGTTTATTTGATGTGATCATACGAGTAAGAGTGCCTCTGGAAAATAGTTATGAAGATAATATGCCCAAGTTCAACAATAGAATAGATAGTCTTCAGAATGATAAAAACGGCGAGGCAAACTACGAAAAGCAGCGAGGCAAAGTAGGAAAAACAGCGAGGCAAACTAGGAAAAGCAGCGGGGCAAAAGCATGGAAAAACAGCGAGGCAAACTAGGAATATCAGCGGGGCAAACTAGGAAAAGCAGCGAGGCAAACTAGGAAAAGCAGCGGGGCAAACTAGGAAAAGCAGCGAGGCAAACTAGGAAAAGGAGCGAGGCAAACTAGGAAAAGCAGCGAGGCAAACTAGGAAAAGCAGCGAGGCAAACTAGGAAAAGTAGCGAAACAAAGTAGGAAAAACAACGAGGCAAACTAGAAAAAACAGCGAGGCAAACTAGGAAAAGGAGCGAGGCAAACTAGGAAAAGCAGCGAGGCAAAGTAGGAAAAACAGCGAGGCAAACTAGAAAAAACAGCGATGCAAACTAGGAGAAGGAGCCAGGCAAACTGAAATATCAGCGAGGCAAACTAGAAAAACAGCGGGGCAAACTATAAAATCAGCGAGGGATACATGAAAATCCTGGACATATATAAACTTACAGGTTTACTCTGAAAAATAGCATGTATTCTTTTGTACCTCCAACACTTCCAGCCTCGATATTGAATGAAGCGTGGAATTTCATGGGGAACATACGAAACAACACACTCTTGTAGGGCTGGTAATATCTCTACTGCCCATACCTGTTAGAATGAAATTGCACCAGGTTAAAAATTCAAAGATGACTATAGAGGGAAAACATATAGAAAATAAAAGATGTTCTTACTTGTAGAGGAAGGATGCAACCACATACAGTGTACCGAGGGGAACTTGATGCGGCAACGGCAATTTCGATTCCTTGCAACATTGTAATGTATCCCAAACTACCCCAAGGATACACATAGAAATCATCTAACGAGTCGACCAGGTGAATATAATCCATGTTGCACATAGTTTTCGGATCGGTTCCCCTAAGAAAGCACTCCACAACTAGAAGTAGGGCAACCTTCACGACGTCCTCATGCTTATTGGTGTCAACTAATCTCTCAAACACGCCCATTAGGTGCTTCTTTAACACTAGATGTTCTTTGAAGTATTTGTCTCTTAGTATACTCGTACTGCAACGATTCTTGGGTACAGTAAGATCTCCAGTCTTAAGACCGGTAATGAGGGCGAAGTCCATCTCAGAAAACTGCAATCGCCTCCCCTTAATCTTAAATACTGAATCACCTTTGTATCTTTCTAAAAGTAGCTGAAATATAGCCCCTACAAAGCTAAAGGATGTAACATGCAATAAAAACGCAAAAGGGGATTGCCTGAACAGATTTAGGCGACTATCGTGCTTCTCCACTCCATCCTTCACCTTGTCAAACCACCAAGTCAGTGTACACCTACATGTTGGCTTGGAGATGACGACAGAATTTTCATTGCCTGCAGAGATGGATTTAAAAACATATCAAACATAAAATTAACAAGATAAAACATTGTCTATAAAATCAGACGGGCATGCTACAAATTCAGCGGAGCAAACTAGAATATCAACGGGGCATACTAGAAAGTTAGCAGGGCAAACTAGAAAATCAGCGAACCAAGCTAGAAAGTCAGGGGGGAAAAACATGAAAATGAGCGGGGCAAACTAGGCAATCAGCGGGGCAGACTTAACAAATAATTTCATGGCTTGAGCCAATTCCTATAAACGTATCCAATGTTCAAATGGAACACACCAAATTAAATTTAGAATTGAACTTATAATGTTGATCATTTCATCTAGGCCACAGAAGTTTTGGATCAAGCTTATAATTGTTTATTCTATTGATCCATGTCAGTATGACCTTATGTCTAGGTTTGATAACAAACAAACATACATCACTGTTGGGCCCATTGATTGGCCCGCTGATTTCATGTTTGCCCCGCTGATTCTCATCAAGGTATACCAATTTCTACATCACAACATAGACATACCTTGCCACTTGCCCTTAATTATATTCAAAAGAAAATACCGTTGATTCTAAGGTACAGCTCAAGAAACTTGTAATATGCATGATACACATGAGCCAAAGATATTGAAGGATCAATTAGCTTTAACCGGCTAAACTAAGCTCGCCGCTTAGGCAACTAGCATTGAGCAATGCTTGCAAGGATAACTCAATGAGGTGTACATGAGTCATATATGACTTTCCTCGTTATTACAAGGTTGCGTAGCTTAGTCAACGTAGCGCGTCACAAGGTTGCGTAGCTTTGTCAGCACAAAAGATAAGGAACACTTGCCTTTATTCGGCCAGCATAGGCACATGGCCGTATGACAGGGAGTCAAGGCATGTATCTGTTCAAGTTTGTAGCTTTTACAGTGTTGGACCCCACATCATGTTATATACAATGAGACATAAACATACCTTGGCACATGCCCGCAATTACATTCAAAGGAAATCAGCGGGACAAACTACAAGATCAGCGGGCATGCGTGTATATATACGTCTGTGTGGGAAAAGGTTCTATATGGTCGAGCTCATGTGAACTATCAATGAGGTCGAGCTGTGTGGGCCCTATCATGAGGTATGTCAAACATCTACCCCATCAGTTAGATGCACCATTCCATGGTGGGCCTAGAGCAGAAAAATCAAGTTAATTCGTGACTTTTGTAGGCTACACCACGTACAAAACTTGAGAGGGGTTACCTTCCATTAAAACATTCATATTTGCCGTTTGGGCCCACCAAAATGTGTTTCACAAATCCAGCCCATCCACAATGTGTGTCCCACTTGGATGAGGGGTCAGACAAGTTTTAGACGCATCCAAATTTCAGGTGGGCCCCACCAAGTAATTTTATATGTTTTAGCCATGTCTTCACATGATTTTAGATGGTATGGCCCACCTGAGTTCCGTATACGGCTGATTTTTCAGCTATCCCATAATTTAGAGGGGACCCATCAAGTTCACGGTGTTGATGTTCGACATACATCATGGTGGGGCCCACACAGCTCGACCTCATGGGGAGATCCCATGAGCTCGATCGTATATAACCTTTTCCTCTAGTTAAAAAATATAAAAGGAACTACATAAATTCCATGTGGGGGCAACTGAGTTTAAAATATACCTTTGCTGCGTGCTTTATTCTCTGGACCGACCATTTGGAGAAGAAGACAAAATGCGATTCAGGGGGGCCCACAAAAAGGGTTTTTAGAGGTCTTTCTGCCGGAAAACAGTGAGGAAAGGGGGTGAAAGCAACGACTGTGAAAGCAACAGTGGAAAGGGAGGGGAAAAGCAAGCAGTGAAAATGGGAGAGGAAAAGCCACAGCCGTGAAAGGAGGGGTATTTTTGTCCTGAAATGTTGAGTCCGTACGAGGAGGTCCAGTTGCGTATTCTAAGTTTGTATTGTTTCAGAAAAATCGCTGGATAAAAGGTGGGGTCCACAGTCGTAAATTTCTCTTTCTCAAACTGTTGTGTTTCGGGTGTGGCCCATCCATAGAGCCAACATAACGAACCGTTCAATTCACCACCCTACATAGCACGTGTCGAGAGATGTAGTGCGACGTCAGGCAAAACAAAAGGGGTTTAAAATCTGGATTAAATCTAGCCCGTTGCCTTGCACTGCACACGTGAGGCGGTTGATCCAGACCACCCATCTAGTGGGTCCTACTATAGTTGGCGATGCCGAAGGGTCCCACCCATCAGTTTCAAGACCACCAAAAGGATGGCCAAGATCAACCAGTTAGTGCAATTTTTAACAGTGAGTCATCTAATACGCGTGCAATCCACAAGCATACATATGATGCGTATGCGCATGAATCATGAAAATGTACTAAGTATGTCACAAAGTAATAGACTATCCTTACGCCGAAGATGGGCCTAGACGGCTTACACATAACCGGTATGGGCCTATCAATGGGCCCTAGGGAGATTTAAAATGCGGACATTAAACCAACATTATTCTACAATGTGGACGTCAAACCAACGTTGCTCCCAAGGCATGGCCCGCCATAAAATGTTATTACACAAACCATGGGGAATCACACATTGCAATGGACCCTAAGGATAACCCATTGGGCCTCGACCCATGGGCCTTAGATACATCAAATGGGCCGCCTCATATGGGCCTTTTATAAATCAAGTGAGCCACATTAATGGGCCTTATGTACATTGCAATGGGCCATAACCCATGGGCCTTCAATATATTAAGACGGCCTAATCATATGGGCCTTACATGTATACCAAGGTGGGCCACACCAAAATACAAGTGGTGATGATGATTTCCACCATTAAAATCCCTAAGGCCCACCAACAGATATATATTATATAATATAATATATAATACGTACAATATAATATAATATATATATATATATACACACATATATACACATACACCACACACACGCATGCACACAGCACGCACACACACACGCGCACACACATCACCGTCCACTGACCGTGGACGGTGAAACACATACATCACTGTGGGTCCCACGTGGGGCCCACCATAATGTTTATCTTCCATCCAACCCGTTCATCAGGTCGTACGGACCTGGAGGGAAAGGAAAAAACCAAATTTCATCTTGATCCAAAACTCCAGTGGCCCAAAAATAGGTTTCAAAGGTAACCATTCAATCTCGCTGTTTTCTCTGATGTGGGCTGCTTGATCGTTGGATGTCGTTGAAATTTGGAGGGGACCCACCTCAGTAGGTGGCCCACTAAATGGACGGTGTGGATAAAATAAATACATCATGGTGGGGCCCACGGCTGAGGGCCGTGGGACCTGCTCGTCCGCCGCCCACCAGCAGCAGGCGCTGCCTGCGTCTCTGACAGTAGCAGCGTTTGCTGCTGCAGTAATTTTTTTTTTTTAAAAAAAAAACCTATTTTTTGCAATTTTTCGGTGGTAGGGCCCGCATCAAGTGAATCCGACTCACCCAATGGATTCCATAGTCCATAGTCCATCCATCAAGCCCAATATTGGGCATCTTTTGGCGTGTAGAAAAATTTAGGTGACTTTAAATAGTGAGAATCAGTGTTTGCTAAAGCATGACTCACCAGAAAGTTGGATCAGCTTCATTTTTCGGCTCAACGCCTAAAATGAGCTGGTAAATAGGATGGATGGCGTGTATTGAATCCGTTCATCAAGGTGGGGCCTGTAAGAGTGACCCACCCAATAAGCTTGTGAAACAAGCTCATATTTGTGTTTTCATTTCAGTCCAGGGACGTCCCTAGACATGGACGGCCTATGCGTAATGCATGCACAAGGTGGGCCTTGCTCCTGTGGGCCACCAAATGGATGAATGGTAAGGATAAAACATACATTAAGGTGGGGCCCATCCAAGTGGGTCACATGGCCACCTCATCACACACAAAGATAAATAAATAAATAAATAAAAGAGAGGGAGAGAGAGAGATAGAGATAGAGAGTGGGACACATGTGATGGAGGGACCCCGACACTATGGGCCCTCCTTTGAAATCAACCATACATCAAGTAGTAATCAAGGTGGCCCATCGGCCACATCTTAGGGTCCAAAGTGAGATCCACACCATTGATCGGTAGGCCTCACTTGGCCCATCATCAAAACAGTGAAATCAAGCCTATGGAAGCACCCATCGTCGATCTTCTTGGTCCATCGGAAAGCCAATCTCTTAGTGTCTCACTTTGATGGTGGAAGATGAGGTTTGAATGGTTAGGATGATGGTTAAAGGGATGAGAAAGGTGGGCCACCAAAATCACTCTTTTCTCTCCATGGGAAGGCTTGGACGAGAGCCTCTTCTCTTGCTTGGAAAAAGTGATGAGAAATGAGGGAGAGAGAGTGTAGTAAAGAGAGGGAGAGAGTAGCTTAGGTAGGCCATGATTATTTGTAAGAGAGGGTGGCTTGCAATAAATGGTTGTAAGAGGGCTAAGGGTAGGGTGGCTAGTCATAAGTGCTTGTAAGAAGGCTAGGGGGTAGGGTGACTATAGCTAAGCTAGGGTGGCTATAGCTAGGGTGATGTCATCCATTACCCTCATAATTACTTAGGGATTTGTGCCACATGGGATGGGTGGGTCCCGTAATATGCGGTCCACGGTTATTATAATATATGGTCCACATCTTATGATCTAAGCGTCGGATTGGCGCACGAGACGTGACGTTGGAATCGCGGCGACGGCGCAGTCGCTAAGATACAAGTCTCGGGTTAAGCTGATTCAAATATACAGGATATGACTTAGGATCAATCGTAAACGTTGATTATACGTCGTAGGTTGTAGGAATTCGACGGGAAGGATCGTGAAGTCGACGGAACAGTACAAATTAGGATACGGGTCTTACACACTCAAGCCAACATCCTTCAGAATCCCTTACCATCGCATCAAGTAGGACCCAATACATCTGACATCTTTACCATCAATAGCATTGAAAAGGAGCATCCCACATATTCCTCCCCACATCACTTCATACAGGCAATCATGTCCGATACAACAAATCGGACATGGAAATACCGACAGGCACCTCCGCCTGGGCCACAGGTATTCCTTGAAGCAGCACCAACATCA
Source organism: Magnolia officinalis (assembly GCA_021015155.1). Classification (NCBI taxonomy): domain Eukaryota; kingdom Viridiplantae; phylum Streptophyta; class Magnoliopsida; order Magnoliales; family Magnoliaceae; genus Magnolia; species Magnolia officinalis. The sequence continues at coordinate 24,408,786 of JAJHSJ010000002.1, read as the reverse complement.
CCACTCCTCATCCTTGAAGCAACACTAACAGTATAACCTCCCATTTTCCAAAATACGTTAACAACGCCCACCAGGTCACAATCTTAGCCTCCCTCTCTCCAAGGGGCATGTCCAACCCCATCCTTGGCATATTCAAACAGGTCGAATTCTGAACCCCTCATTTTTCTGATAGGCCTCCCCGATCTACCCCAGCTAACCTTGCAAGGGACACCCCCGGTCCAATCCCCAAGTCTCTAATGCCTCACCAATTAGCACATGCCCAGATGATCCCTCCTTCACAAAGCACTCATCAAGAGGAGAAGGAAAATCCGCTGTCAAACCCCCCCAGGATCCAGTCATACTCCAAGTGAAATTATTGAGTCCAGCGCAAACGGTTCCGACAACGAATTCATAGCCTTAAGACCCGGTGATATATTTGGAAGGAAGGATGGTTCCCTCCTATAACATAAATGCAGTCCCATGACACTATCCAGAGTATGCCGAAATGGGTAACAATGGTAGATATTTCAGGAGAGATAATTAGAATCTGAAAGAAACCAAGGGAACTTTGTCGGGAACAACCCACAAGGCTGACGCTGCTTACGACAAAGCAACTCAGCTCAAATCCATTTTCGCACAAATTTTCATCTGGGAACTCTTGTGCACGTCAAGATCGCATCGTGAAATCTTTGCAAAAACTCTGAATGATGCACATATCTCTCCTGACGTACCTCCAGAAATGGTGACAAGCATGATCCGACAACTCCTCGCACCACGAGCTATCGCCTTCTCTGATGATGAGTTGCTACCTGAAGGTCGCAAACATGGGCGCTCACTTAATGTAACACCTGACTTTTTAGGACTCAAGTACACAACCCGTTTCCCTGAGTGTTAACCTTAAAGGATGGTCAAATTCAATATATAATAATTTTCTTTTATCAGAGTTAACAGACGAGCGTAGGATGGACAAATCAACATAAAGGAAAGTCTTCATTTACATTTAGGATATACAATTAGCTGCCTATAATGACTTATACAAACCAATGTCTTGATGAAACAACTACAAGAATTACGAAATTTAATACATGAGAAGTATATAAAAAAATACATTTAAACATAAGCCGCAAGATCGCGCAGCTTCTCTTGACGATACAATCATGCATCTCTGGCACTTATACCCAGCTCCTCATCAATCTGAACCTGTAAATCACTTAAGCCACCTATGCTACCTGTTCGGTTATATTTATTTGATGGATGAGTGGCCAACTCAGTGTCAACTCCCCTCAAGATTACACACCGTTGCATTAGGTAAGCGTAGTTATAAAAACATGGCAATGCATACAAAACAATACATGATGCAGTCTTATTAAATGCATGGATGCGTGAGTGCATCATTGACATGAGGATGCATATCCCGCTGTCTAAATAAATGGTCGCCCTAAGAGAACTAGTTACCTATAAAAATACACAAAGGTACGCTCGAGGAGCACCAACTATCCGAAAAAGACCGTAATATTTAAATTTCCTAAGGAGAATTTAATCACCCGGAAAAGACCATAAAACATACATCGCCCGAGGGAATTCAATCACCCGAAAAAGACTATAAAATATAGATCGCCCGAGGGGAATTTAATCACCCGAAAAAGACCATATGCTATGAAAATGCATGATTAGCCCAACCGTTATTAGTCTGTTTTCAACCAGTAGGTTTAATAAGCTCAAAGGTCACTACGGAGAGCTTAGAGCCCAACGTAGGCCGACAACTCAGGCATAGTGTCTCATTCCACCGTCCCTGACTCATGAGGCTACTACCTTAGGATGTTTAATGAATCCCAATCGACTAATGGCCAATCATGTTCAGTATATGGGGCTTACCATCGCATGGTTGTGCAAAATAAAATATCGAACCCATGTAGGGAAAATACCAAACCAAAGCCACATAAGGCGATATCGAAACAAGCCACCTAGGGTAGATATTAAAATAAGCCACATAGGGCAAGTACCAAAACCATGCAATAAAAGACCATCCTTGAAAATCGTAGGACACAACAATCCTGGATGGTAGGCCCACATCAATGGTCAATTTAGACCATCATTTAATAACCACTAGATCGAATGTCCATTGCAATCACCGTCAATCCAGTTACATCCCAAGTATGGGTGTACATTTATAAGTGGGGGGTTTCCCACTAATGTACCAGTTTAAATCTCAAAAGCAATCCACAAGTAATCCAATAGCATGAATTAAACATACAAGATAAACATTAAGCATATAAGGTAGTAATTCAATTCCAACAATTTAACATGTACGACTATGAGATAGAGATATCAATTATAAATTAAAATAAAGACTATAACTTAAGCTAATGAGAAAATGGAAAGCTCAAGGGGAAGAATCATCACCTTATTTGTCGACTCGCCTTTTAATGTTATTAGGAAGTGTGCACGCTCTTAAACTTTGATCCTACCATAGATTATAAACATGTATGGTTAACTCAAGGTTCTACAAGACTATCTATGGTCTAGATTATACCCTAGGGTTTAATTTACTTAGGTCTAGGATTTTACCCTAGAGCTTTAGGTCTAGTCTAGATTTTTAGGGCTTGAATCCCAATGGTGCGTAATTAATTTTTAATGTTAATTTAATAGTTATAAAATATTTTTATCATCAATGTTACAATTAGTGCTAGCTATTGCAACAATGCCAATCATTATGATGATATCTAATTGTAAAATCTACTATTAATGACAATATTTAAGCATGATAAATAAAATGCCAAATATTTAATAACCGTAAAATTTCTTATTTATTTATAATAACCAATATAGGCATGGATAACCTTCTAATAGTTAATCATGCTATATGATTGCAACCATCATAGCAATACCAATGATAGTAAATAACTATTAGGATCTACTATTACGATAATACTTAAGAATGACAAGGCAATACACTAGTATTTAATAATGATATTATTTTATTTCATTTTATTTTTGCCTAACATAACTAACATTAATATAGATAATTTACTAATGGCTATTCATATCTAATATTCCTAGTAAAGGTATTAATCAGTCAATACTAATTATGATGACCCACAAGTTCATATCTGAATGTACCAAAATTATTTAACATCCTTATAATGTCTAATAATGTTTTAAATAATACGAGTAGTAATAATAACATCCTTACTAGCAATAGTGAAATAAGGGCCTGCATTAGGGAAATCAGGCTCATCAATCTTGGTCCATCAATATGGCCTGGACTGGGCCTTGCCCTGGGCCCAATCATTGGGTCCCATATCAAGTCCAGAAACGGGGCTTGGTAGCATATTGTTGTCCCCTCCTTAGGCTTGGCCCAATGGCCTTAGACATTGATGGGCTGGGCCTGAGATGTGGCTTTAAAAATTCTGGGCCCACATCAGTCTTTGAGTAAGGCCCATAGAAATTCAAGGTGAGGCCCATCATTATGTGGGGCGGCCCACCCTTCTGAAGAGCACAGGGTCCACTGCCCTCGAGTGGTGCGGCCCATTAAGCTACAACTCAGGTGCGGCCCACCGTGAATTGCCTGTCCTAGGCCAGGACTCGGACTACTCGGCCCAAAGGAGATCTGGTTTCACTCCTCTTACGGCCCATCTGAGAACCATCCTCGAGCCCAGCTCGTGGCCCATCTGGAGCCTTGGTTTGAGTTCAATCTAGGCCCTGCTGAGGGATGTTTTTCAACACAAATCATGGCCTGATGAAGGCCCGTTATCAGCCTCCCACGCTGCATGAAGAAGGACTGATTTTGACCCATTTACACGGTCTAACAAAGGCCTGATTGCAGCCTGCTCATGGCCTGTCGTGAAAGGTGTGGCCTACTGAGTTCGTTGAGTGTGGTCCACTAGCTGTGGCTGAGTGGCACGCTGAGTCAGAGCTCGGTCTGACCAGATTGTTACATTGCTAGTGTTGTTGGACTTAGCGCTACACAGTAGAGCCGATTTACAAATTGGCTGGATATTATAGCAGCATGAATTCTAACCTGATGACGGGTCTTTTGGGTGTCTGGATTGGGTCCGGCCCGTCCATTCGAAGTCTGCTGGTGGAGAGGAATGTGGACAGTGGCACTCGCTGCTGGATCTAAATGACGAGCTGACCCGATTCGACTCGGCGACTACATAACTTCTTTCCTTTCTTTCTCACCCTCTCCTCATCACTCCACCTTCCTTTTTCTCAGGTTGTAGAAGGTTTGGACTTGCCATGACAGCAACCCGACTCAGTTCCTAACCCGATTCGAGACATTTGGTGCAGCTCGAGCAGGGAAGAAGAATGCTGCCATTAATGGCGAAACCTCTCCCATTGCTTCTTTCTCTGATCCGACTATTGTGGGTGGTGTAGATGGGCTGAGAGAAGCTTGGAGGATGGAAGGAATGGAGCTTGGATGCCGTTTGGTTGGTGGGGTCGAATCATTCAATGTAGTCATCAACACGCTGGTAGATAATACTACTGGTAGTCTCCAACTACCCGGAATGGCTCGCAAATATTGTACCAGTTTCAAAGAAGGACGACAAAGTCAGGATGTGCATCGACTTTAGGGACATCAACAAAGCAAGCCCTAAAGATGATTTCCCTCTGCCTCACATCGACACGCTGGTAGATAATATTGCTGGACACAAGATCTTCTCTTTCATGGATGACTTCTCCGGCTACAATCAAATCAAGATGGCCGTCGAGAACGTGAGAAGACTTCTTTCACCACACCATGGGGAACTTTCTGCTATCGGGTTATGCCCTTCGGGTTGAAGAATGCAGGAGCTATATATCAGCGAGCCATGACTGCCTTGTTCCACGATATGATAAATAAGGAAATAGAGGTCTATGTGGACGACATGATCGTCAAATCTCGCACGATCGAAAGACATTTCGAAGACCTCAAAAAGCTCTTCGACATACTAGAAAAGTTTAAGCTCCGTCTTAACCTGTAAAAATGTGTCTTTGGCGCGACCAGAGACAAACTGTTAGGCTTCATCGTCAGTGAAGATGGCATCTGAGTGGATGAGACTAAAACCAAAACCAAAGCAATCATCGAGATGCCCTCACCCAGTACCGAAAAAGAGATTCGGGGTTTCCTCGGGAGGATCCAGTACATCAGCCGATTCATCGCACAGCTCACGCCCATCTGCGAGTCCATATTCAAGCTTCTAAGGAAGAATTCGCCAAAGGAATGGAATGACGACTGTTAAGTGGCTTTCGACAAGATCAAGAAGTACCTGTTAAATCCTCCAGTGCTCATGCCAACTATCTCAGGTAGGCCCCTACTACTGTACATCTCTGACACAGCAAAAGCAATCAGATGCGTTTTCGGCCAACACGACGACTCAGGAAGAAAGGAGTAAATGATCTACTATCTAACCCGATGGTTCACAAGCTATGAAGCCAAATACTCTAGCTTAAAGAAAACGTGCCTCGCCCTAGTCTAGGCGACGTAACGGTTACGACAATACATGATTGCTCACCCAATCCTTCTGCTCGCTCACATAGACCCGTTAAAGTACCTGTTCAAGAAATCGGCACTAATGGGAAGGATCACAAAATGGCAACTACCTCTTTCTGAGTTCGACATCACCTATGTCACTCAGAAGGTGATCAAGGGGCAAGCACTGGCCAACCATTTAGCAGCACACTCTCTGCCAGATTACCAACCTCTGAAGACCTTCTTCCCCGACAAAGACATTCTCCTAATTGAGGAAGAAGAAGAAAGAAAGGCATGGGGAGTGGACACTCTTCTTCGATGGAGCCGCAAACTCAAAAGGGAGTGGGGTAGGAGCAATACTTTACTCCCCCGTTGACATCCCAATTCCCATATCTAGGCAATTAGCATTCCATTGCACCAACAATGTGGCTAAATATGAAGCATGTATCGCTAGTATAAGAGAAGCCATAATTCTCAACGTGAAGAAATTACGAGTCTTCGGAGACTCACAACTCATCATCAATTAGACGAATGACGACTAGAAGACGAAAGATGAAAAGTTGATCCCGTATCACGTCTATATAGAGAATCTAACCGAGGAGTTTGAAGAGATCACATTCTCTTACATGCCCCGAGCCAAGAACCAATTTACGGACACTCTGGCTACCCTCGTCTCAATGCTGGAAATCCCAAAAGGAGTTGCTAAATGAGAACTCACGTTCTGCTTATAGATCAACGAAGCTGAAACCTCTTCGAACGATCAGCCTTGGTACACAGACATCAAGGAATATATCGTGCATCAAATGTACCCAGAAGGGGCAACGTCAACCGATCGTCGCACTATCCAACGGCTAGCGGCCCAGTTCACGATCACCGTGGGCATCCTTTACAAGCGATCCTTCAATCAAGTCCTTCTCCATTGCGTGGATAAAACAGAAGTAGCACAGATCATGTCATAAATCCACGAAGGACTATGTGACCCACACATGAACAGACACATGATGGCAAAGAAGATCCTACGGCTCGGTTACTACTAGTTAACGATGGAGACAAATTGCTGCAAACACGTCAAGAAATGCTTCAAGTATTTGGAACATGCGAATCAGATCCATGCGCCTGCTTCCGAACTCTACAACATAACAAACACCATGGCCCTTATCTATATGGGGACTTGACATTATCGACAAGGTCAAACCCAATGCTTCAAACGGTCATGAATACATCCTGGTGGCGGTAGATTACTTCACCAAATAGATAGAGGCAGCATCCTACACTACCATCGCAACATCGCATGTGATCAAGTTCATGAAGAACATTATCATTAGCTGATACGGGATCCCTCATGTCATTATTACAAACAACGGGACTCTGTTCATCAATAAAAGGATGAATGATTTTCTTGACAAATTAAAAATTCAACGTCATCGGTCAAGCCCCTACCGTCCTCAAATGAATGGTGGGATCGAAGCTGCAAACAAGACTATCATCCGCATACTGAAGAAAATGGTCAAAACATATCGCGATTGGTTGGAAATGCTCCTATACGTACTCTGGGCTTATAGGACGTCTATACGATCTACTACAGGCGCAACTCTATACGAACTTGCATACGGAATGGAAGCAATGCTACCAGTCGAAATCGAAATCCCATCACTCTGAGATTGCTGGAAAGCGAAGTCGAGGAAGGCGAGTGATAACAAACAAGATATAATCAACTACATCTGGCAGACGAAAAGCGCATGCGTGCGCTAAGTCACTCGCAATGCTACAAAAGAAGGATCGCACGGGCTTACAATAAGAGGGTGCGAAAAAGAAGTTTCAAAGTCGGTAACATGGTCATGAAGCAATCCTGCCGCCGCACTTGCCAGATCTCAGAGGAAAGTTCAAACAACGCCGATAACGTGAAGATCTATCACAGGTAACCATACCTAACCTTGTCGATGATTACAATCGCAAAGTTGCATCCATCACTTCCCCATATATATATATATATATATATATATATATATATATATATATATATATATATATATATATATATATATATATATATATATATATATACACATACACATACACACACACACACCCACACCCACCCCCCCAATCAAAAGCAAAAAGAAAAAAAAAACGACAAAAATCCCAAAAAGATAAAAAAGGTCATCCCCATCCCCCAATTCCCCAACCGACATAAAATAGCTACGATTGTGATCAAGGACAAGGACAGGAGGGTAACCATTTGGCCGGCTATGAAGGAAACCTCTCTGTCTCTTCCGGCACTTCAAAAAAAAAAAAAAAAAAAAGGAGAGAAACATGCCTAATCAAAAGGGCGAGTTGAAAACCCAAAAGGGCGGCTCGAGTAAAAACAACGGGCATGTAGCGAACTTGGTGAAAACCTGAAAGGGCGCCAAGGGTAAAAACAACATAGCTGCCAAGGGGAAAGCAAGATAAAAAAAAAATTCAGGACGTAGTGAAAATCTGAAAGGACACTACAGACAAAAATGACGGGAAAGCCAGTCGTAGCGAAAACCGGAAAGGGCGCTATGGGCAAAAATGGCTAACAAATAATAAATAAATAAATAAATAAAAGTGTAAGAACGGAAGAAGCTGAGGCAACAAGCGTAACAAAGAGATACAAGGAAATGACCAATTTCAGATTAGAATGCTATCAAGCTCTGTCCAAAAACCAAAGGACACGATCCTGAACACACTCTCAGGGAACCAAGATCTCTAGTACACAATCCAAACTACTGCATGCAACGTGGGCTAAGCCCAATATTCTGATCCCGATCATCCAAAGCACAAATCCAAACATGAGCTACGGATTTGGCACCAACAAAACTTTTATTTCTTTTCAAAAAGTCTCTTTTACATCATTCTCTTTCTGTACAAAAAAAAAAAAAAAAAAAAAAAAATAAAAAAAAACAAAGCATTCATGCATACAGGACAAGCAGCTGATCAAGTCAGGGATTCCAGGTAAGCCTCCATCCTATCCCTCGTACATCGACAACCTCTGCCTAAGTCTCTCCACCTCCATGCGCAGGTAGAAGACCTCGTCCCTCTCCGGGTGATGTGCAACAAGCATACCCTCATCATATCGTCTCCCCACCGCCAACCGACAAGCCATATCCTTGCACGAGTGATGAAGAACGGCAATCTCAGATATGAGATGGCCATGTGTCACAAGCAGAAATGACGGATCAATGAACGGCCGCTCCTCGAACGCCTTCAACGAATCATCAATGCATGAGGAGGATGAAGCAGTATCACCAACCATGTCTCGATCATCGGCCTCATCTGTCAAATGCCAACTAGGGACCTAACGATAAAGCGACTGCTCTGTCGCCCATCGCTGGTATGACACTGTCACCAAGGGTGGAGCCCAAGTGTCAAACTCTAGATCCATCGCATCTAAAGAGCCCTGCCAGGAAATCCAGACTCGTAGATACAGAGCGACTAAGCCGGAAGAAAGAGGAGCATGTCCAAATCTAGAAAATGCAAAGTCGTGAACATCCTGCCAAAAGCCAAACTGTCGAAGAAACGAGTAGGATGATAAGGATAGTATCCTCGGAGGCCCAGCAACAACAAAGGAGTGTGAGTTGCACTACAAATCAAAGGAGTATGGCAGAGCCATGGAGCTTCCCAGCTAATCTCCCATCCTCGTAGCTGAGAGAGCATACGACGGTACAATGACTCAGTGGCCTCCGCACCAAGAGGAAGGCCATCAAGCAACAGAGACAGCACGTCGTCGCGACGGGAATCAGGGTACAAAAGCAAAGGGGTCATATAAAGGTGCTCCATAGCCATACCTGGAGAAAGGTATGAGTCGAGCTCAAGTTGCAAGCAAATAACAAAGCAGATGAAAAAAGACAAAAGCGAAAAACAATATACCTGGAGGAATGAGCAGCAGCCCTGAAGAATGCGAGTATGACCAAGAGAGTACTCTGTCAGGCCCAAAAAGAGCTCCGCCAACACCACAGAAACGATACTCCTATGGCCCAGAACGCGGCGGAACACATCCAGTAAAATTGCCAATGAGGACTGCCGCCAGTTTGAGAAGAGCAGCTTAGCCAGGACACAGAATATCAGTGCATTTAAGCACTTAAGCTGGTGATCGGATTTAGGGCCTCCTCGAGCAATAGAACAACGATCATACAAAAGCTCGAGCAAAAGCTCACCGGCCCTACCCTCTGTAGTGGGAAAACCAGCTGAAAATCCAAACCAGGAGATCAGATCAGTAGGACAAACCAGCTCAGATGAAGGAACGTAAGGCTCCCGGGTGAGAGGAAGACCAGACAAGCGTGCGAACTCCTTTAAAGATGGACTCAACTCCAAGTCATTGAAGGAAAACAGGTTCAACGCTGGAACCCAATCATATGACGCCGCACTCAACAGTCACCAGTCTAGGCGAACTCTGTGGAAATGAAGAACCTCTCAGAAGCCCAAGGAACCCAACTCAAAGACCTCGGACTCGGTCAGACTCTCAATCCAAATATGCAACCGCTCAGAACAGATGCCGCATGACTGCAGCCGACAAGTCCAAACAGGCACAACCTCTACAATCTGGAACCCTGGATCCATAGGTGAACCATCGAAGATGGGCATGCTCACATCCAACAGATCTATCTCATGGTGTCGGAAAAAGCTTGACTCACCCAACGCATCCTGAAGTATATCCTGAGAAGCTACAATAGGTGGGCCCGAGCCTCCAACAACCGCCACGTCAGGAGCAGTCTGAAAAGTGCATGCTCCAGGAGCCGCAACACCTAAAGTACCCCAGTAGCTGACTAGACCGGTACCCTGATCCCTAACAACAACAACCTATCCCATCACTACCTAGAAATCTGCACCGAATATCTGACCTAAGCCAGCTGCAGGAGGTCCATCGCCCCCCAAATCGAAGCCCTCAAAATGTGACCCACCACCCATCTGACCCCAATCCATCACATCCCACACCATCCACACCCGTCACACCCACATGCTCATCAATCGGACCATCCACCATCATCACCGCATCCCACACCATCAAACCCATCCATCCTCATCCCACCAACACCCACAAACCCTGGTGGCCCTCTTGACATAGGCCCACTAAGCTCATCCTCATCACCAAACCAGTCTAACCCATCCAATCCATCCAATCTCACCCCATGGCTACCATCAATGGTGTAACATCCCGATTTTTGCCAACCTGGGATTAGACGTCCTTAGGCGATGGGTCGATCCTAACACCTTATTAACTTGTCAGAACTCAATCCCAAAGTCTAAAACCGCTTTTGAACCCATTTCCTTCACAAATCTCACCTTTCACCACCTTGTTCTTTAAATTTTCTAAGTACTTTCACATTAGACACTATCGTAAAGTTTAGGTAATGAAGAACAATACTTAAACTAAACATTGCTACAAAGGACTAAGTACCACCTCAGACCGAAATCACCCAGGACTAAATCCTTTAGAAATGAGGCGAGAATTAGCCAGTGTTAAACTAGGGTACCTGTGAAATTAGCACCAATCACTTTAAATACGATCTGCAAGACCCAAAACTTGTAAAATCATTGACGCTAGGTTACCCTAAAATCTAGGATCAATCTCATTACCCGGCTGCTCTCGGGAGCATCTCAAAACTCCGTGTCAGATCTGGACCGCACGTCGGAAGTCCGATTAACACGAAATTAAGGAATTAGGACCACCTTGCTGGGCTTAACAACCATCCCAGAAATCAAATCCAGATAGTGTCCCAGCGCTATTCGCTTGAGCTCGGAGCGGGGAGTGTGAGAAATGTGAAATTAATTCAAAATAAAATAGAAATTTATGAAATCTGGCACCTCTCGCTTGCGGATCAGTATTGAGCAACCTGACCGTCAGAATCTGACCCAAATACACCCTCGGATCAGGGGAAATTTCATACACATGTTCATGTAGTCAGAATCTCCGATCGAGATCCACTGACCGTTGAACTGAAACTGGTCGCCATTTGCGATCTGGAATTTCAACTGAAACGAAAACATAACTTGACCTAGATCCAATGTCAGTGAGCTTAAGTCCGACCTTTGGCTCAAGGGGGCCTGCCAGAAGTCCTCCGTTGAGCTGAAACTGACTCACTTTAGTTATAACCTAAGTATACCTTGACCTGGAGTCTATTTCGGTGTAGTTTTAGGCTATATAAGGACCTTAAAACCTCTCTCATTTATCCCATACGAATTTGGGAGAAAATCTAGGAGAGAGTAGAGAGAGAAGAGAGAGAAAGTGTGAGAGAAGTGGGGAAATCTCCCTGCCACTTTACCCTGCCGCTACACAAGCTACACCACTTATTTCTAATCGCTTTTCTGGCGATTCCGGCGTCATTTCTAGGTAAGAAACCCTAACCCTAAACTGATTTGGGATTTTGATAGTTGTAGGTTATGAAATAGCTAACCTATTTCATTCTATAGGTTACCAAACTGCCGAATACGAGAGCTTAGCAAACCTATCGAATTCGTTACGATTCTACGACAAAAGGTGTGGACTTTAAATGTATAGGTTATGGTTTTCAACGCTTTTAATGTCAGATAATGATAGATTCATGATCTGCATGCAATTGCACATGTACAAAGTGTTGTTGGTTTTCCGTTTCGATTAAAGATGAAGAATATGGAATTTTGCATATTCTAGGTATTTGTAGAAAGTACCGTATACGTATAAATTTTAAAAATGTGTTTGCCATGATTATTTACTGTATTGATATATTATATATGGATAAAATACTTGTTTGGCGAAAGGACTCGCCTTAATACATGTTTTGCTAATGCACACTATGTATGTTGAAAAGAGTGTATTCTAAGTGTTTGTGAAAATGACTGAATGAGTATAGAATTCTCATTCGTGCTTGCCATGACTAATTGTCATGGATATATGATTGTTGTATTGGCGATACCCCTTTGACGAAAGAATTTGCCCTAAATCACGCCACGGCCGATATACACTATATATGCTAAAATGTGTAGCCCAAGTGTTTGTGGAAATGACTAAAGGAACATGGAACTTGATTCCTGCTTGCCATGACTATCCGTCGTGGGTGCGCGCTTGTTATAATTGGGGCAACTCCCTAGTGAAAGGATTTGGCTTTATACCTATGTGATCAACATACGTCATGTATGTTGATGTATGTATTTTAAAGTGTTTGTTGAAATGTCTAAATGAGTAGAAGTTAGTAAATTGTAATGTATAAGGGTGTTGAGATAGGATTCTCAGCTACCTTAGAGATGTATATGATTTTCTCCATGTTGCTTGTTTAATTTAACTGCTTACTTATGAAATATAGGTGTTTGTATTTCCTGTTTATATTGTGCTTTAGTACATGTTTTATGACATGTTTGTCAATATGCTTAAATTACTTTATTATTCTGCTTTAATTTACATGCTTCTGGTCATGAATTGATTATGTTTGGGGCTATGATTATAGTATAGGCAATCGGTAACGGGATTGAATTCGTGGCTGAGATTCATTTGCCACGTGAGATTTGTTCGACGAACCCGAGTCGTACTTCGGTTAGCGTTAGTGGTTGGCTACACGAAGTGCTCATGCGCTTCATATCGTTCAACTTGTTGTGCGTTCGAGCTAACCGAACTCGTCAAGAAACCCGATCTGTCTTATGTATGTTCACCATGTTTGGACGCCTCTGCTTGAACCTAGGGTACCAAACTTACCAGTGAAATCCCGTTAACCATGGTACCTCGATCCGCTAAGACTCATGAGCCGGGCATGGTGGTATGGGACACCGTGGTCGAGCTATCGGCCTACACTGGGGTCACGTGCCTCCCCGTAGTGTCCATTGAGCAACCAAACTCGTGAGCCGATTATGGTGGTATGAGACACTATATTCGAGTTGTCGGCCTACACTGATTGGTACGAGCCCTTTGTAGTGACCTCGAGCATACTCTGAATTTGCGGTAAGGCGACGAATTTTACCGCAGTAAATAGAGTATGAACTAGGCCTGTATCAATTTAGTGATAAACCGTTAAAAAGGTGATGGGGGAGTGGTGTAACGGTTACGTGTAACAGCCCTGACAGCCTTTGCAGTGACCTAGAAACATACTGTCGTATGAGATTATCTAGGATTGACGACCCTAGAATGGATCATGTTTGGGAATGATACAAGGGAGGTACCTTAGTTTCCCAATCCTGCTGTTTGAAAGGACTAATAACTACTCAGTAATCATGCTCATTATCGCACTGCATGTACCTGGTAGATGTGGAGCACTGAGGGATGAACGCATGTCGCAAACGTAAGATGGTGTAGCATGAGGGTGGTTTGGCAAGGGCATTCATCATGTCATTCATACTTGCATTAATAAGAGTAGTTAGGAGTGTTTGATTATACTGCTTTATCATTACTGCTTGACTGCATTGATAACATGTTAACCTATGCTTTATTATTCCACTGAGTTGATCACTCACTCCCACGTTACGGGACGGTGTTGTACACACCAACCAGATTTGTTGAGTTTCAGGTGATGGCGATGCTTATGAAGCAGAGCCGGACTACTATGATGTTGAGGAGGAGTTCTCCTACATGTAGCTCTCTGACAGGTCTATGAAGACTTGGTATTGCATTGACGGGGCTATATGTTTGGGATAGAAGACATTACACTTCCACAACTTGGTGTAATTTGAAATTGTACTCATAATGAATTAACCTGGTAACATTATCACACTCTGGAGACTCACCACAGTTTATATATTTTATTTATCTATCATAGTCTTCCGCTTGCTAATTCACTTGTCTCTGGAGTATGATATGCTGTTTTGGCTTAATCTCACTCATGTTCACTACACTAATACCGACAACATTCAATAATCATTCATATTGTTGCATAAGTGATGCGTTGGAACTCGGGAGTTGAGTTTATGCTCGACCCCCGATTTTCAGGGCATTACAAATGGTGGTATGAGTCATGCCATAAATGACATTAACCTCTCCAAAAGAGCCCATTACACCACCACCAACCCCCATCAATCCATCCATAAAAAAGCCCTCACCACCTGCCCCTCCATCATTTATGTTGGACCCACCAACATTCTCATCATGGCTAGCCATAATAGGGATAAAGAGAGAAAAAGACAAAGGAGAGAAGAAGACAAAGGATAAGGGACAAAAAGGGAAAAGAAAAGTGACAAAGAGAATGATCAGGGGATCAGGGCGAGAAGGGAATAACCAGAAAAGAGACTGAGAAACGGACATAGAAGAAGGGCGTTCGCTGGAAGAAAAGACGGACCGGGGCGAGACTCCGATTACCGCTAGCGGTAGTCCAAGTACCACCACAGAATCTAACATTGTTGCTGCATCTGACAAGATAGAACGGGCGAAAAAAGTCAGCGGGCGGTAGTCGAACTACCGCCCGGGCCCATAATCCCATGATATCAAAGGTGGGGTCCACATCTGGTATTTGGGAACATTATCCACCCCCAAAAGGCTCAATTGAGATCCCAAAAATGCTCAAAAGACAATCCAAAAAGTGACATCAGGCAACTAAAAGTTCCAAATATATATAGAAGATTATACAACTAGTGAGACATGGTCACATGATACAGCGAAGCTAATCATCATCGGGTACATATTCATTTGTGTCCTTCTGACGAACATGCGGCCCCAGAAGTCCCCTCCGGCAAAATGAGCACCACCACCTGGAGCGTAAGCAAGCTGCAAAATAGGGTTAATATTGTACTGCTCACACCATGAGCTGTACTCTCTCGCTGGATCAACAAAGGCGTTGACATCAAAACCTTCTAGTGCAGCAGTCAACTCCCGCTCGGGAACCGACCTCCAATCGGATAGACCAGATGGTGGATTATGTGGAACTAGCGGATGGCCAGTCAACTGCCAAAAGAGTCTCTCCCCGAGATACCACTTCGTTACACGAGGATCTTCCAAAATATGGCATCGTCGCGAAGCTTGAAAAGCCTCCTGAGCCACAGGAGTAAGCGCCGCGTTCGACCGAAAATACAGTCTAGTATGGAATTGCAAAGAACAAAGAAATCAGGGGTGAAAGATGAACAAAAAGCAGAAGACAATACAAGGCAATCACTCACATCGTCAGGGACGAGGGCGTCAACATTCGACCTCCACGCAAGATCAGAAAACATACGCGTACGGCTGCGGTTGTCCTTATACCACAACATCATGCGTGGAAAAGAAGATGAATGGTGGATCAAAGTGGGCGACAGGTGGGGAAAATGGTCAAAAAAGCAAACCTGCATGAGGGTGGAATCAGAAATTGTAATCAATCATCCCAAGGAGAAGAATGCAAGATTTGAAGGATACCTCAACGACCGGATAGAAACCAGTCAAAGACCTGCTGATGCAGCGACTAGCTTTTGTCTAGCCCCTCAAACAAATGAGCAAGAAAGGCCGTATTCCAGTTGTACGGCGTGGGAAAGGTGATATCGGCCACAAGCAATAACAGACGGGAACTCACCAGCTCGTTTCCATGACAGAAAATCATCGCCCCCATAGTGTACAAAATCAGGGCACGGGTTTTCACCACGGCCGTAGCCTCGATCTCAGGGACGCGCCTAGCAAAGTTCGAGGACAGCCAAAGCAGCCTGAACCGATGGCCGAAAAAATTTGAAGCATCCGGCATCATCCCCAGCAGCTTCATTAGGTCATCATCAGAGGGCACCGGAAGATCCTCCTCAAAAGGAACAGATTCTCCGTCATACCGAAGACCCAACTGCATATATATATCATTGGGAGTGATCCCCCACTCCCCAAAGGGTAAATGGAAGGTATGGGTCTCGGCATGCCATCGCTCGGCCAAAGCAGATAAAAGGGACATGTTCGTCTTGCTTAAATGAACCCAGAATAGGCTGGCAAACGGAGTACGCTCCAACACCTCAAAGAACAAGGGTTGCGGATCATGAAACCAATCCGGCCAATGTGTCTTAACCCCATGCCCCCTCAGGATCGCAGGTGCGCCACCTTCCCGAGCCACATCAGACAGATGACGACCCTCTCGAGGGACATAACAAGGATCAACCGATTGATGAGAAGGGTCGGCCTCATTCCTACCACGACGAGGCATGCTGCACAAGCAAAATTCACAGGTAAGTATCCTTCTCACCACAAAGTCAATGGTCAAAAAGTCCAAGTCAATGGTCAAAGTCAAAAGACAAAAGGGCTAAGTCAACGATCAAGGCCCCAATGTTCAAAGTCCATCAAGGCCCATTTTCAAAAGTCCATGCCCCAAGGCCCAAGCCCACCTTCAAAAGCCCAAAAGTTCAAGGCCCTTTAAAGCCCAGATGTTTAAGGCCCATTAAAGCCCAGATGTTCAAGGCCCATTAAAGCCCAAAAGTTCAAGGCCCATTAAAGCCCAAAGTTCAAGACCCATTAAAGCCCAGATATTAAAGGCCCATTAAAGCCCAGATGTTCAAGGCCCATTAAAGCCCAGATGTCCAAGGCTCATTAAAGCCCAAATGTTTAAAGCCCATCAAGGCCCATTCTCAAAAGCCCATATTTCTAAAGCCCAAGTCTACTCTCAAGAGCCCACTTCTCCAAGGCCCATTCCCTCGGTCCACATGTCCACAGGCCCACTTCCATAAGTCCATGTTCTCACAAGATCACCTCCTAGGATCACATATCCAAATCAAGATATATTCCAATTTGACCAAATCAGGATCATGATTTGAGGCCCATTTGAAAAACTTCATCCATGGGATTAAAAAGAACTTTTAAGCTAAAGCGTGCGACCCACTCCACAAGGGGTGGCCCGCTATCAAAATCCATACCGTCAAAGTGCTCAAGTGGGTCCCAAATCACCCATCCTACGGTCCAGATCATCCAAAAAAAAACAAACAAATAAAAAAAAGAAAAAGAAAAAAGAAAAAAAAGAAAGATAAAGGAGTGGGGCCCCTTTTCTTATCACACCCTACTCTAACAAAGAAAAAAAAAACAGCAAGATCCAATGGTTGAGATCTAGCCAAAATGGTCAAGGGTCCTGATCATGCTTCTCCTAAGCTCAAAAGGAAGATCCAAACCCATCAATGGATCCTCCAAAAACCCCACAAAAAATGGTCCAGCAAAAATCCAGCAGAGATCCATTGATCAACCACCTGAGAAACGAAGAAGGAAGAAATGCAATGAAGGGGCACAAAAGAAACAAAAGTCCACACCCAAGAGCTTCCAGGGAGCTACAATGGCTTCCCTGGATTGAATCAAGGAGGGATGATATAGAAAGAAGGGGTGTCATGGCCGGACCAGCATCTAGCCCGTACTAGCGGACGAACTGCCGCCCCTCACCGGATTCTCATGGGACAGCGGGATGGTCCCCTTTGATAGGATGGGACCTCTGGATCTCTCCTTGGTCTGTTGGACAATAGCCTAAGAAAAGACAAAAAGATGAAAAAAGAAGATTCCCCATGAAAAGTGGTTTCTCATCTCAAAATCTCGCGAGAAATTCAAAATCTCGCGAGAAATTGGGAATCTTGATAAAATGAAAGATATATTGCTAGAAAATCTAAAGAAAATTAGGGAAAAAAGAGGAAATTTTCAAGAAATCTAATAAATGATGATTAGATGCCCCATTATTCCATTAGTGGAGGTCATCTAACTATTTGATTTGAACCGTACAATAAAAACCGGACGATCTCGACCACCCATGAGATCGGATGGATCTTTCAAAAATTCAAAAATATTTCAAACCTTTAGCCCCATTAATTTATTAGTGGATGTCATCTGTCAATTTTTATAATAAAAACTGAATGACGATGCCCACCCGCGAGATTGGGCGGATATTTTTCAAAATCTTAAAAAAAATATATTCAAAATAAAATTCCCAAGGAGTCTAGCTCTAATGGGAATAACTTTCAAACAAAAACTTTCAAAAAAAAAATCACATGCGGCGCGCAGTACACTAAGGAATCTTTTATATTCTCCAGTTGCGATCAATGCAAACAGTTAAATAAGATTCGATCCCTTCCGGTTTCCCTGGAGGATGATCGAATCTGTACATGATACAAGTACGGTTGGCTCAATCTCTATATCTAGACAGTTGTACGAATGTTAGTAAAAATGATTAGATCTATCTTTGGATAGAATAATCAAACTTGAAGTGACAACAATCCATTGTAAGCAAAGTATCAGAATCAACAAACTGCATAACAAAAGATTACCTACATATACCTAGTCCAGGATATTTGTAAAATTTGATCAAGTCCAAATCGACGTAGTGAGTTCCCCGTAAGGTCGCACCAATGCACAGGGCAGCTAACCACTTTGACGGTCAAATGGATCGAATACTCCTAGGGTGATTATATAGTAAAGGAACGACATACCAAATAGTATGGGAATCCTCGTAATGCCGCACTAACGCGCAGAGGCCCCTACTTTTCAGACTTACCCTCCAATGCTCTTAATAATCTGATGGAAAAGGTTGTAATTGGTGACCCATAATGCCGCGCCAACACGCAGGGACAATCATAATATCTTTTTCAACCCTCATGATATGTGCAAGTCATCTCTTTTCCAAACAGCCAGCTGACAATGATACAATAACAACCAACATATTCGAATCACTATCCTTTCTGATCAGAAGGGTGGGGTGTCCACTCGCTTTGACCTTCGGTTGCTCGCAACCTCGGCCAAAGAGGGGCATCTGTAAACACCCCACCCAGGCTAACATCTTGAAAAGGCAAAGACAAATCTGGACCATGATCAATAAACCAAACCTTGATCCAAACCCTAACCCGGACTCAAAGCCCAAATCCGAACCCTTAGAACCTCACAAACCAACCCGAAATTCCAAGCTTAAAACCCATCAAAGGTAGGTCAACATGGGAATGCACCCATCTAAGCTGAAAATACGAAAAAAGGATCATTGGATGAATTAGCGCGCCATATGAGGCCCACACGCTCGAGCCCAGCCCGAACGGTAGTTTGACAACTGCCGGTGATACTCCAGTTACCGCCGCTCGCGAGGCCCGTGCGTCCTCTGAGCAACAGTTGGCCCAACATCCGAAAATCACCTTTAACCCCCTATCCGATCTTATTTACTGTTTTACCAACCCCAAGAGCCAATGAGAGTGCGCCACGTGGCGTTTCTCTCCCCCCAACCACTCAAGCTTGCCACATCAGTTTTTACCCTTCCTAAACCCCACATTTACCATAAGACCATTGGAGAATGCTATAAATAGCCCTCTCCTTTTCACGTTTCAAAAGGAACACATCCACATCCAAGTGAGAGAGAAAGAAAGAGAAGGAGAGAGAGAGAGAGAGAGAGAGAGAGAGAGAGAGGGGGGGGGGGGGGGGGGGGGGGGGGGGGGGGAGGAAAGGGAAGGAGCTCCCAAACCTCCAAGTTCTGATATTTTAGCCACCCCTAGCTCTTCCTCTTGACCTTTCCGATCCCTAAGCCGAGCCCAGATTGGTCATGGTTCAGTCCGTATTTTAGCCTATTTAAGTTCAAACCAAAGATTAAATCATCTCATACAAGCATTCACCATCATGACGTCCATTCATTTATCTGCTTCTCTAGATTTTTAGTGAACGTATGCTCTGTAATTTGTCGTAATATGGATCTTGTCACATAAGAAATTCCTAGTGACCTAGTCCACTTTTCTTTACTTTTTGTATCAGCATCATTACATCCACTTTCTAGACACGTCGTTGGACGTATGCTCTATGCCTTACCGAAATCTCGGATCTTACCGCATCAGAAATTTGTGTGTGTGCCTAGTCCTATTTCGTCCCCAGCATTCATCATCCCTTGAAATTGTTTTACCACACCAAGTAGAGACCGTACATTGTACGGGCAGAGAGGGTGCCTAAATCCTTCCCTCTTTGTGCCTAAGTAAGCGAGGTCCCTTACTCGGAATCCCGGATCGCAGATCAAGAGTCAATCTAAGATAGAAGAGTCTTCGGATTTCTCAAACCTTACGTATTCCGCGGGTTCTATCCGACTGCAGGATTCTGAGATTTATTGGCTAATGGCGACTCCAACATCTATGAATCAACCTAAGCACTCCCACAAATCAAACCAAAACACCACCAATCAATGTGGGCGCCGATTTCCAGCGTTCACAATATAATACCATAAAATGATATGAAAAAAAATACATGAAGGGTGTGGATACGTAATAAATACATCAAGGTGGTCCCACGTTAAGGGCCGCACCATCTGGGGTGACTACCGGGTGTCACCTAATCCACTCCCGTGCCAAGAAAAGACTTAACGGCAATAAAAGACGAGCGTCACAAGCCTCGGCCTCCAAGTTCCGTAGCTTTCCACGCAGAGAACACTGCCCGATGCTAAGATGCGCAGGGAGGGAGAAGATTATTTCACGCTATTGTGTTCTGGCGGGAGTGGAAAGCAGACGCTCAAAATCCCCACAAAGATCTTGACCTTATGGAACTACCGAGATGTCATTATCACGTAGCAGACTTGTATGATAGTCCTACAAAACTTAGAATATGGTGGTGACTCAACTTCCTCACATTTGGCACTGATTTACGGCTATCAAGACCATCCAAATTATGGGCCCCATTGTCAATTTAGCATATATATATATATATAATCACAATAATCAAGCAATCTTAACCATCGAAGTGATGGATAGTGGATGGATGGATGGTAAAAACTTAGAATAGCCAGTGATCCAAAGTAGAATAGCCAGTGATCCATCCACGGTTAGGATTAGCGTTTTTTTTTTTTTTCCATATAACGATGCCATGTGTACGGTTAAGATCCTCCACCATTTATTAAATTGTAAGAAACTAACGGAGGAGTCTTGCGCCTTGATCGCATCAGACAACCATATAATCACTTCTTCAACTTCTCGTCTCTTTTATCGAGTCGCGAAAATCTTGGACAGCGGTAAATGCTTGCGGAGCTTTTCGCGATGAACGGAAGAGTTCGAGGGACGCGACGCGCTTGACTGAATCAGGCCGTACATCTAGTGGGCACCACCGTGATAGGGGTGGCGGACGTCCGCGTCCTACCCCTGCCCGTCTCCAGCTGGGAACGGACAGGATCTTTGAGTGGCCACCGTGATGTATGGGTCTTATTCACGCCGTCCGTCCATTTTTTCGTATCATTTTATGCTATAATACAAACAATTAGGCAGATCCAATGCTCAAGTGGACCACACCACAGGAAGCAGCGGTAATAATGATTCTCACCGTTGAGACTTTTATAGGGCCCACCGTGATGTTTATTTTCCATCCATCCTATTCATAAAGTTAAATAGACATGTATGAAGAGAAAACACATATATCAGCTACATCCAAAACTTCTGTGGCCCCCAACAAGTTTCCAACGGTAAGATTTTAATTCTCATTGTGTAGTCCACATCTGCCTTGGATCTACCTAAAATTTGGGCTTATATCCTAAAATGATAGGAAAAAAAATTTATGAACGGTGTGGATAAGACCCATACATCACAGTGGTCACTCAAAGCTCCTACCCGTTCCCAGCAGGAGACGGGCGGGGGTAGGACCCAATCGAAATCAGATTGCGTACTGAGTTACTCATCACCCTGTTATCGGACTGAGTAAACTCTGTTGAGCCTACTGTTAATTGACGTGGTTTATCCAGGATAATTTTAGTGGTTGATCCCAAAATTTAAGCATATGCAAAGCTTAAGTGGACCATAAACAGTGGAAGTATTGATTTCCACCGTTGAAACCTTCCTAAGGCCTACAGTGAAATTTTCTTCTCAGCCAAACTGTTAAAGAGATTAAATAGATATGGATGAAGGGAAAAAACAAATATCAGCTTGATATCAAACTTCTGTGGACCCTGAGAACTTTTCAACAGTAAAGGCTCAATTTACACGGTTTCGGGTGGTGTGGTCCACTTGAGCTTTAGATATGCTTTATTTTTCGGCAAAAGTTCTAAACTTTTCTGATAAAATGGACGGAGGGAGTAGATAAAATGTACGAGTGACGGTGGGCTCCACAGAGTTTACTCAGTACGCTTAGCGTATTGAGTTGCTCGGTACGCAATCCGCTTCCGTTATAGGGGTGGCATGCCGCCTGAAGGGCGCCCATACGGATAATTTTGATACTCCGGTAGAGTGATGGATGATACACTGGTCCTTAAAATGTCAAGATCTATAATTCACTTTAGACGGTGAGCAATTCAATAAATGGTATGGATTTGTATGGGATGGGGATTAACACCATTGTTGCAAATGATGGGATGTCATGGTATTTGGGCCCTCGAATCCGGAAGCGGATTGGCTGGTGTACCATACACCAGCCATCTGGCTGATGTACTGACATCAGCAAGCTCTGTGGTCCCATCATGAGGCATGTGTTATATCTAAAGCTTGAGCCTAAAAACTAAGATAGATCTAAATGTCAAGTGGATGACACCGAAAAAAGGTGTGTGGGGATTGGACGTCTATCATTGAAACCCTCTTGTAGGTCACGTAAGTTTTTGGATAAATATGATATTTGTTTTTCTTCTTCATCTAGGTATTTTTGATTTTATGAACAGATTGGATGGAAAATAAACATTATAGTGAGCCTACAAATATTTTAACAGTGAAAATTATTCTCACCGCTGCTACTTGTGGTGTGGTAAAGTTGAGATTTGAATATGATTTATTTCTCTATCTCATTCTCCAAAAATGGATGAACAATATGAATATAATAAATACATTATTTTGGGCCGTAACTTTGATTTCATTTGAACCGCTCGTACAACTCGGAGCTCGGGGATTGTCGGCGCTCTTCTTCGCACCGTACATACTCACATCAGCTATATTGCTGGTGCGTGGTCTACCAGTCAATCCGTTTCCCTCCCATCCCATGTTTGAGGTAAAATTCTCGGCATGGCTAAAATAATAAATTTAGGCTTAGGCCTAAAAAGGGTCCTTGCTTTTACTCCGGTGGTAGACTTTCAACACCTGGTCAAGGGTTCGAGTACTCATTGGTGGTGAAATCCCACTATGGTGTGAGTGTGTGGATGTGTTAAAAAAAAAAAAAAAAGGCTTAGGCCTAGAAAAGGGCAACCTCATCCTGACCATGGCCCATCTCATTGCCACACCTAACCATAACATAATAATATTAATCCAGTGATTCGAAAATGACAAGTTATTTTATGTAAAATTGTGAATGCTCCCGCTCACTGCTAGCACGAGCACTTCTACTTATTTTTTATTGTGTGTCAAATATACCATGATATTGATTCACAAGTAATACATTTGATTGGAATTATCTTTGGCTAAATGAAGCTTAAAATTGATGACCAAATGAAAACTGTAGAATCACTTTCAACTTTAGGGAATTGCTAGATTCTCTAACTCGAGTAACTCATGTGCTTTGGTATATAACCGCAAGTTCCGAGTAAGGGCCTTAGTGATAGCAAATGAAAGGGTTAGGCATCACTTATTGCCTGCAGGATGTACGATCTCTTTGTTTTATGGGATTTTTTATTTTTTTATTTTTGAGAGATTCGGCAAAATTTTGGATTATTAGATTTGTCCATGCTTCACATAGCCTACATGTCGAGCAAGCAGATAAGCAGAAGAAAAAAACTATCTAGCCTCACTTCGCAAAGCCAAATAGCCCTCGGAAGGAAAACGAAAATAAAAATGCGAAAGTAAAAATAGATGCAATTTTAACCTTACTTCATGGAATCAGAGACTTCGAGTAGGCAAAAATAAAATGAAAATACAATCCTAGCTTTATTTCATGGAACTGGAGGCTTCAGGTAGGCAAATAAGGTAAGAAAAATAAGAAAGCATAATAGTAGTAATAACTAAAAATGATTGTTGCTTGAGTATCTGGGATGTGTGGAGCAGAATACAATCCGAGTTGAAATGTCAGAAGAAAAAGAGAAGATCAAATACTATTTTTCTGCAAAAAGAATGGTCAGATATTCCTAATTTCAACCCTACTCTTGGATTTAGTGGATTATTTAGTCTCTTGAGTCGGGCAATGTCACGCCCCGAATTCAGTACCTGACACATGCAAGTCTGTTCCGAATTCGATGCGCAACAAGAATTTTGGAGATCTTTTTATCGCATCGGAATATATGAGCAATTTGTTGTAATATTTAAGAAAGTCAAATCACAAGTTTCATTTACTATAAAAGATATCTACTAGCAATGTAAGCACAAAATTTTATATCTATATATCTCCAAATTTTAAAAATAAAGCATCACCAAACTAGAGCATAAATCCGACTACTTCAGCCTCCTGTCTTGGCCTGAAAAAGGATACGATAGGAAATGCATAAGTTAAAAAAAAAAAAAAAAAAAAAAAGCATAGTGAGTATAGCTTGTGTGTGTGTGAGTTGTTCTTACATCATACCATGACTTATACGAATATCGGAGCATGCATGGTAACTATGTGTCATGCCATCATGATGTAACATAACTCTATATGAATGTGGTGCAATGCAACATAGATGCAAATGTAGTCATGCATGCCATGTCATCATGGCGAATATCCACATATCTCAATACAATTATCGCCTGGAATGCACCGGGGTTGATCCCAAATCAACTATGATGTATGGGTTCGCATACCTGCTCTAACAGTGGGGGGCGCTCAAATCAACCATGACCCATAAGCTCATTCCACTTGGCCTGATGGTCTAGGGGCCCAGTGGGCCTCCAGATGCATTCAGGCCTAGTGGGCCTTTGAACGATGGACCCCATGTGATGTATGTGTTTTATATCGATGACATCCATCCGTCCGATCATATCATTTTACAACATGATCCTAAAAATGAAGCAAATTCAAAACCAGGTGGGTTACACCCATGCTATCTACTTGTAACACACCGAACTTTTCAATACAAGAGTATTGAAAATCATTGGGTGTTTCCATGAAAATCTAATTTAATATATGTGGGAATACACAAAACATACACTATGCACCATCAACCGATAATTCACAATCCACTCGTCTTAACCATCTGATCTTGAGCTATGACAACTCACAATGGACCCGTAAGGTTTGAGATCAATCCACCTTGATTGACCCTTGATTTTTCAACGTAGGTTTACTTCACTAATGATTATTTAACTCATGATCTAAATTAGCTTGTTGAGACATGTGATATCACACCTCAACACTTCAAATTGATCCAATTACAAAGATGAATCAGTCTCTTGATTTTTATCTTAAACCGATATGTACAATTCTTCAACTTAATAATGGATGTAGGCCATTCATATAATCGATCTCCATAATCACTCATATACTTAATCATTCTTCAATCAAACCGTCAAGTTGACCCCTTATGAACTGATAAAGCTTTCTAACTGCTAATTTCTGATCTGGATCATCATATCAATATGGAATCGGCACTGGATGCAATTTATGAACTTGATCATTACATGCCATAAGTTCTTATTCATGAAAATATGTGCAAATGGCATGATAAGTTGTCATGCCCCGTAATTTGGATACAGAGTATGCACCCTCAATATGAGTTTTGGTGCATGACTCGTACACCAAGTGTATATAAACTAACTCATCATATTGTTACTTGGATGTGTAGTTTAATGTCCCCCTTATATTTATACTCAATTTACAATTAAACATACGCATGTCATACATTTTAACACATTTCATCACTACCCCTCTATCACCTGAAACCACCTTATTCAATAATTAACTGAGTCCACCCATTTGGGACTTTATTCAATCATAATATCTAAACCGTTCACATAACATGTTTATAAACAATTTTGAATCCACTTAACCATCAAAGGTTTAAAAAAAAAAAAAAACCAAATATACTAAACAATAAGTCATATGAACAATTCATCAATCTATTGCAGCTAGTTTATCTTTTGTTAAATACCCCATTGATCGTGAGATTCATTCGCCAACTAAGCCCCATTCTCCAACATTTGATTATGTTCCATATTTTGATCACTTCTATATGATTGTTAATATACAACATTAGCTAGCAAGCTAGTAAGTGAACCAGTATGATTCATACACGCAACAGTAATAAGATAGTACAAGCAACATCCAATTATATAAGTACAAATATGAGTATATATGCAACGATGCCATGGAATGCAAGTTAAGTGGGATAATCGTCCACTGCTTAGGTTGGATATCCGTCACACATGCATTTGCACCTGACATGCTTCTATCATAGATAGGCATGAGCAAGACCGCCATCTACTTCTTGATCAGGCTTTCACTAATCGTGGGCATCCAATAATGATCTACTAGGAAACCATACAGGGAGATTCTCAATAACCCAAACCCGAAATGTGCATGCCGTCATCTAGAGAAAGCTTCTAGATTTAACACATGAACACTATAAATGCATGTAATGCATACTCAATGCACATGCATTGACATATGCAATTTTCTTATAATCCTCTCTCTGTACGAGAGGAAATAATAATTCATGATTATAATGATTTACATGTCCACGTATTCGATTCACGATAATAATTGTTCAAGCATGAATCATACATCAAAGAATCTAGCATGGTAACACAACAACACAACAACCATAAAAATCATAACATCTATTTAATCATACATATGTGTTCTTAGTAGAGCTAAATTTGTCGAAAAATCGTATGGTTTTGAAAAGATTTTAAATGTAATCCAAGCTTTCACCATGGATTTCAAACCCTCTCTTTAAGGTGATTTGAAATCTCCTGGATTTGAAACCCTCAATTACTTTATAGTGCCAAACATACAGGGATTTAAAATCCCCTTAACAGCCCCTCTCCAAAATTCATGGTGCCAAATGACCCTTTATGGTCTTATTAATCTAATATCTAAGTTTGAAAATCTAACAATTAGTTTAGGTAACGATCGATCAATCTAATTGATCGATCGCAATAGCTCAAAGGCCTTCGATCGATCCCTTCGATCAATTGATTATAGATTA
>JAJHSJ010000002.1:24281401-24381401 GCA_021015155.1 Magnolia officinalis | reverse complement strand
GTCAGAATTGTCTCATTGAGAAGATTTTTGGGTCATGGTCCATTCAACGTTAGGTCAATCAGATCATTGTTTGAGTCATGGATGCATGGGTCACCTGAGGTCCTGTATGGATGCACCTATATACACCACGATCCTGCAATTCACACCACTTATCTAATGGGCCTTAGTATGGATACGCCAATTCAAAATCACATCAATCGTCCACTTTAACCATTGATTGATGGAGGTTTGCAATTTCAAGTATACTTTTTGAGCCATCAGTTGGAAGATTGTCCCAACGGTGCAATTTTGGATACTTTAGCCGTTCAAAAGTGGAGGCCATAATTGGACGGCCCAGATCATTGTTTCTGGTCCTATGAGTACGGTGGTGATGGATGGAAAATGGAATGTACTGGGAATGAACGCTCTAGCCATAGGCCTATTTTATTGTAATAATTGTAGATGATCTGTTTCATTTTATGAAAATTATAAATACATCCCTACTGTTTTGAATTATTGCATGTTCTTCCTCCGGAGAGGAGATAGAGGAGCGAAATGGGGGAAGAGGACGGCCGGGCCTCGAGTTTTGGAAAGAAAAGAAGAGTTATTTAATAAACTAAGCCCCGTATGTTAAATCTGAAGTCTAAAGCCTCGGTATGAAATCTGAAGCCTGAATATGAAATCTGAAGTTAAAAAACTTGTTTGATAATTATGGCGGAAGACTGAAAATTAAGTACCGTATTTGAAACAATGTGTTTGTTATGAAATGTTTGAATTGACGCATTTGCTCATATCTCCTTCTCGAAAATGTTTTACATTATAAAGAAATTATTTTTTATTAAATGAAAATAAAATTATTGTATTTAAATCAAATAAACTAAAGTAATCAAGAGAAAATTAAAATATCATTGCCCCACGAATATTTCAAATCAGGACCTTCAATCCTCATGTTTTGGTCCCACTTGATTATTGGATCCACCTCAGTTTCAGTCTCATGTCCTAAAATAAACTCACAAAAGGGATGGGCAGGTTGGATTTCTCACAAACATGAAAGTGGGAGGTGGCCCCACCTAGCAAGAGGCTTTAGCGGTAAATCCGATTTCTTAAAAAAAGCCTTTCGCATGAAGTTTCAGCCCAAGGATTTTGGGTGGGGCCCGCTATGATATTTGTGAGAAATCCAACACGTCATCTGTTTTTCGAGCTCATTCTAAGATATTCAACCAAGTACGCCATACAAGATAAAACAGCGGGGAAAGGAATGCCTATAGTTGAAACCTTTCTAGACTCACCTGATGTTTATATTCCATCCAAATTGTTTATAAGGTCATTTTGACTGAAGTGAAAACACTGTGAACTTAAATCCATACAAAACTTTTGTGGCCATATAAATGTTTCAACGGTTGTCACAAAATCTTCACCATTTCCTATCATGTGGCCCATTTAAGTTTTGGATACATCTTATTTTTGGTAGCATGTTCTAAAATGAGTTGAAAAAATGGATGGACGGACTGGCTTTCTCACAGACGTAGGCCCCACACGGAAACTTTCGCAGGAAATTCCTGCGGAAGGCTTTCACATGAGGCGGGAAATCGCGTCCGATCCGGACGGAAGCGGATTGGCTGGTGTACCAGCCACCAACTATTTAGCTGGTGTATTGATGTCAGCAAGTTCCGTGGGTCACATCATAAAGTATGTGTTATATCTAAACCGTCCATCTATTTTTCGAGCTCGTCTTAAGGCTTGAGCCGAAAAATAGGACAGATCTAAAGATCAAGTGTACCACACTGCAAAAGCAGTGGGTGATTGAACATCTACTGTTGAAATCCTTTTGGAGTCACATAAGTTTCTGATCAATATTAATTTGTTTTTCGTATTTGTGACTTTATGAACAGATTGGATGGAAAATAAATATTATGGTGGGCCCTATGAATTTTTTAACCTGCTGCTATTTTTGGTGCAGTCCATTTGAGCTTTGGATATGATTCATTTTTTTTCTCGCTAATGCTCTAAAATGATCTCGAAAAATGAAAGAACGGTGTGGATATAATAAATACATCATTGTGGGCCCATGTAACTTTGATCTCCTTTGAACCGTTGGCACAACTTGGAGCTGGAGGAGCGTAGGCGCTCGTCTTCCCACGACACGTATCTACTCCCCCAGCCCCCAACCTTGTGGTTGGTGGTGGTCGGTGCTTTGTGGCCCATCATGATGTATGTGTTTCATCCATTCCGTTCATCCATTTTTACCGATTATTTTAGGGCTTCACACAAAAAATGATAGGGATATAAATTTCAGGTGGGCCACACCACAGGAAAACAATAGTGATTGGATATCCACCATTAAAATTCTCCTAAGGCCCACTGTACTGTTTATTTGACATCCAATCTGTTGATTAGGTCATACAGGCCAGATGAAGGGAAAAAACAAATATCAACTTGATCCAAAATTTTTATGCCCCCAAAAGGTTTTTAATGATCGACTTGAGTTTTATTCAAATTTCATTGGTTTTATGTGTGTGGCGCACTTCAGTTTTACATGTACCTCATTTTTGGGCTCATGCTCTAGAATGATCTGAAAAAGTTGATGGACGGTGTGGATCAAACACATAAATCATGGTGGGGCATAAATAACTTTCACATGTTATAAGTTAGTTTTCTATCACGCAAACCATTTAAAAGAGAAAATTTTTAGTTTTGTATCACGCAAACCATTTAAAAGAGAAAAATTTTCCTAAGTAGAAAAGGGATAATTTTGAAAGTAATTTTTTTTTAATAGAAAAATTTATTGAGCCCATTCCGCATTCACCGTTAAGCGAGACTCTTGATACGGGCCATTTTCTCAATTCCATGTTAAGTGTTAATTTTAAGAGTTAACAAACATACCCTTAATAGTCAGGCACTTGGAAAAATGGTAAATGTAGAATACGGTGACTTAAATTAAATAGGCTAAATTGTGGAACCCACTCTCCTTAAGTTAGAATATGAAATTCATATTGTCTGGAGAATCTTGACCTTTGATCTATTGACATTTATTTATTATTATTATTATTATTTTTTAAATAAGACTATTGGATATTTTTTCTTTTAAACATCCAACAATCTACTAATTCGATAATATAAAAGTAAGTTTTGGTTACACCTGAATGATGTAGTTCACATAGCCCAATGAGATGACGCCACGTGTCGGCACTCACATACAAACGATGGGATACAAATCATACTCACATCCCAAGAAATCTCTCTATTTATATCCTTCGGTGACACACAGTCTACTAAAAGCAAAATTGCTCAGAGCCATATGCATAGAGGTGTACACGAACCGAGCTAGCTCGATTAGCTCGCTCGACTCGACTCGAAAAAGCTCAATTCGACTCGGTTCAAAGCTGAGTTCGACCTAAGTCGAGCTGATTTTTTGAGCTCCAAAATGAGTTCGAGATGACCCCAGCTCGACTCAATTCAGATCGAACCCAGCTCGAATCGAACTCGGATCGAACCAGTTCGGTGACTCGGTTACTTTGATATTGATGTTGCTCACCAATTGTTTGATGAAATGACTCAACGAAGTGTGGTTAGTGGCAAGAAAGGTATGTATATGAAACAAATACCCTTTTTATCTTAATTTTTTATGTTGCTTAGAAGGTGTTTGATAAAATACCTAAAAAACCTTTGCTGCTGTTTTACATACAATGGGATTTTGAAGGTGCAGTTCAGGTGTTTGTGGAAATGTTGCACAGGCAAACTCGGCTTGAACTGGCCCAAGCTGCTGACTGAACCAAACCGAGCTGGCCAGTTAGGCTCGAGGATCAAGCCAAGCCGAGTTCGAGCGGAGGTCAGCTAGTGGCCGAGCTGAGGCCAACTCAACTCGGTTTGACTCGATGTACACCCCTACATATGCATGTCTATGGTAGAAAAAAGAGAGACACTGCTTAAAGGATCTGTAACTGTCACACATATGGCACGTATGATATGCAACGTACACATGAAGCTACTTAAAGCTCCGCTGATGCAGGATATCTTGTAATTTAGAATACGCATGGCAAGGTTGTTTCACACAATCATGCTAAAGAGGAAAATTTTTCAGAGACAATTGATACTATCTCAAAAACTACGGAAGGTTAGAGTGATTAAAAGAAAAATTCATCCAAAATTAGAAGCAAATTACGTCATGATGCCACAAAAAATTCGAATCTTACCAAGACATAGTTGATTACACATTTGGGGACTAGCATGGAAACCACAACACAACCATTGCCTCTTCAAATCTAAATTAGAAGAATTTGAAGAAGTACTTCAAGCCCTCCCTACACACAACAATTCTTTATACATCGCAACATCGCTTATCCTAGTTATAGCTTTTTAGCTTAGACACTCTACTTCTGTTTAGCCATGCCACAACAAGTTTCAGAGCTTATAGTTTAGCTTAAATCTACTATTATCTAGCATCATCGCTGCAAACTACACACCTTGGTTATTTGTTCAGACATACAATGTAATTATTTTGTTTCTTTGTTTAATTTACTTTTTCTTTATTGATTATACTGTTCATCTTCTTAAATTAATAAAATCAGTGATATGATCTTAATTTTAGATCTTATTTGTTATCGGTAAAAATGGACTGACCAAATGTACATAATCGAAGACTATGGATTGCTTGAGGGCTGAAAAATCATCTCGGCCTTGGGTACCGACCTCGGCCTTGGTTACCAACTTTGGAGGTCGACCTCGGATACTGACCTCAACCTCGGGTGCGAACTTTAACCCCGGATATTGTGGCCTCGGGTACCAACCTCGGCCTTTACCAAATACCTCGACCTCGGAGGTCGACCTCGGATATCGACCTCAGACATTGACCACCAGCTCAAAATACAAATATACTTAAAATATATTGAGATAAGATCTTCCCGAGATCTTCGTCGTGGATCTTGGGGATATAACTGCAACGCATTCAGAAGAAGATCTCTTCTGTAATACGCAATCGCCATTCACAAGGCATTGTCATATACGTCACCGCCCTCAAAAGCCTACAAATACACCCGCTGCCATGAGTAAAGGTACACACAACAAATATCCCGATTCTTATACTCCTCTTGTGAAACTATCTAACTTGGGCATTGGAGGGTCTCCGGCCTTAACCGGTGTCCATAATGTCTTCTATTGTTTTCCAATAAAGCGCAGGTACTCCGACTAACAGGAGGTGAGGTAGGATCGACCAGATTTCTATATCAACAGTTTGATGCCATCTATGGGAACGACATCAAAGTCATTCCCATCTCATTAAGGTCTATAATGGCGAAAGAAAGAAAGAGATCTCTGACCACCATTGCTGCAACTGCTCCTGCGCCAGCTAGGGTTGTACATGAACCGAGTTAGCTCAGTTAGCTCGCTCGACTCGACACAAAAAAGCTCAACTCGACTTGGTTCGAAATTGAGTTCGAGCTGATTTTTTGAGCTCGAAAAAATTTCAAACTGAGTTCAAGCTTGCACGACCTCGACTCAACTCAGATCGAACCCAACTCGAATCGAACTTGGATAGAACTAGTTCGGTGACTCGGTTACTTTGATATTGATGTTGCTCACTAAGTGTTTGATGAAATGATTTAACCAAGTGTGGCTGGTGGTAAGGAAGGTATGCATATGAAACAAATACCTTTTTTTTTTCCCCTTAATTTTTATGTTGCTTAGAAGGTGTTTGATGAAATACCTATAAAACCACTGCATCTATTTTACATATAGTGAGATTTTGAAGATGTAGTTCATGTGTTTGTGAAAATGCTGCACAGGCGAACTCGGCTGAACTGGCCCGAGATGCTAACCGAACTGAGCTGAGCTGGCCGGTCAGGCTCGAGGACTAAACCAAGCCGAGTTCGAGCTGGGGTCAGCAAGTGGCTGAGTCGAGTCAAGCTATGCCCAGTTAGACTCGGTTCGACTCGTGTACACCTCTAGCGCCAGCGAAATAGTCCGCATACCAAGGAGTTCCGCCTTCCCAACTCCAGGCTGATTGTACCCCTGCAGGCCTTGCGCAGCGGCCCCTTAATTGCGAAGATCGGCTTGTCTCACTATAACATCGAGTCGAAACATTGACCAGTAACATTAACAGGATAATGCAGATCTTGGAGAGACAAAACCCACCTCTTGACCAGAGGATAGATGCACGGGTAGCTACCGAGGTCTTTGCACCACCTCAAACACCGGTCGACTCGCGGAAAACCAAGCAACATCCTGGGCAGCCAAGCCATGCACCCTCCCACACCTCGGGAACAACCATGCCCATCAACTACCACTTGCATCACACGTTGGAGAAGAAGAGGCGTGGAAAGGCTCCTGAGGCGATAGCTAAGAATGAGGGACCTTGAAAGGCAAAACTCAAGGAACCGTGAGGTTAGGTTGGCGTATCCGCCAAGTCTACCGCATCAAATACCGACCTCTGTGAGGCTATGCTGGAGGATGCTGAGCCGCCGTTTACTGATGATATTATGAGAGCCTAACCCCGCCCAAATTTTGAATATCGCAAATCGCCCCCTACTTCGGGTCTGGCGACTCGGTCGAACATTTGGAATTATTCAAGGCATGGATGGAGCTCCACGGTGCATCGAGCTCGGTTATGTGTCAAGCCTTCTTCCGAACTTTATCGGGGACTGGACGAAAGTGGTATAAGCAGCTGAAGCCGAGATCCATCAACTCCTTCACACAGCTCGGCAAAGCTTTCATCACACAGTTCATCGATGGGAAAGATAGGAGAAAGCCATTAACTCATCTTCTCACAATCACTTAGATGGAGGATGAGCTACTAAAAGACTACGTCATCCGTTTCAACGCTGAAGCTATTCGGGTCGATGGTTATTCCGACCAGATAGCTTTGGCAGCTATGGTAGCTGCCTTAAATGAGGAAAGTTCCTCTTCTCTATTGGTAAGAACCCCCGACTATCCTCGTCGACCTACTTAACCGAGTTAAAAAATATTCCAATGTCGAGGAGCTCTTTAGTTCACGAAGAGCTGCTCGAGAAGGAAGTAACTCGGTTAAGGATATGAAAAGAAGGGAATAAGGGGAGTCCCATGCCGTTCACACCAAAAGAAAGAAAGAGGACGACCAATACCGAGACCATTGTACCAACCAACATTCGGAAACTCACTTTCATCGGTACACTCCCTTGAATACCAAGCTGGAGCAGATACTTGAGGAAGCTGGACTGAATAAGAAAACCTGACGACTGGGCTGAACCAATCAACCAAGATCGGTAATAAGACTCGTCGGCTAACCTCGGCCTACTCGACTAAGAACGACCTTCATTTTTAAAAGGGAAAAATGTGCTCATGATTCTACTATTGTGTTTTCTACTACTTTATGGGGTTCTACAATAAAAAAAACTTCCTCAGGTTAATGGAAGAAAATTCTTTTAAATGATTTCTCGACTATTCGAACTACACAGTCTACTGAGGACTTCCTTTAGTGCAAGGGAAAACAATCCTCTCACCAGTTGTTCGACCTTTAAAGAAGAGGTCGGACCACTAATTGACAACACTACTCGGATTGCGCGATCTACTATGAGGGCTTCCGTTAGTGCAAGAGAAGAAAATCCTCCACCACACGACCGACTACGAGGGCTTCCCTTAGTGCAAGGGAAGAAAGTCCTCCGCTATGAATTCTAATATGAAAGAACGTCTACAGGTCAGGGGAGGAGAATTTCTTTCAATTCCCAACTATTCGACCTTATGATTGACTATGAAGACTTCCCTTAGTATAAAGGAATAAAGTCATTCTATCGAGTGCTCGGCCTACTACTATGTGAATGACCGAGAATTCTCCCAGTGAAGGGAAGAAAAGTCCCTCTATTAATTCTACCGCTTACTGATGTCTCCTAATCGACCTAGCGAACAATCGACCTATCGATCTTACGATTGCTCGGCCCGCTCTTTCTACTCTGTCCGACCTCTCAGCCTCCCGACCTCTTTGATGCAAGGCATCACACAGTGTCAGTTTACACTGACTTACTTCTTGAGCTCCTGAAGAATGCTCGGAAGTAGGGGGTTTTGAGTGTCAAATATTGCATATTTTCTCTTATTTATATCTTAGTTTTATGGATATGATAACGCTTAATGGGTATATTTTATACATGTTTGTATTGTAAGGTGAATATGAGAGCTTAGATTGAAAAGAATGTTAAAAGCATGGAATTGATGCTCAATAATCACCAAGGCAAGAGATGGATCTTAGGAGACCAAGATTGAAGATTTTAAGATCCCAAGATTCAAGGAAACCAAGTGGAGAAGGAAGGAAGTCGAAAGTGCAAAGTGCAGAAATTTACATTGTCTATGTCACTGACCACATTTCGTCTTCGATAACATCGAAGAATTACAAAAAATCAAGTCTGGTTGCTAGACAAATTGGATGCAGTTCTCAATGACATCGAAGCCATGTTTGATTGCTCGAAGACCTGTTCAATGACATCGAAGGCAGTTCGATGGCATTGAGATTTTTGTGAATTTTGGATCAACTCACTGGAACACTCTGGACACATTCTCGATTAATCGAACACCCTTCAATGACATCGAAGGACTGTTCGATGACATCGAAGGAAGGTTCGATGACACGAAGAGTTATGCAGTGCGAAAGACGTTACGTAGCACAAAAAGGCATGACTTCTTGATTCAGTTACGTTCGATGACATCGAAGGCTGTTCGATGACATCGAGCGCGTTATACAGAGTGCGTAAATTTGAGGTGGTTTTCAAAGACGGTCGGACAAATGCTATAAATATAGGTTCTTTGAGGAGTTATTAAGATGAATTAGGTTTTAAGAAGTAAAGCCAAAGGGAGTTTTTCTTTTTTCCTTTTGTATTTTTAATGCTTTCTTTTAGGGTTTTATATCCAATCATGTCTATAGTTGGCTAAACCTCTTAGCTAGGGCTAAGAGGTGAAGCTTGTAGCGTATTGGGATTATTTTCTTGTTTCGATTCTTATTATTCTTGAACCTCATTGATTTATAGTTTGAATTTAAGGAATATTTTCAGTTTTCTATGATTTATTGTGACTCAAATTACAATAGATGCTATGATGGCTTTAAATATCTTCTTTTCTTGTTTTGAGATTGTGAGATTGACAAATCCTGTTGTTCACCATCGTCTCCTAGGCATGGTAGGGTGATGGAATCCCTTCGGATCATCACAATATTCCTTCATGTGTGGCTAGGTCAATGAAAAGTTCAGATTTGATTTAATTGCTTTATCTTCCAATTGGATAGGATATGACTCCAGTTCCAATTGTGTTTCTTGAATCAAGAAAGCTAGCATCCTAATAGCTATAAGTGGATCCCTAGCACCCTAGTTCCCTTTTGATTATTGAAATCCCATTCACAATTACTCCCTTATATTCCAGATTTAGATTTAAATATGCTTCTAGCTCTAGTTCTAATTATTTTCAGAATACGTATAAGTTTAGTCCTTGTGGATTTAACCTCGGTCTCACCGAGATTATTACTACATCGCGACCCTACACTTGGGGTTGTGAATAGGGGGCTATTGTTATAGGTAAAAATGGACTGACTATATGTACAAACTCGAAGACTATGGATTGCTTGAGGGTCGAAAATCACATCGGCCTCGGATACCGACCTCAGTATCGGTTACCAACTTTGAAGGTCGACCTCTGATACCGACCTTAGCCTCGGGTGCCAACTTTGACGTCGGATACCGACCTCGGCCTCGACCAAAAACACTGACCTCGGAGGTCGGCCTTAGATACCGACCTCGGCCTCGGTACTAACCTTAGCCTCGGAGGTTGGCCTCGGATATTGACTACTAGCTCGGAATACAAATATGCTTAGAATATATTGAGATAAAATCTTTGTCGTAGATCTCGGGGAGATAATCACGATGCATCTGGAAGAAAATCTCTTTCATAATACGCAATCACCGTCCACGAGGCATTGCCATATATGTCACTGCCCTCAAAAGCCTATAAATACACCTGTTGCCATGAGTAAAGGTATACACAACAAATATCTCGATTCTTCTACTACTCTTGCGAAACTACCTGACTTAGGCATTAGAGGGTCCCTGGCCTTAATCGGCGACCTCAATGTCTTCTCTTGTTTTCTAATAAATCATAGGTACTCCGGCTAACAGGAGGTGTGGAAGGATCAACCAAATTTTTGCATCAACATTATTCATCCATCATCTTATTACTGAGAAACGTAAATGCTATCACCATTGAAAGAAAAATTCCTAGCTCAAGGCAAAAATAATCAATCTGAAGGACTATCCCTTCCCTTCTAAATCGCCTGATCACTGTAACATTGGTGGCCGAACAATCAAAATAACATTCACAGGTCTAATCCTACTCTGGTTAGTTTGTGCCTAAGGTCACGAGCATTCAATCGATTCGAGTCGAGTATTTCTTTGGCACACTCGACACTAATCGTAATCGCACATGTTTGACCAAATTCATGTCACTCGTTACACATGTGGCCACACATTTGGATTGAACAACAACATGTTTTAATTCATGACACATCTAAGCTGGTATTTATAGTTTGGATAGTTTATTTTGAATTTGCAAGTATGATACGTTAAGTAAAAGTAAGCACAAAGAAGTTTTTGTGGGTAAATGTAAATAATTGGTTGGCTTTTGTAGGTGAAATTTAAACTATAAAACCAACCACGTTCTTAAATTCTTGAAGTCTCTTAAATATAATTAAAAGGTCTTTCATGTCTTTTGAATTTTTAATGCTCAACACCCTCCAAAGTCTAATTGTAAGGTTGGAAATGTCCAAAAATATAGCACATGGAAGAGTGTAGACACCCCACCGTGGGGAAACTAGACCGTCGACTATTCACCAGTCAACGACCACTTGGCATCGCAAATCTTGACTCGGGATTCCCTGACAAATTTCTGTCAGATTTTGCATGAAAGAATTTCGCTAAGTATCCGTTGGTCACCCATCAGCCCACGATTTTCAAGCCTATATAAACATGCATTTGCCCCTTGTCCAGGAGAGGCAGAAACGACATAAGAAATGGTATAATAATTTTATGATTTTTTTTTTTGCTCCTATTCCCCAACAACGAGGAGGTTCTGCCACCTAGGATCCACTTCAATAATCATACCTAAGCCTAGGTTCTGCCTTAGCTAGCTACAACAATCTGACTTAGTAAAGCCAATCTTGTTATGTTAAGAGTAGAATCAGGATTATGGACGTCCAATTATCCATTTTTTGATGTAAGAAAATGGTGTTTGACTTTGCTTTTTTCTTTCTCATATCTCAATCAAGCTCAGAACGCAGTCCATTCCGCACATTTCGTTACAAGCTAATCCTGCTTCTTGTTCATTTTTTCTTTACTGCATTTATTTTCTATTGCTTTATTTTATTCTGAGGTTCGAAACTGGGCTTGAATTGATTTTTCGAGCTCGAAAAAATTTCAAGCCGAGTTCGAGTTAGACCGAGCTGGACTCGACTCAGCTTAAAACTTGACTCGGACTTGACTCAGTTCGAATTGATTTGACTCGGATCGGATTCACTTAATATAAATATTATATATCTATATGTTTAAATAAATTATATGTTATATATATATATATATTGAAAACCATAAACCTAAACTCGAACTCAGCTCGAAGGCATATAATTGAAAACCATAAACCTAAACTCAAACTCAGCTCGAAGGCTTGAACTCGAACTTGGCTCGAAAGATCGAGCTCAAGTTCGTCTCGAACTCAGTTCAAGCTGGCCCAAGTTGCTGACTGAGCCAAGCAGAGCTGGCCAATCAGGCTCGATGATCGAGTCGAGGTGAGTTCCTCGAGCTGGGGTAGCCTACTGGCCAAGCCGAGTTGAGCTGGGCTATGCTCGGCTCGGTTCGGCTCGTGTACATCTCTACTTGCAGGGTTATGCGAAAGCATGGTCATATGACTAACATTTCTCACATATATATGATTTTCCTGAAAACTGCACGTCCCTTAGAGACTGCATGGAAGTGCTGGTGAGAGGAAGTGCCTAACCCATTCTTCTCTCGAAATCGAGACCCTTACCCAAGTCGTAGACCATATATCAAGAGTCATTCAAGCTGGAGAAGTTCACAATTCCCCATTCTAAGGTAGGACCACGAACTCGGACACACCATAACCTAATCGGCCAGTGACAACTCTAGTCTTTTAAACACCATTCGGAGGCCGTCCTTGGGAAAGGTATTGCACAGCCAAGGAAGCCGAGATGAGCCAAACATATCATATCCATTGGGCCGTTGTCACAAAAAAAAGAAAAAAGGATCAACTGCACACAATAACAAAAACACCACTAAGTGAAAAGGCAATCTTCCACCGCACATCCCACATTTCAGCCTGCGCGAACATACATCGGGGGGATGGCATTCACAAGGACTTAACAAATGATAACAATAACCTCATCATTAGAAGATCTTTTTTTTTTTTTTTTTTTTTCTTGTCGCACAAAGGGCCTAGCATTATGCATAGATTGTGTCAATATGTCCACTAAGGTTAGTCAACCATAAACATTGGACAAACAAAATATCAGGCTGTTTCGGCCACATCATAGAAAACAATGGACAACCACCCACAAACTTCTTAAATTTACATAGTGAGACAACTGATGGTTGGATTAACTTGATTTCTTTGGGTGTCCTATCTTCATGGTGAGGTGACTACGCTGACAGGGTTGAATGACATACACATACTATCATGGGCACACACATCCGCAACTAATTGCCCAACCCTAAGGGAAATGGTAAGTTGCTCAAAGATAATGGTACCAATAGACTTGGCCGGCAATCCCTAAAACAAACGAGAGGCATCTACAAGAATTGAAAATATATCGATACTTTGGTCCATAAGTGACATTCAAGTAATTCAAATTGAATTGTATATGATCCCTACTCATGGCTCAGTGGTAGAAAGAGTGCGTTTCAACACCGAGGTTATGGGTCTAAGTGCTCATGTGGTATGTGTTGGTGTGTGTGTTAAAAAAACTTAAAAAAAAAAAAAAAAAAAACTTGCACTTATTTAAGTATTTAACTGCTAGATTGGTGGACATCTACCGGATGGTTTAAAAAAATTCCCAACGATTTTGTCAAAATAAAACAAGTGTCATCTCATCTAGAGCTGGGTACTAACTGAGCTAGCTCAATTAATTGGCTAGACTCGGCTTGAGTAAGCTCGACTTGGCTCGGCTTGAAAGCTAGGTTCGGCCGAGCCGAGCTGTTTAATGGAATTTCAGCTGGCTGAGCTTGACTCGAGTCAGCTCAAAGCTCAGCCCCAACTCGAGTCAGTTTGGCTCGACTTGATATTTATATACTTTAGTTAATTATATATGTGTGTATTTTTTTTATATGTAAATATAATTAACTTGAAAGCTTGAACTTTAATTCGACTCGAGCTGCTAATCAAACCAAGCTGAGTTAGCCAGTATGACTCGAAGACCGGGTCAAGCCGAATTCGACTCAAGGTAAGCCGTTGGCCAAACTGAATCGAGCTTGGCACAACTCGGCTTAGCGTCCAGCTTTAAGAGACATTAAAGTAATTCAAATTAAATTATACAGTCCCCACTCATGGCTCAGTGGTAAAAAGAGCGCATTTCAACACTGAGGTCACGGTTCTAGGTGCTCATGTGATATGTGTGGGTTTGCGTCCAAAATAAATAAATAATTCACTTGTTTAAGCATCTAACTGCTAGATTGGTGGACATCTATTAAATGGTTTAAAAATAAAATAAAATCCAACGATTTTATTTCATCAAACAGGCCTATCTCATCAACCTTGAAATAAAAGAAATGAGATTGCGTGCTGAGTAACTCAGTAAGCTTTCAATCCAAAATTTAAGCATGTCCAAAGCTCAAGTGGGCCACACCTAAGGAACAATGGGAATAATGATTTCCACTTATGAAACCTTTTTAGGGCCTACAATAATGTTCATTTTCCATCCAACCTGTTCATAGGATCACACATACATGGATGAAGGGAAAACACAAATATCAGCTTGATCAAGATTTTTTCAACGGTAGATGTTCAATTCACATTGTTTCCTGTGGTGTGGTCAACTTGAGCATTAGATCTGCTTCATTTTTGGGCTCAAGCCCTAAAATTACATGATAAAATGGATAGACGGAGTGGATAAAATACATAAATCACAATGGTCCCATAGAGTTTACTCAGTGCGCAATCTCATAGTATAAAAATTGGGAGTTGTCCATTTTGGATGCTTGCATGAAAGCATTAAACGACAAAAGAACCCTCGGTGGATCCAACGGTCAGTCTACCCTATTCATTAGTTCCGACGTGCATTCAGGTTCAACCCTGCAAAAATCACATTTGATTGGACAATCCAATCAATTGCCATTCTTTTCTCACAGCCATCCATTTTCATGCCATGGATGGGATGAGTAGGATTGATAAAAGTGATGTTCCAGACACATAAAACATTCATAATGGTCCCCAACAAATAATATTATATTGGACTTTTTTTTTAAAATTAAAAATAAAGATCTTGACCATTTTATGTTTGTTGATGATTGATAGATGGCTAGAATCAACTGAGTGGTCTGATTTTGCATTGTGGCCCAAAATTCACATTGATTGGATGATATAAGTCTATTGATCTTGCCTGTTGAATTTTGAGTTTTTTGATCACTCACTAAATTACTTCTAACCATCCATTTGGTAGACACCAACCGGATGGTTAGGATTGATCAATCAATATGAACTTTGATTTTTGGTCCATCCATAATGTGCCCCATGTATTGGATGGTCTGGATATGTGTGCCACGTGTAAGGAAGATAAGTCACCACCATTTTGAAATTGGCTGTGATGAAATCCGGAGCGAATTAGGTGCGCCCCGCCGCAGTTCACACGGTGCAGCCCTGACTGTGGGGTCCACCTTGATGTATGTACTGTATATCCATTCCGTCCATCCGTTTTTCCAGATTATTCTAAGTAAATATCCCAAAATAGAAGCAGATTCAAATCTCTGGTGGACCAGGACATAGGAAACACTAGTGAGTGATCTTTAACAACTTCTTGGGGGAATAAAATTTTTGGATTAAGCTGATATTTGTTTTTTTTTTTTTTTTTTTTTTCCCTTCATCCAGGTCCGAGTGACCTTATCAACGGTTGGATGGCAAATAAACATTACGGTTCTCATTACAGTGGGACCTGGAAAGTTTTTAATGGTGGGCATTCAATCACCCCTGCTACCTATGGTGTGGTCCTCATGAAAATGAATCTCCTTCAATTTTAGGATTATGTACTAAAATGAGCTGGAAAATGGATGGAAGGTATGGATATACAATACATACATCAAGGTGGGGCCCACGGTCAGGGCTGCACCGTTTTGGGTGGGGCCCTGCCGCACCTAATCCGCTCCCACCGATCTCTGTCTTGAGATTTCTCAAACTGTTGTGTTT
Source organism: Magnolia officinalis (assembly GCA_021015155.1). NCBI lineage: Eukaryota > Viridiplantae > Streptophyta > Magnoliopsida > Magnoliales > Magnoliaceae > Magnolia > Magnolia officinalis. The sequence goes on along the minus strand of JAJHSJ010000002.1, from coordinate 24,366,017 downwards.
CGGGTGTGGCCCATCCATAGAGCCAACATAACGAACCGTTCAATTCACCACCCTACATAGCACGTGTCGAGAGATGTAGTGCGACGTCAGGCAAAACAAAAGGGGTTTAAAATCTGGATTAAATCTAGACCGTTGCCTTGCACTGCACACGTGAGGCGGTTGATCCAGACCACCCATCTAGTGGGTCCTACTATAGTTGAAGATGCCGAAGGGTCCCACCCATCAGTTTCAAGACCACCAAAAGGATGGCCAAGATCAACCAGTTAGTGCAATTTTTAACAGTGAGTCATCTAATACGTGTGCAACCCACAAGATGGACGATCCAGATCCACTACTCCCACTTGTCACCAAAATGAGTACCATAGGGTTCACTAAATAACCCAAGATCTCAAGAGTTGTTTGGCAAGTGTGCATTGCCATGAATTAAAATTCAAACAATTCCCTTGTTATGTCTGATAGCCTGCAATTAGAATTTATTATAATTCAAAAATTGTGTTTGGATGCCTGCATTTAAATTCTACAATATATACTCAAATGATTTTAAATTTGATTGAGTATCTAATGTCCTAAATTATCATACATATGTGGCATTTGATAATATTGTCGCAATAAGGTTGTTAAGATATATACTTTGCTAAAAATGAAAAAAATTCAAGCATAACATTAGACAATATGACTCGCTTATGTTTTTAATTGTTCATTACATGTCTAAAGTTTGGATAGTTTGAATCATTCCATTAGTGTGATTTTAATAATCTAAGTAATAATTGGATTGTTTGGAGTGTTATTAGTAGTCTAACATTTATTACTTACATGATTCTCTTGTCTTTAAGAAGGAAGCTATCTTTCTATTTATCCTCCATTTAAAATGTGTTTATCTTTTCTTTTACATTGCAAATACATTATAAATAAATAAAGATTAACTTTCACTATAGTTTGAAAAGAGAGAATAACTTTTGTACTTGCCTCTCAAAAATCATGATTACATAAGTGGTAGAATGAGTGAAAGATACCTCGTTTCAACACTGAGGTCTTGGCATCGATTCCTAGTGGGGGTGGCTAACTGTGAGTGTGAACTGATAATGGGGTGTACTAAACAACAAGCTAACAAAAAATAATAATAATAATAATAATAAATTAGATAGAAATTGCATCCGATTAAATCTTTAGGGCCCACTGTAACTTATTTTAGGACATGAGCCAAAAAATTGAGGTAGGTTAGAAGCTCAATTAGACCACACCACCAGAAAAATGGGAGATAATGACCGCTGCGATTGAAGTCACATGGACATTGATTCAAAACTTGTATGGCTCTCAGGAAATTTTCAATGGCTAGCATTCACTTTCCCTTGTTTTTTGTGGTGTGGTCACATGTACTTTGGATCTATGGGTTGCAATTACAGTGTAAATGTTAAATACTTAATTACCATTTGTTTTTTTGGAAAAATAAAAATACAAATTCAGGCGCTTACACCATTTCAGCAAATCAGATTGATTTCCTGATTTCAAAACCCACCCCAAAATAACTTTCCATTTACCATGCATTCAATTTCAGATGCGCATTACATACTAGCAAACTTGTATTTGGATGGTGCTATGTAGGCGCACCATTATGTATGAGTTTTCTGGATACCATATGTTATGGGAAAATCTGAGCCGAATCCAACAGAATCCAACAGAGGCCGACTTAGAGAAGTTGACAAATAGAGCCTTGGACTGATAGTAGTACATCCGAACCGACCTGATTCCAAGTTCCTTTGTAGAGCTTTGATACTGACTTGGAACCCGGGAGAAGCCACTACACATCCAACCCGTCGGCTCCAACTGGCATCAGCTTGCTCACGAGCTCGGAGGGTCATGAGCGAAACCGACTCTCGGATGAGAATGTGGCCGAAGATTACGCTAAAGGATTAACTCCAATAATGTATGTATAGAGAGTCGTCCAGTGCACGATTTCAGGGTAACGGCTGACATCAGCGCACGGGTAGCTTCCGCTTGATGGCCGTGATCGTGCCGAGATTGACGGACACGTCCTTTCTAATACAAAGGTATAAATAGAGGACATAAAGACAGAAACAAGTACGCAAAATCTCTCACCCAAAACCTACCCACACTACTTAGACCCAGATTCCTAGCTTGACTTTGGCATCGAAGGGTCCCCTACTCTAGCCAGGGTCTCCTTTGTCCTTCTCCTATACAGGCTTACAGGACTCGGCGGACGTATTCGGAGCTCGGCGAGGGTGAACCAGATTTTTGCATCAACACCATCCATCTATTTTAGATCATTATTTTAGAGCATGAACCCAAAAATGAAATAGATCCAAGTCAGGTGAGCCATATGACACCAAAATAGTGGTGGAACGCCCATCATTAACAACTTACCAGGGCCACTGTAATGTTTATATGTTGTTCAACCTGTTGGTTAGATCACAATGTAAGGAAACCACAAATATCAACTTGATCCAAAAGTCTCCTCACCTCAGGAAGTTTTTGATGGTGGGTGTTCAATCACCGCTGTTTCCTATGGTGTGGTACACCTGAGAATTGGATCTGCCTCATTTTATTTTTATTTTTATGCCCTTACAATGAGCTAGAAAATCGATGGACAGTGTGGATAAAATACATCAATCATAGTGGGGCTCATCCCTTAAATCTTTCCAGTGACACCAGGGGTGTCAATGGGCTGGCCCGGGCGTAAAAAAATCAGATTTTTTAATTGGGCCAGTCCGAAACAATTCAAAATCCGAGCTGAAACCTACCTCAGGCCCAGCCTGTTAACAGCCCTAGACCAATCCAATTTACTTACTCCACTCACCTCAACCAAACGAGAAGTACACTCAGTCGAGTGCACTTCCTCACACGTAGAAAGAGGAGCACATGTACCAGATCTGGAACGCCCCATCAGTCGATCTGTGCTGTCCTAAGAAATCATGCAGATGAGATCATCTTCTGCCCACACGTGCACGAGTATCACTAATGGTCAGGATGGATGGTCCACAAATTACATCTACAAGTGTGTCCCATCTGATTATTATATCCGCCTAATTCTGGATGCAGTTAATTTAATTGATATAGCGAGGGACACGGACGAGCGGCCTAGATCCCAAACCTCTAAGTTCTGATCTTTTAGCCACCCCCTAGCCATTCCTCTTGACCTTTCCGATCCCTAAGCCTAACCCAGATTGGTCATGGTTCAGTCCGTGTTTTAGCCTATTCAAGTTCAAGCCAAAGATCAAATCATCTCATACAAGCATTCACCATCATGACATCCATTCATTTCTCAACCGCCCTTCTTCTCTAAATCTCTAGTGAACGTATGCTCTATGACTTGCCGTACTACAGATCTTATCACATTAGAAATTCCTAGTGACCTAGTCCACTTTTCTTTTCTTTTTTACATAAGCATCATTACATCCACTTTCTAGACACGTCGTTGGACGTATGCTCTATGGCTTACCGAAATCTCGGATCTTGCTGCATCAGAAATCTGCGTGTGTGCCTAGTTCTATCTCATCTCCAGCATTCATCATTCCTTGAGATTGTTTTCCACAGAGAGGGTGTCTAACATCTTCCCTCTTTGTAAGTGAGGTCCCTTACCCAGAATCTTAGATCGCAGATCAGGAGTCAATCTAAGGTAGGAGAGTCTTCGGATTTTTCCAACCTTACGTATTCTGCGGGTTCTAGCCGACTACGGGATTTTGAGATTTATTAGCTAGTAGCGACTCCAACATCCACGAATCAGCCTAAGCACCCCCACAAAGCAAACCAAAACACCACCAATCAGCGTGGGTGCCGATTTTCAGCGTTTACAGAATGACGACTCCACTGGGGATTTGCGCTAGCTCTCACTAGCCGAGACCCGAATCGAAAGTGTATGGTACTTTAATCTCAAGGGACATCATCACTGCATTCATACAAAAAAAAAAAAATCAATCTTTGGCTTACACTTGCTTAAGCATAAATTCGAATCATGACCACTCGATCTCGGGCATCCATGACTTCTCAAGCTACCCATGAAGAAGAGCCGACAGCTCAGCCAGCTCCTGAAACATCAACACCAGCGCTAGCACCAGCACCAATGCCAGTACCTCCGACTGTTCTAACAAATCCTCTAGACAATGTAACCATGAGTGAGATAGCCCAAAGTTTCCGAGCACTGCAAGAAATATTGCTTCGCCTAGTGCCAAGTGCTGCGCCAAACACACAGGCAACACAGCCTAGTGTGCAAAACTGCTCAATCCCTCAAACTCCATTCGCTTTCTCCCTCATCCCTCCAACAAATCCCGTACTCCCTCTTCCAGAGGAGTCAGCACAGCCGCAACAACAACCAACAAATGGGAGCAATCCTCCCACACATCACTACCCAACACATCTTAACACTCAGGTTACGACACAGGTTCCCCCTAACGGGAATCACAGACAAGAATTGGCGGATGCCCATGAAGGGGGCCAGTTTCGAGTCCAGCTCACTCCCCCTAACGAGAGCAACATTCTGGAATTGGTAGATACTCCAGGCGGGAGCCATTTTCGAACATCACACCCTCCCCCGAAAGGGAGTGACATTCAATTCTAGCTACCTCTCGCCACTGGGAGTCCATCCTCTTTTCAGTAACCCCATATTCTCAGAAACCAAGGGGTCGAAGAAGTCGATCCATATGAGGAAGAAGCAGCGCAAGCCCTATAACAAGGGGCAAGGTATCCACAACACAGCAAGTCAGAAATCGAGGAGCTACGGGAACAACTACAGATGGTGCAAAATTAATTGCAAAGGCAGCAATGAGTAAATCATCCATCCACCAAATTTAGGGACCTGTGTCCCTTTCCAGATGCTCGGGTGCCTCCAAACTTTGAAATACCCAAATTCAAAAGATACGATGATAGTGGGTGCCCCACAACACATCTAAAAGCGTTTTGTGGGGAACTCAATGCGACTCTTTCAGAAATCCCTTAAGAGAGATGCTTTAGATTGGTATACATCGCTGGATAGACATCAGATTAGGACCTGAGAAAGACTTTCTCAGGCATTCATCGACAGATTTTCGTACAATCTAAACATGGCTCCAAGGGGGGTAGATCTGGTTGCCTTAAGACAAAAAAGCGACGAATCACTGTCAGCATACGTAAGATGATGGCGGGCTATGGCAGCCCGAATAAGAAACCCCATCAATGATGAAAAGTAGATATCCATGATTGTCCATTCGACAAATCCAAACATTTCGGGATATCTAATCTCATACCCATACGTAAATTTCTCCTAGCTCATTCGAGTTAGAGAACAAGTGAAAGATGAGATCAGAGCCGGGACCATTTCTCCATAGCCGCATCAAGCCCCCTCAATCAAAGAAACAAAGTCGAGGGAAACCTGTCAGATATGGGAATGAAAACAGCACTGATCTCACACAACGCATCACTGAGGTCAACAACATCGTCGCCAACACTCAAGGCAACTAGTATGCTTCGCAACCGGAACCACAACGACAAAGACAATACCAATTAGACCAAACCCAACAGGGATATCAGGCGCGGCCTCCTCAATCAGCCACAACAGCCTAAGGGAAATGCGTAAAATCCGTATAGGCAGGCCATGTTGGGCAGGAAGTTCACTTCACTCGTACAAACGTACAGTCAGGTCCTGACAACGTTAATGCAAAGGCAACTCTTGACACCACTCCAGCCGCGACTTCTGCCAAATCCCCTGCCATCGGGATACAATGAAAACCAGTATTGCACATATCACCAGGCTCCTGGTCATTTAACAGACCACTGTTTTACCTTGAAACATTCGGTCCAAGATTTGATCGAGAGCCAGAAGATTGCGATCACCCCGCAAGCTGGCAGTACCATTCTGTCACACCCCAAACTCGGAAAATGGGCTCACAAAATTCTCGATCGCCGAATCTGGTGCCGATAGCCTCCGTAGTACCCCATTCTCAGCTCCCAGCGCCCATACGCCAGATTCCGATCCTGAGATCCTACAAGGAGGATTTTCAGTATGATTTTTTTTTTTTTTGTAATGGAGCATAACCACAAGTATACCCAAGTCACAAAACAACATCACCACATATCCACTATATCAAAAACTTTTAAGTACAATGCAAAAGGGAAATACAGGGTGATCAAAAAGCTCCAAAAAGAGATCTGATACGCGCTTTCTGCCTCAGTGCTGCTGTTGTCCAATGGCACCTGCACACAACGGTCGTGCATAAGCTTACAAAAGCTTAGAGGGTGTGTACGTGTGTGCGTAAGACAAGTGTCAAGTATACAATATCAGAGTAATGCGAAAATATGTGGTAAGTCCATGAATGCTGTCAGCTGTACCAAAACTATGTAATGTAAGACATGAATGCTATCGGCTATATCAAGGCCATGCGATGCGAGGCCTATTTAGCCAAATGTCATTTGCGAAATGTGAAACAAGCATGTCAGTACTCATCAAGTACACATATCAGTATAGTTCGCCTCTAGATATCACCGGGGTCTAATACACCTCACACTGACTGCCTCCTCCCTAGCTGCATAGTCAAGCAAGTGGAAGAGACCGCACTATCCGCCTGACCAGTAGTCTGCCAATACCTACCCAGCTCATCGATAGCGGAATCATTTGCGAGCTGGTCAAACTCAGCCTAGCTAATAGCCCCCTCACTCAGGCGGATAAGGCCACACCCCCTTCCAATTGACCACGACACAGTGGGAGACGCGACCTACTGGTATTCGGCACTCGGGCGCTCGTGTATACACTCGGTCTAGACGTTGGAGCATCTCCTGGTATCAAAAACGTTTTGGGACTTTCACCCAAGGACATCCTAAGTGCCCACAGTGCTAGAACAAAGTATTTTCGGTATCCAATACGGCCATCCACAATGTGCCTGTGGAGCCTCGGCCCTGATGTCGCTAGGGCGTGCAGTGATCAAGTCACACATATGCGAGATGCATGAGTCACACCGTACAATCATGCAGCAATCTCATGCGACCACCCATCATGTGGGCACTCCGTCTCATAAGGAGTCCCGTAAATGTCTCATCCCAACGGCTTATGCTATGATCAAACATTCCCCATATCAAGCATACATATGATGCGTATGCGCATGAATCATGAAAATGTACTAAGTATGTCCAAAGTAATGACTATCCTTACCCCGAAGATGGGCCTAGACGCTTACACATACCGGTATGGGCCTATCAATGGGCCCTAAGGAGATTTATAATGCGGACATTAAACCAACATTATTCTACAATGTGGACGTCAAACCAACATTGCTCCCAAGGCATGGCCCGCCATAAAATGTTATTACACAAACCATGGGGATCACACATTGCAATGGACCCTAAGGATAACCCATTGGGCCTCGACCCATGGGCCTTAGATACATCAAATGGGCCACCTCATATGGGCCTTTTATAAATCAAGTGAGCCACATTAATGGGCCTTATGTACATTGCAATGGGCCATAACCCATGGGCCCTTCAATACATTAAGACGGCCTAATCATATGGGCCTTACATGTATACCAAGGTGGGCACACCAAAATACAAGTGGTGATGATGATTTCCACCATTAAAATCCTAAGGCCCACCAACAGATATATATTATATAATATAATATATATACGTACAGTATAATATATATAATATATATATATATATATATATATATATATATATATAATATATATATATATATACACCATATACACATACACCACACACACGCATGCACACAGCACGCACACACACACGTGCACACACACGCATCACACACACGCACACACACACCGCGCACACACATCACCATCCATGACCGTGGACGGTGAAACACATACATCACTGTGGGTCTCACGTGGGGCCCACCATAATGTTTATCTTCCATCCAACCCGTTCATAAGGTCGTACGGACCTGGAGGGAAAGGAAAAACCAAATTTCATCTTGATCCAAAACTGCAGTGGCCCAAAAATAGGTTTCAAAGGTAACCATTCAACCTCGTTGTTTTCTCTGATGTGGGCTGCTTGATCGTTGGATGTCGTTGAAATTTGGAGGGGACCCACCTCAGTAGGTGGCCCACTAAATGGACGGTGTGGATAAAATAAATACATCATGGTGGGGCCCATGGCTGAGGGCCGTGGGACCTGCTCGTCCTCCGCCCGCCAGCAGCAGGCGCTGCCTGCGTCTCTGACAGCAGCAGCGTTTGCTGCTGCAGACTGCAGTAAATTTTTTTTTTTTAAAAAAAAAAAACCTATTTTTTTGTAGTTTTTCGGTGGTAGGGCCTGCATCAAGTGAATCCGACCCACCCAATGGATTCCATAGTCCATAGTCCATCCATCAAGCCCAATATTGGGCATCTTTTGGCGTGTAGAAAAATTCAGGTGACTTTAAACGGTGAGAATCAATGTTTGCTAAAGCATGACTCACTAGAAAGTTGGATCAGCTTCATTTTTCGGCTCAACGCCTAAAATGAGCTGGTAAATAGGATGGATGGCGTGTATTGAATCCGTTCATCAAGGTGGGGCTTGTAAGAGTGACCCACCCAATAAGCTTGTGAAACAAGCTCATATTTGTGTTTTCATTTCAGTCCAGGGACGTCCCTAGACATGGACGGCCTATGCATAATGCATGCACAAGGTGGGCCTTGCTCCTGTGGGCCACCAAATGGATGAATGGTAAGGATAAAACATACATTAAGGTGGGGCCCATCCAAGTGGGTCACATGGCCACCTCATCACACACAAAGATAAATAATAAATAAATAAAAGAGAGGGAGAGAGAGAGATAGAGATAGAGAGTGGGACACATGTGATGGAGGGACCCCGACACTATGGGCCCTCCTTTGAAATCAACCATACATCAAGTAGTAATCAAGGTGGCCCATCGGCCACATCTTAGGGTCCAAAGTGAGATCCACACCACTGATCGGTAGGCCTCACTTGGCCCATCATCAAACAATGAAATCTAGCCTATGGAAGCACCCACACGTCGATCTTCTTGGTCCATCGGAAAGCCAATCTCTTAGTGTCTCACTTTGATGGTGGAAGATGAGGTTTGAATGGTTAGGATGATGGTTAAAGGGATGAGAAAGGTGGGCCACCAAAATCACTCTTTTCTCTCCATGGGAAGGCTTGGACGAGAGCCTCTTCTCTTGCTTGGGAAAAAGTGATGAGAAATGAGGGAGAGAGAGTGTAGTAAAGAGAGGGAGAGAGTAGCTTAGGTAGGCCATGATTATTTGTAAGAGAGGGTGGCTTGCAATAAATGGTTGTAAGAGGGCTAAGGGTAGGGTGGCTAGTCATAAGTGCTTGTAAGAAGGCTAGGGGGTAGGGTGGCTATAGCTAGGGTGATGTCATCCATTACCCTCATAATTACTTAGGGATTTGTACCACATGGGATGGGTGGGTCCCGCAATGTGCGGTCCACGGTTATTATAATGTATGGTCCACATCTTATGATCTAAGCGTCGGATTAGCGCACGAGACGTGACGTTGGAGTTGCGGCGACGGCGCGGTCGCTAAGATACAAGTCTCGGGTTAAGCTGATTCAAATATACAGGATATGACTTAGGATCGATCGTAAACGTTGATTATACGTCGTACGTTGCAGGAATTCGACGGGAAGGATCGTGAAGTCGACGGAACAGTACAAACTAGGATATGGGTTTTTACACACTCAAGCCAACATCCTTCAGAATCCCTTACCATCGCATCAAGTAGGACCCAACACATCTGACATCTTTACCATCAATAGCATTGAAAAGGAGCATCCCACATATTCCTCCCCACACATCATTTCATACAGGCAATCATGTTCGATACAACAAATCGGACATGGGAATACCGACAGGCACCTCCGCCTGGGCCACAGGTATTCCTTGAAGCAGCACCAACATCACCACTCCTCATCCTTGAAGCAACACTAACAGTATAACCTCTCATTTTCCAAAATGCGTTAACAACGCCCACCAGGTCACAATCTTAGCCTCCCTCTCTCCAAGGGGCATGTCCAACCCCATCCTTGGCATATTCAAACAGGTCGAATTCTGAACCCCTCATTTTTCTGATAGGCTCCCCCGATCTACCCCAGCTAACCTTGCAGGGACACCCCCCAGTCCAATCCCCAATTCTCTAATGCCTCACCAATTAGCACATGCCCAAAGATCCCTCCTTCACAAAGCACTCATCAAGAGGAGAAGGAAAATCCGCTGTCAAACCCCCCCAGGATCCAGTCATACTCCAAGTGAAATTATTGAGTCCAGCACAAACGGTTCCGACAACGAATTCATAGCCTTAAGACCCGGTGATATATTTGGAAGGAAGGATGGTTCCCTCCTATAACATAAATGCAGTCCCATGACACTATCCAGAGTATGCCGAAGTAGGTAACAATGGTAGATATTTCAGGAGAGATAATCAGAATCTGAAAGAAACCAGGGGAACTTTGTCGGGAACAACCCACAAGGCTGACGCTGCTTATGACATAGCAGCTCAGCTCAAATCCATTTTCGCACAAATTTTCATCTAGGAACTCTTGTGCACGTCAAGATCGCATTGTGAAATCTTTGCAAAAACTCTGAATGATGCACATATCTCTCCTGACGTACCTCCAGAAATGGTGACAAGCATGATCCGACAACTCCTCGCACCACGAGCTATCGCCTTCTCTGATGATGAGTTGCTACCTGAAGGTCGCAAATATGAGCGCTCACTTAATGTAACACCCGACTTTTTAGGACTCAAGTACACAACCCGTTTCCCTGAGTGTTAACCTTAAAGGATGGTCAAATTCAATATATAATAATTTTCTTTTATCAGAGTTAACAGACGAGCGTAGGATGGACAAATCAACATAAAGGAAAGTCTTCATTTATATTTAGGATATACAATTAGCTGCCTATAATGACTTATACAAACCAATGTCTTGATGAAACAACTACAAGAATTACGAAATTTAATACATGAGAAGTATATAAAAAAAAATACATTTAAACAGAAGCCGCAAGATCGCGCAACTTCTCTTGACGATACAGTCATGCATCTCTGGCACTTGTACCCAGCTCCTCATCAATCTGAACCTGTAAATCACTTAAGCCCCTATGCTACCTGTTCGGTTTATATTTATTTGATGGATGAGTGGCCAACTCAGTGTCAACTCCCCTCAAGATTACACACCGTTGCATTAGGTAAGCGTAGTTATAAAAACATGGCAATGCATACAAAAAATACATGATGCAGTCTTATTAAATGCATGGATGCGTGAGTGCATCATTGACATGGGATGCAGATCCCGCTGTCTAAATAAATGGTCACCCTAAGAGAACTAGTTCACTTAGAAAAATACACAAAGGTACGCTCGAGGAGCACCAACTATCCGGAAAAGACCGTAATATAAATTTCCTAAGGAGAATTTAATCACCCGGAAAAGACCATAAAACATACATGGCCCGAGGGAATTTAATCACCCGAAAAAGACCATAAAATATAGATCGCCCGAGGGGAATTTAATCACCCGAAAAAGACCATATGCTATGAAATGCATGATTAGCCCAACCGTTATTAGTCTGTTTTCAACCAGTAGGTTTAATAAGCTCAAAGGTCACTACAGAGAGCTTAGAGCCCAACGTAGGCCGACAGCTCAGGCATAGTGTCTCATTCCACCCACCGTCCCTGACTCATGAGGCTACTACCTTAGGATGTTTAATGAATCCCAATCGACTAATGGTCAATCATGTTCAGTATATGGGGCTTACCATCGCATGGTTGCGCAAAATAAAATATCGAACCCATGTAGGGTAAATACCAAACCAAAGCCACATAGGGCGATATCGAAACAAGCCACCTAGGGTAGATATTAAAATAAGCCACATAGGGCAAGTACCAAAACCATGCGATAAAAGACCATCCTTGAAAACCGTAGGACACAACAACCCTGGATGGTAGGCCCACATCAATGGTTAATTTAGACCATCATTTAATAACCACTAGAGCGAATGTCCATTGCAATCACCGTCAATCCAGTTACATCCCAAGTATGGGTGTACATTTATAAGTGGGGGGTTTCCCACTAATGTACCAGTTTAAATCTCAAAAGCAATCCACAAGTAATCCAATAGCATGAATTAAACATACAAGATAAACATTAAGCATGTAAGGTAGCAATTCAATTCCAACAATTTAACATGTACGACTATGAGATAGAGATATCAATTATAAATTAAAATAAAGACTATAACTTAAGCTAATGAGAAAATGGAAAGCTCAAGGGGAAGAATCATCACCTTATTTGTCGACTCGCCTTCTAATGTTATTAGGAAGTGCGCACGCTCTTAAACTTTGATCCTACCACAGATTATAAACATGTATGGTTAACTCAAGGTTCTATAAGACTATCTATGGTCTAGATTATACCCTAGGGTTTAATTTACTTAGGTCTAGGATTTTACCCTAGAGTTTTAGGTCTAGTCTAGATTTTTAGGGCTTGAATCCCAGTGGTGCGTAATTAATTTTTAATGTTAATTTAATAGTTATAAAATATTTATTATCATCAATGTTACAATTAGTGCTAGCTATCGCAATAATGCCAATCATTATGATGATATCTAATTGTAAAATCTACTATTAATGACAATATTTAAGCATGATAAATAAAATGCCAAATATTTAATAACCGTAAAATTTCTTATTTATTTATAATAACCAATATAGGCATGGATAACCTTCTAATAGTTAATCATGCTATATGATTGCAACCATCATAGCAATACTAATGATAGTAAATAACTATTAGGATCTACTATTACGATAATACTTAAGAATGACAAGGCAATACACTAGTATTTAATAATGATATTATTTTATTTCATTTTATTTTTGCCTAACATAACTAACATTAATATAGATAATTTACTAATGGCTATTCATATCTAATATTCCTAGTAAAGGTATTAATCAGTCAATACTAATTATGATGACTCACAAGTTCATATCTGAATGTACCAAAATTATCTAACATCCTTATAATGTCTAATAATGTTTTAAATAATACAAGTAGTAATAATAACATCCTTACTAGCAATAGTGAAATAAGGGCTTGCATTAGGGAAATCAGGCTCATCAATCTTGGTCCATCAATATGGCCTGGATTGGGCCCAAAATTATTCCTCAACAAGGGCCGAGCTGGGCCTTGCCCTGGGCCCAGCCATTGGGTCCCATATCAAGTCCAGAAACGGGGCTAAGTAGCACATTGTTGTCCCCTCCTCAGGCCCGGCCCAATGGCCTTAGACATTGATGGGCTGGGCCTGAAATGTGGCTTTAAAAATTCTGGGCCCACATCAGTCTTTGAGTAAGGCCCATAGAAATTCAAGGTGAGGCCCATCGTTATGTGGGGCGGCCCACCCTTCTGAAGAGCACAGGGTCCACTGCCTCTCGAGTGGTGCGGCCCATTAAGCTACAACTCAGGTGCGGCCCACCGTGAATTGCCTGTCCTAGGCCAGGACTCGACTACTTGGCCCAAAGGAGATCTGGTTTCACTCCTCTTACGGCCCATCTGAGAACCATCCTCGAGCCCAGCTCGTGGCCCATCTGGAGCCTTGGTTTGAGTTCAATCTAGGCCCTGCTGAGGGATGTTTTTCAGCACAAATCATGGCCTGATGAAGGCCCGTTATCAGCCTCCCACGCTGCATGAAGAAGGACTGATTTCGACCCATTTACACGGTCTGACAAAGACTTGATTGCAGCCTGCTCATGGCTTGCCGTGAAAGGTGTGGCCGACTGAGTTCGTTGAGTGTGGTCCACTAGCTGTGGCTGAGTGGCACGCTGAGTCAGAGCTCGGTCCGACCAGATTGTTACATTGCTGGTGCTGTTGGACTTAGCGCTACACAGCCGAGCCGGTTTACAAATTGGCTGGATATTATAGCGGCATGAATTCTAACCTGATGACGGGTCTTTTGGGTGTCTGGATTAGGTCCGGCCCATCCATTCGAAGTCTGCTGGTGGAGAGGAATGTGGACAGTGGCACTCGCTGCTGGATCTAAACGGCGAGCTGACCCGATCCGACTCGGCGACTACATAGCTTCTTTCCTTTCTTTCTCACCCTCTCCTCATCACTCCACCTTCCTTTTTCTCAGGTTGTAGAAGGTTTGGACTTGCCATGACAACAACCCGACTCAGTTCCTAACCCGATTCGAGACATTTGGTGCAGCTCGAGCAGGGAAGAAGAATGCTGCCATTAATGGCGAAACCTCTCCCATTGCTTCTTTCTCTGATCCGACTATTGTGGGTGGTGTAGATGGGCTGAGAGAAGCTTGGAGGATGGAAGGAATGGAGCTTGGATGCCGTTTGGTTGGTGGGGTCGAATCATTCAATGTAGTCATCAACACGCTGGTAGATAATACTATTGGTAGTCTCCAACTACCCGGAATGGCTCGCAAATATTGTACCAGTTCCAAAGAAGGACGACAAAGTCAGGATGTGCATCGACTTTAGGGACATCAACAAAGCAAGCCCTAAAGATGATTTCCCTCTGCCTCACATCGACACGCTGGTAGATAATATTGCTGGACACAGATCTTCTCTTTCATGGATGACTTCTCCGGCTACAATCAAATCAAGATGGCCGTCGAGAACGTGAGAAGACTTCTTTCACCACAACCATGGGGAACTTTCTGCTATCGGGTTATGCCCTTCGGGTTGAAGAATGCAGGAGCTATATATCAGTGAGCCATGACTGCCTTGTTCCACGATATGATAAATAAGGAAATAGAGGTCTATATGGACGACATGATCGTCAAATCTCGCACGATCGAAGGACATTTCGAAGACCTCAAAAAGCTCTTCAACATACTAGAAAAGTTCAAGCTCCGCCTTAACCTGTAAAAATGTGTCTTCTGGCGCGACCAGAGACAAACTGTTAGGCTTCATCGTCAGTGAAGATGGCATCCGAGTGTGGATGAGACTAAAACCAAACCAAAGCAATCATCGAGATGCCCTCACCCAGTACCGAAAAAGAGATTCGGGGTTTCCTCGGGAGGATCCAGTACATCAGCCGATTCATCGCACAACTCACGCCCATCTGCGAGTCCATATTCAAGCTTCTAAGGAAGAATTCGCCAAAGGAATGGAATGACGACTGTTAAGTGGCTTTCGACAAGATCAAGAAGTACCTGTTAAATCCTCCAGTGCTCATGCCACCTATCTCAGGTAGGCCCCTACTACTGTACATCTCTGTCACAGCAAAAGCAATCAGATGCATTTTCGGCCAACATGACGACTCAGGAAGAAAGGAGTAAATGATCTACTATCTAACCCGATGGTTCACAAGCTATGAAGCCAAATACTTCAGCTTAAAGAAAACATGCCTCGCCCTAATCTAGGCGACGTAACGGTTACGATAATACATGATTGCTCACCCAATCCTTCTGCTCGCTCACATAGACCCGTTAAAGTACCTGTTCAAGAAATCGGCACTAATGGGAAGGATCACAAAATGGCAACTACCTCTTTCTGAGTTCGACATCACCTATGTCACTTAGAAGGTGATTAAGGGGCAAGCACTGGCCAATCATTTAGCAACACACTCTCTGCCAGATTACCAACATCTGAAGACCTTCCCCGACAAGGACATTCTCCTAATTGAGGAAGAAGAAGAAAGAAAGGCATGGCGAGTGGACACTCTTCTTCGATGAAGCCGCAAACTCAAAAGGGAGTGGGGTAGGAGCAATACTTTACTCCCCCATTGACGTCCCAATTCCCATATCTAGGCGATTAGCATTCCATTGCACCAACAATGTGGCTAAATATGAAGCATGTATCGCTAGTATAAGAGAAGCCATAATTCTCAACGTGAAGAAATTACAAGTCTTCGGAGACTCACAACTCATCATCAATTAGACGAATGACGACTAGAAGACAAAAGATGAAAAGTTGATCCCGTATCACGTCTATCTAGAGAATCTAACCGAGGAGTTTGAAGAGATCACATTCTCTTACATGCCCCGAGCCAAGAACCAATTTACGGACGCTCTGGCTACCCTCGTCTCAATGCTGGAAATTCCAAAAGGAGTTGCTAAATGAGAACTCACGTTCTGCTTACAGATCAACGAAGCTGAAACCTCTTCGAACGATCAGCCTTGGTACACAGACATCAAGGAATATATCGTGCATCAAATGTACCCAGAAGGGGCAACGTCAACCGATCGTCGCACTATCCAACGGCTAGCGGCCCAGTTCACGATCACCGTGGGCATCTTTTACAAGCGATCCTTCAATCAAGTCCTTCTCCATTGCGTGGATAAAACAGAAGCAGCACAGATCATGTCATAAATCCACGAAGGACTATGTGACCCACGCATGTACAGACACATGATGGCAAAGAAGATCCTACGGCTCGGTTACTACTAGTTAACGATGGAGACAAATTGCTGCAAACACGTCAAGAAATGCTTCAAGCATTTGGAACATGCGAATCAGATCCATGCGCCTGCTTCCGAACTCTACAACATAACAAACACCATGACCCTTATCTATATGGGGACTTGACATTATCGACAAGGTCAAACCCAATACTTCAAACGGTCATGAGTACATCCTGGTGGCTGTAGATTACTTCACCAAATAGATAGAGGCAGCATCCTACACTACCATCGCAACATCGCATGTGATCAAGTTCATGAAGAACATTATCATTAGCTGATACGGGATCCCTCATGTCATTATTACAAACAACGGGACTCTGTTCATCAATAAAAGGATGAATGATTTTCTTGACAAATTAAAAATTCAACGTCATCGTCAAGCCCCTACCGTCCTCAAATGAATGGTGGGATCGAAGCTGCAAACAAGACTATCATCCGCATACTGAAGAAAATGGTCAAAACATATCGCGATTGGTTGGAAATGCTCCTATACGTACTCTGGGCTTATAGGACGTCTATACGATCTACTACAGGCGCAACTCTATACGAACTTGCATACGGAATGGAAGCAATGCTACCAGTCGAAATCGAAATCCATCACTCTGAGATTGCTGGAAAGCGAAGTCGAGGAAGGCGAGTGATAACAAACAAGATATAATCAACTACATCTGGCAGACGAAAAGCGCATGCGTGCGCTAAGTCACTCGCAATGCTACAAAAGAAGGATCGCACGGGCTTACAATAAGAGGGTGCGAAAAAAGAAGTTTCAAAGTCGGTAACATGGTCATGAAGCAATCCTGCCGCCGCACTTGCCAGATCTCAGAGGAAAGTTCAAACAACGCCGATAACGTGAAGATCTATCACAGGTAACCATACCTAACCTTGTCGATGATTACAATCGCAAAGTTGCATCCATCACTTCCCCCATATATATATATATAATATATATATATATATATATATATATATATATAATATATAATATATATATATATATATATATATATATATATATATATACACATACACATACACACACACACACCCACCCCTCCCCCAATCAAAAGCAAAAAGAAAAAAAAACGACAAAAATCCCAAAAAGATAAAAAAGGTCATCCCCATCCCCCAATTCCCCAACCGACATAAAATAGCTACGATTGTGATCAAGGACAAGGACAGGAGGGTAACCATTTGGCCGGCTATGAAGGAAACCTCTCTGTCTCTTCCGGCACTTCAAAAAAAAAAAAAAAAAAAGGAGAGAAACATGCCTAATCAAAAGGGCGAGTTGAAAACCCAAAAGGGCGGCTCGAGTAAAAACAACGGGCATGTAGCGAACTTGGTGAAAACTGAAAGGGCGCCAAGGGTAAAAACAACATAGCTGCCAAGGGGAAAGCAAGATAAAAAAAAATTCAGGACGTAGTGAAAATCTGAAAGGACACTACAGACAAAAATGACGGGAAAGCCAGTCGTAGCGAAAACCGGAAAGGGCGCTATGGGCAAAAATGGCTAACAAATAATAAATAAATAAATAAATAAAAGTGTAAGAACGGAAGAAGCTGAGGCAACAAGCGTAACAAAGAGATACAAGGAAATGACCAATTTCAGATCAGAATGCTATCAAGCTCTGTCCAAAAACCAAAGGACACGATCCTGAACACACTCTCAGGGAACCAAGATCTCTAGTACACAATCCAAACTACTGCATGCAACGTGGGCTGAGCCCAATATTCTGATCCCGATTATCCAAAGCACAAATCCAAACATGAGCTGACGGATTTGACACCAACAAAACTTTTATTTCTTTTCAAAAAGTCCCTTTTACATCATTCTCTTTCTCTACAAAAAAAAAAAAAAAAAAAAAAAAAAAAAAAAAAACAAAGCATTCATGCATACAGGACAAGCAGCTGATCAAGTCAGGGATTCCAGGTAAGCCTCTATCCTATCCCTTGTACATCGACAACCTCTGCCTAAGTCTCTCCACCTCCATGCGCAGGTAGAAGACCTCGTCCCTCTCCGGGTGATGTGCAACAAGCATACCCTCATCATATCGTCTCCCTACCGCCAACCGACAAGCCATATCCTTGCACGAGTGATGAAGAACGGCAATCTTAGATATGAGATGGCCATGTGTCATAAGCAGAAATGACGGATCAATGAACGGCCGCTCCTCGAACGCCTTCAACGAATCATCAATGCATGAGGAGGATGAAGCAGTATCACCAACCATGTCTCGATCATCGGCCTCATCTGTCAAATGCCAACTAGAGACCTAACGATAAAGCGACTGCTCTGTCGCCCATCGCTGGTATGACACTGTCGCCAAGGGTGGAGCCCAAGTGTCAAACTCTAGATCCATCGCATCAAAGAGCCCTGCCAGGAAATCCAGACTCGTAAATACAGAGCGACTAAGCCGGAAGAAAGAGGAGCATGTCCAAATCTAGAAAATGCAAAGTCGTGAACATCCTGCCAAAAGCCAAACTGTCGAAGAAACGAGTAGGATGATAAGGATAGTATCCTCGGAGGCCCAGCAACAACAAAGGAGTGTGAGTTGCACTACAAATCAAAGGAGTATGGCAGAGCCATGGAGCTTCCCAGCTAATCTCCCATCCTCGTAGCTGAGAGAGCATACGACGGTACAATGACTCAGTGGCCTCCGCACCAAGAGGAAGGCCATCAAGCAACAGAGACAGCACGTCGTCGCGACGGGAATCAAGGTACAAAAGCAAAGGGGTCATATAAAGGTGCTCCATAGCCATACCTGGAGAAAGGTATGAGTCGAGCTCAAGTTGCAAGCAAATAACAAAGCAGATGAAAAAAGACAAAAGCGAAAAACAATATACCTGGAGGAATGAGCAGCAGCCCTGAAGAATGCGAGTATGACAAGAGAGTACTCTGTCAGGCCCAAAAAGAGCTCCGCCAACACCACAGAAACGATACTCCTATGGCCCAGAACGCGGCGGAACACATCCAGTAAAATTGCCAATGAGGACTGCCGCCAGCTTGAGAAGAGCAGCTTAGCCAGGACACAGAATATCAGTGCATTTAAGCACTTAAGCTGGTGATCGGATTTAGGGCCTCCTCGAGCAATAGAACAACGATCATACAAAAGCTCGAGCGAAAGCTCACCGGCCCTACCCTCTGTAGTGGGAAAACCAGCTGAAAATCTAAACTAGGAGATCAGATCAGTAGGACAAACCAGCTCAGATGAAGGAACGTAAGGCTCCCGGGTGAGAGGAAGACCAGACAAGCGTGCGAACTCCTTTAAAGATGGACTCAACTCCAAGTCATTGAAGGAAAACAGGTTCAACGCTGGAACCCAATCATATGACGCCGCGCTCAACAGTCACCAGTCTAGGCGAACTCTGTGGAAATGAAGAACCTCTCAGAAGCCCAAGGAACCTAGCTCAAAGACCTCGGACTCGGTCAGACTCTCAATCCAAATATGCAACCGCTCAGAACAGATGCCGCATGGCTGCAGCCGACAAGTCCAAACAGGCACAACCTCTACAATCTGGAACCCTGGATCCATAGGTGAACCATCGAAGATGGGCATGCTCACATCCAACAGATCTATCTCATGGTGCCGGAAAAAGCTTGACTCACCCAACGCATCCTGAAGTATATCCTGAGAAGCTACAACAGGTGGGCCCGAGCCTCCAACAACCGCCACGTCAGGAGCAGTCTGAAAAGTGCATGCTCCAGGAGCCGCAACACCTAAAGTACCCCAGTAGCTGACTAGACCGGTACCCTGATCCCTAACAACAACAACCTATCCCATCACTACCTAGAAATCTGCACCGAATATCTGACCTAAGCCAGCTGCAGGAGGTCCATCGCCCCCCAAATCGAAGCCCTCAAAATGTGACCCACCACCCATCTGACCCCAATCCATCACATCCACACCATCCACACCCGTCACACCCACATGCTCATCAATCGGACCATCCACCATCATCACCGCATCCCACACCATCAAACCCATCCATCCTCATCCCACCAACACCCACAAACCCTGGTGGCCCTCTTGACATAGGCCCACTAAGCTCATCCTCATCACCAAACCAGTCTAACCCATCCAATCCATCCAATCTCACCCCATGGCTACCATCAATGGTGTAACATCCCGGATTTTTGCCAACCTGGGATTAGACGTCCTTAGGCGATGGGTCGATCCTAACACCTTATTAACTTGTCAGAACTCAATCCCAAAGTCTAAAACCGCTTTTGAACCCATTTCCTTCACAAATCTCACCTTTCACCACCTTGTTCTTTAAATTTTCTAAGTACTTTCACATTAGACACTATCGTAAAGTTTAGGTAATGAAGAACAATACTTAAACTAAACATTGCTACAAAGGACTAAGTACCACCTCAGACCGAAATCACCCAGGACTAAATCCTTTAGAAATGAGGCGAGAATTAGCCAGTGTTAAACTAGGGTACCTGTGAAATTAGCACCAATCACTTTAAATACGATCTGCAAGACCCAAAACTTGTAAAATCATTGACGCTAGGTTACCCTAAAATCTAGGATCAATCTCATTACCCGGCTGCTCTCGGGAGCATCTCGAAACTCCGTGTCAGATTTGGACCGCACGTCGGAAGTCCGATTAACACGAAATTAAGGAATTAGGACCGCCTTGCTGGGCTTAACAACCATCTCAGAAATCAAATCCAGATAGTGTCCCAGCGCTATTCGCTTGAGCTCGGAGCGGGGAGTGTGAGAAATGTGAAATTAATTTAAAATAAAATAGAAATTTATGAAATCTGGCACCTCTCGCTTGCGGATCAGTATTGAGCAACCTGACCGTCAGAATCTGACCCAAATACACCCTCGGATCAGGGGAAATTTCATACACATGTTCATGTAGTCAGAATCTCCGATCGAGATCCACTGACCGTTGAACTGAAACTGGTCCGCCATTTGCGATCTGGAATTTCAACTGAAACGAAAACATAACTTGACCTAGATCCAATGTCAGTGAGCTTAAGTCCGACCTTTGGCTCAAGGGGGCCTGCCAGAAGTCCTCCGTTGAGCTGAAACTGACTCACTTTAGTTATAACCTAAGTATACCTTGACCTGGAGTCTATTTCGGTGTAGTTTTAGGCTATATAAGGACCTTAAAACCTCTCTCATTTATCCCATACGAATTTGGGAGAAAATCTAGGAGAGAGTAGAGAGAGAAGAGAGAGAAAGTGTGAGAGAAGTGGGGAAATCTCCCTGCCACTTTACCCTGCCGCTACACAAGCTACACCACTTATTTCTAATCGCTTTTCTGGCGATTCCGGCGTCATTTCTAGGTAAGAAACCCTAACCCTAAACTGATTTGGGGTTTTGATAGTTGTAGGTTATGAAATAGCTAACTTATTTCATTCTATAGGTTACCAAACTGCCGAATACGAAAGCTTAGCAAACCTATCGACTCCGTTACGATTCTACGACAAAAGGTGCGGAGTTTAGGTGTATAGGTTATGGTTTTCAACGCTTTCAATGTCAGATAATGATAGATTCATGATCTGCATGCAATTGCACATGTACAAAGTGTTGTTTGTTTTCCGTTTCGATTAAAGATGAAGAATATGGAATTTTACATACTCTAGGTATTTGTAGAAAGTACCGTATACGTATAAATTTTGGAAATGTGTTTGCCATGATTATTTACTGTATTGATATATTATATATGGATAAAATACTTGTTTGGCGAAAGGACTCGCCTTAATACATGTTTTGCTAATGCACACTATGTATGTTGAAAAGAGTGTATTCTAAGTGTTTGTGAAAATGACTGAATGAGTATAGAATTCTCATTCGTGCTTGCCATGACTAATTGTCATGGATATATGATTGTTGTATTGGCGATACCCCTTTGACGAAAGAATTTGCCCTAAATCACGCCACGGCCGATATACACTATATATGCTAAAATGTGTAGCCCAAGTGTTTGTGGAAATGACTAAAGGAACATGGAACTTGGATTCCTGCTTGCCATGACTATCCGTCGTGGGTGCGCGCTTGTTATAATTGGGGCAACTCCCTAGTGAAAGGATTTGGCTTTATACCTATGTGATCAACATACGTCATGTATGTTGATGTATGTATTTTAAAGTGTTTGTTGAAATGTCTAAATGAGTAGAAGTTAGTAAATTGTAATGTATAAGGGTGTTGAGATAGGATTCTCAGCTACCTTAGAGATGTATATGATTTCCTCCATGTTGCTTGTTTAATTTAACTGCTTACTTATGAAATATAGGTGTTTGTATTTCCTGTTTATATTGTGCTTTAGTACATGTTTTATGACATGTTTGTCAATATGCTTAAATTACTTTATTTATTCTGCTTTAATTTACATGCTTCTGGTCATGAATTGATTATGTTTGGGGCTATGATTATAGTATAGGCAATCGGTAACGGGATTGAATTCGTGGCTGAGATTCATTTGCCACGTGAGATTTGTTCGACGAACCCGAGTCGTACTTCGATTAGCGTTAGTGGTTGGCCACACGAAGTGCTTATACGCTTCATATCGTTCAACTTGTTGTGCGTTCGAGCTAGCCGAGCTCGTCAAGAAACCCGATCTGTCTTATGTATGTTCACCATGTTTGGACGCCTCTGCTTGAACCTAGGGTACCAAACTTACCAGTGAAATCCCGTTAACCATGGTACCTCGATCCGCTAAGACTCATGAGCCGGGCATGGTGGTATGGGACACCGTGGTTGAGCTATCGGCCTACACTGGGGCCACGTGCCTCCCCGTAGTGTCCATTGAGCAACCAAACTCGTGAGCCGATTATGGTGGTATGAGACACTATATTCGAGCTGTCGGCCTACACTGATTGGTACGATCCCTTTGTAGTGACCTCGAGCATACTCTGAATTTGCAGTGATGCGACGAGTTTTACCGCAGTAAATAGAGTATGAACTAGGCCTGTATCAATTTAGTGATGAACCGTTAAAAAGGTGATGGGGGAGTGGTGTAACGGTTACGTGTAACACAGCCCTGACAGCCTTTGCAGTGACCTAGAAACATACTGTCGTATGAGATTATCTAGGATTGACGACCCTAGAATGGATCATGTTTGGGAATGATACAAGGGAGGTACCTTAGTTTCCCAATCCTGCTGTTTGAAAGGACTAATAACTACTCAGTAATCATGCTCATTATCGCACTGCATGTACCTGGTAGATGTGGAGCACTGAGGGATGAACGCATGTCGCAAACGTAAGATGATGTAGCATGAGGGTGGTTTGGCAAGGGCATTCATCATGTCATTCATACTTGCATTAATAAGAGTAGTTAGGAGTGTTTGATTATACTGCTTTATCATTACTGCTTGACTGCATTGATAACATGTTAACCTATGCTTTATTGTTCCACTGAGTTGATCACTCACTCCCACGTTACGGGACGGTGTTGTACACACCAACCAGATTTGTTGAGTTTCAGGTGATGGCGATGCTTATGAAGCAGAGCCGGACTACTATGATGTTGAGGAGGAGTTCTCCTACATGTAGCTCTCTGACAGGTCTATGAAGACTTGGTATTGCATTGACGGGGCTATGTGTTTGGGATAGAAGACATTACACTTCCACAACTTGGTGTAATTTGAAATTGTACTCATAATGAATTAACCTGGTAACATTATCACACTCTTGAGACTCACCACAGTTTATATATTTTATTTATCTATCATAGTCTTCCGCTTGCTAATTCACTTGTCTCTGGAGTATGATATGCTGTTTTGGCTTAATCTCACTCATGTTCACTACACTAATACACACAAACATTCAATAATCATTCATATTGTTGCATAAGTGATGCGTTGGAACTCGGGAGTTGAGTTTATGCTCGACCCCCGATTTTCAGGGCATTACAAATGGTGGTATGAGTCATGCCATAAATGACATTAACCTCTCCAAAAGAGCCCATTAGACCACCACCAACCCCCATCAATCCATCCATAAATAAGCCCTCACCACCTGCCCCTCCATCATTTATGTTGGACCCACCAACATTCTCATCATGGCTAGCCATAATAGGGATAAAGAGAGAAAAAGACAAAGGAGAGAAGAAGACAAAGGATAAGGGACAAAAAGGGAAAAGAAAAGTGACAAAGAGAATGATCAGGGGATCAGGGCGAGAAGGGAATAACCAGAAAAGAGACTGAGAAACGGACATAGAAGAGGGGCGTTCGCTGGAAGAAAAGACGGACCGGGGCGAGACTCCGATTACCGCTAGCGGTAGTCCAAGTACCACCACAGAATCTAACATTGTTGCTGCATCTGACAAGATAGAACGGGCGAAAAAAGTCAGCGGGCGGTAGTCGAACTACCGCCCGGCCCATAATCCCATGATATCAAAGGTGGGGTCCACATCTGGTATCTTGGAACATTATCCACCCC
This sequence comes from Magnolia officinalis, assembly GCA_021015155.1. Lineage (NCBI taxonomy): Eukaryota > Viridiplantae > Streptophyta > Magnoliopsida > Magnoliales > Magnoliaceae > Magnolia > Magnolia officinalis. Next base: position 24,341,225 of record JAJHSJ010000002.1, on the reverse strand, counting down.
CAAAAGGCTCAATTGAGATCCCAAAATTGCTCAAAAGACAATCCAAAAAGTGACATCAGGCAACTAAAAGCTCCATATATATAAAAGATTATACAGCTAGTGAAACATGGTCACATGATACAGCAGAGCTAATCATCATCGGGTACATATTCATCTGTGTCCTTCAGACGAACATGCGGCCCCAGAAGTCCCCCTCCGGCAAAACGAGCACCACCACCTGGAGCGTAAGCAAGCTGCAAAATAGGGTTAATACTGTACTGCTCACACCATGAGCTGTACTCTCTCGCTGGATCAACAAAGGCGTTGACATCAAAACCTTCTAGTGCAGCAGTCAACTCCCGCTCGGGAACCGACCTCCAATCGGATAGACCAGATGGTGGATTATGTGGAACTAGCGGATGGCCAGTCAACTGCCAAAAGAGTCTCTCCCCGAGATACCACTTCGTTACACGAGGATCTTCCAAAATATGGCATCGTCGCGAAGCTTGAAAAGCCTCCTGAGCCACAGGAGTAAGCGCCGCGTTCGACCGAAAATACAGTCTAGTATGGAATTGCAAAGAACAAAGAAATCAGGGGTGAAAGATGAACAAAAAGCAGAAGACAATACAAGGCAATCACTCACATCGTCAGGGACGAGGGCGTCAACATTCGACCTCCACGCAAGATCAGAAAACATACGCGTACGGCTGCGGTTGTCCTTATACCACAACATCATGCGTGGAAAAGAAGATGAATGGTGGATCAAAGTGGGGACAGGTGGGGAAAATGGTCAAAAAAGTAAACCTGCATGAGGGTGAATCAGAAATTGTAATCAATCATCCCAAGGAGAAATGCAAGATTTGAAGGATACCTCAACGACCGGATAGAAACCAGTCAAAGACCTACTGATGCAGCACTAGCTTTTGTCTAGCCCCTCAAACAAATGAGCAAGAATGGCTGCATTCCAGTTGTACGGCGAGGGAAAGGTGATATCGGCCACAAACGATAATAGACGAGAACTCACCAGCTCGTTCCCATGACAAAAGATCATCGCCCTCATAGTGTACAAAATCAGGGCACGGGCTTTCACCAAGGCCACAGCCTCGGTCTCAAGGTCGCGCCTAGTGAAGTTCGAGGACAGCCAAAGTAGCCTGAACCGATGGCTGCAAAAATCTGAAGCATCCGGTATCATCCCCAGCAGCTCCCTCTAGTCATCATCAGAGGGCACCGAAAGATCCTCCTCAAAAGGAACAGATCCTCTGTCATGCCGAAGACCCAACTGCATATATATGTCATAGGGAGTGATCCCCCACTCCCCAAAGGGTAAATGGAAGGTATAGGTCTCGGCTTGCCATCGCTCGGCCAAAGTAGATAAAAGGGACATGTTCGTCTTACTTAGACGAACCAGAATAGGCTGGCAAACGGAGTACGTTCCAACACCTCAAAGAACAGGGGCTACGGATCATGAAACCAATCCGGCCAATGTGTCCTAACCCCACGCCCCCTCAGGATCGCAGGTGCACCACCTTCCCGAGCCACATCAGACATATGACGACCCTCTCAAGGGACATAGCAAGGATCGACCGATTGGCGAGAAGGGCCGGCCTCATTCCTACCACAGCGAGTCATGTTGTACAAGCAAGATTCACAGGTAAGTATCCTTCTCACCACAAAGTCAAAAGTCAAAAAGTCCAAGTCAATGGTCAAAGTTAAAAGACAAAAGGGCTAAGTCAACGGTCAAGGCTCAAATGTTCAAAGTCCATCAAGGCCCATTTTCAAAAGTCCATGCCCCCAAGGCCCAAGCCCACATTCAAAAGCCCAAAAGTTCAAGGCCCTTTAAAGCCCAGATGTTTAAGGCCCATTAAAGCCCAGATGTTCAAGGCCCATTAAAGCCCAAAAGTTCAAGGCCCATTAAAGCCCAAAGTTCAAGACCCATTAAAGCCCAGATATTAAAGGCCCATTAAAGCCTAAAAGTTCAAGGCCCATTAAAGCCCAGATATTCAAGGCCCATTAAAGCCCAAATGTTCAAAGCCCATCAAGGCCCATTCTCAAAAGCCCATATTTCTAAGGCCCAACCTACTCTCAAGAGCCCACTTCTCCAAGGCCCGTTCTCTCGGTCCACATGTTCACAGTTCAGGCCCACTTCCATAAGTCCATGTTCTCACAAGATCACCTCCTAGGATCACATATCCAAATCAAGATATATTCCAATTTGACCAAATCAGGATCATGATTTGAGGCCCATTTGAAAAACTTCATCCATGGGATTAAAAAGAACTTTTAAGCTAAAGCGTGCGACCCACTCCACAAGGGGTGGCCCGCTATCAAAATCCATACCGTCAAAGTGCTCAAGTGGGTCCCAAATCACCCATCCTACGGTCCAGATCATCCAAAAAAACAAACAAATAAAAAAAAGAAAAAGAAAAAAGAAAAAAGAAAGATAAAGGAGTGGGGCCCCTTTTCTTATCACACCCTACTCTAACAAAGAAAAAAAAAACAGCAAGATCCAATGGTTGAGATCTAGCCAAAATGGTCAAGGGTCCTGATCATGCTTCTCCTAGCTCAAAAGGAAGATCCAAACCCATCAATGGATCCTCCAAAAACCCCACAAAAAATGGTCCAGCAAAAATCCAGCAGAGATCCATTGATCAACCACCTGAGAAACGAAGAAGGAAGAAATGCAATGAAGGGGCACAAAAGAAACAAAAGTCCACACCCAAGAGCTTCCAGGGAGCTACAATGGCTTCCCTGGATTGAATCAAGGAGGGATGATATAGAAAGAAGGGGTGTCATGGCCGGACCAGCATCTAGCCCGTACTAGCGGACGAACTGCCGCCCCTCACCGGATTCTCATGGGACAGCGGGATGGTCCCCTTTGATAGGATGGGACCTCTGGATCTCTCCTTGGTCTGTTGGACAATAGCCTAAGAAAAGACAAAAAGATGAAAAAGAAGATTCCCCATGAAAAGTGGTTTCTCATCTCAAAATCTCGCGAGAAATTCAAAATCTCGCGAGAAATTGGGAATCTTGATAAAATGAAAGATATATTGCTAGAAAATCTAAAGAAAATTAGGGAAAAAAGAGGAAATTTTCAAGAAATCTAATAAATGATGATTAGATGCCCCATTATTCCATTAGTGGAGGTCATCTAACTATTTGATTTGAACCGTACAATAAAACCGGACGATCTCGACCACCCATGAGATCGGATGGATCTTTCAAAAATTCAAAAATTTTCAAACCTTTAGCCCCATTAATTTATTAGTGGATGTCATCTGTCAATTTTTATAATAAAAACTGAATGACGATGCCCACCCGCGAGATTGGGCGGATATTTTTCAAAATCTTAAAAAAAATATATTCAAAATAAAATTCCCAAGGAGTCTAGCTCTAATGGGAATACTTTCAAACAAAAACTTTCAAAAAAAAAATCACATGCGGCGCGCAGTACACTAAGGAATCTTTTATATTCTCCAGTTGCGATCAATGCAAACAGTTAAATAAGATTCGATCCCTTCCGGTTTCCCTGGAGGATGATCGAATCTGTACATGATACAAGTACGGTTGGCTCAATCTCTATATCTAGACAGTTGTACGAATGTTAGTAAAAATGATTAGATCTATCTTTGGATAGAATAATCAAACTTGAAGTGACAACAATCCATTGTAAGCAAAGTATCAGAATCAACAAACTGCATAACAAAAGATTACCTACATATACCTAGTCCAGGATATTTGTAAAATTTGATCAAGTCCAAATCGACGTAGTGAGTTCCCCGTAGGTCGCACCAATGCACAGGGCAGCTAACCACTTTGACGGTCAAATGGATCGAATACTCCTAGGGTGATTATATAGTAAAGGAACGACATACCAAATAGTATGGGAATCCTCGTAATGCCGCACTAACGCGCAGAGGCCCCTACTTTTCAGACTTACCCTCCAATGCTCTTAATAATCTGATGGAAAAGGTTGTAATTGGTGACCCATAATGCCGCGCCAACACGCAGGGACAATCATAATATCTTTTTCAACCCTCATGATATGTGCAAGTCATCTCTTTTCCAAACAGCCAGCTGACAATGATACAATAACAACCAACATATTCGAATCACTATCCTTTCTGATCAGAAGGGTGGGGTGTCCACTCGCTTTGACCTTCGGTTGCTCGCAACCTCGGCCAAAGAGGGGCATCTGTAAACACCCCACCCAGGCTAACATCTTGAAAAGGCAAAGACAAATCTGGACCATGATCAATAAACCAAACCTTGATCCAAACCCTAACCCGGACTCAAAGCCCAAATCCGAACCCTTAGAACCTCACAAACCAACCCGAAATTCCAAGCTTAAAACCCATCAAAGGTAGGTCAACATGGGAATGCACCCATCTAAGCTGAAAATACGAAAAAAGGATCATTGGATGAATTAGCGCGCCATATGAGGCCCACACGCTCGAGCCCAGCCCGAACGGTAGTTTGACAACTGCCGGTGATACTCCAGTTACCGCCGCTCGCGAGGCCCGTGCGTCCTCTGAGCAACAGTTGGCCCACATCCGAAAATCACCTTTAACCCCCTATCCGATCTTATTTACTGTTTTAACCAACCCCAAGAGCCAATGAGAGTGCGCCACGTGGCTTTCTCTCCCCCCAACCACTCAAGCTTGCCACATCAGTTTTTACCCTTCCTAAACCCCACATTTACCATAAGACCATTGGAGAATGCTATAAATAGCCCTCTCCTTTTCACGTTTCAAAAGGAACACATCCACATCCAAGTGAGAGAGAAAGAAAGAGAAGGAGAGAGAGAGAGAGAGAGAGAGAGAGAGAGAGAGGGGGGGGGGGGGGGGGGGGGGGGAGGAAAGGGAAGGAGCTCCCAACCTCCAAGTTCTGATATTTTAGCCACCCCTAGCTCTTCCTCTTGACCTTTCCGATCCCTAAGCCGAGCCCAGATTGGTCATGGTTCAGTCCGTATTTTAGCCTATTTAAGTTCAAACCAAAGATTAAATCATCTCATACAAGCATTCACCATCATGACGTCCATTCATTTATCTGCTTCTCTAGATTTTTAGTGAACGTATGCTCTGTAATTGTCGTAATATGGATCTTGTCACATAAGAAATTCCTAGTGACCTAGTCCACTTTTCTTTACTTTTTTGTATCAGCATCATTACATCCACTTTCTAGACACGTCGTTGGACGTATGCTCTATGCCTTACCGAAATCTCGGATCTTACCGCATCAGAAATTTGTGTGTGTGCCTAGTCCTATTTCGTCCCCAGCATTCATCATCCCTTGAAATTGTTTTACCACACCAAGTAGAGACCGTACATTTGTACGGGCAGAGAGGGTGCCTAAATCCTTCCCTCTTTGTAAGCGAGGTCCCTTACTCGGAATCCCGGATCGCAGATCAAGAGTCAATCTAAGATAGAAGAGTCTTCGGATTTCTCAAACCTTACGTATTCCGCGGGTTCTATCCGACTGCAGGATTCTGAGATTTATTGGCTAATGGCGACTCCAACATCTATGAATCAACCTAAGCACTCCCACAAATCAAACCAAAACACCACCAATCAATGTGGGCGCCGATTTCCAGCGTTCACAATATAATACCATAAAATGATATGAAAAAAAATACATGAAGGGTGTGGATACGTAATAAATACATCAAGGTGGTCCCACGTTAAGGGCCGCACCATCTCCGGTGACTACCGGGTGTCACCTAATCCACTCCCGTGCCAAGAAAAGACTAAACGTCAATAAAAGACAAGCGTCACAAGCCTCGGCCTCCAAGTTCCGTAGCTTTCCACGCAGAGAACACTGCCCGATGCTAAGATGCGCAGGGAGGGAGAAGATTATTTCACGCTATTGTGTTCTGGCGGGAGTGGAAAGCAGGCGCTCAAAATCCCCACAAAGATCTTGACCTTCTGGAACTACCGAGATGTCATTATCACGTAGCAGACTTGTATGATAGTCCTACAAAACCTAGAATATGGTGGTGACTCAACTTCCTCACATTTGGCACTGATTTACGGCTATCAAGACCATCCAAATTATGGGCCCATTGTCAATTTAGCATATATATATATATATATATATAATCACAATAATCAAGCAATCTTAACCATCGAAGTGGTGGATAGTGGATGGATGGATGGTTAAAACTTAGAATAGCCAGTGATCCAAAGTAGAATAGCCAGTGATCCATCCACGGTTAGGATTAGCGTTTTTTTTTTTTTTCCATATAACGATGCCATGTGTACGGTTAAGATCCTCCACCATTTATTAAATTGTAAGAAACTAACGGAGGAGTCTTGCGCCTTGATCGCATCAGACAACCATATAATCACTTCTTCAATTTCTCGTCTCTTTTATCGAGTCGCGAAAATCTTGGACAGCGGTAAATGCTTGCGGAGCATTTCGCGATGAACGGAAGAGTTCGAGGGACGCGACGCGCTTGACTGAATCAGGCCGTACATCTAGTGGGCACCACCGTGACAGGGGTGGCGGACGTCCACGTCCGCGTCCTACCCCTGCCCGTCTCCAGCTGGGAACGGACAGGATCTTTGAGTGGCCACCGTGATGTATGGGTCTTATTCACGCCGTCCATCCATTTTTTCGTATCATTTTAGGCTATAATACAAACAATTAGGCAGATCCAATGCTCAAGTGGACCACACCACAGGAAGCAGCGGTGATAATGATTCTCACCGTTGAGACTTTTACAGGGCCCACCGTGATGTTTATTTTCCATCCATCCTATTCATAAAGTTAAATAGACATGTATGAAGAGAAAACACATATATCAGCTACATCCAAAACTTCTGTGGCCCCCAACAAGTTTCCAACGGTAAGATTTTAATTCTCATTGTGTAGTCCACATCTGCCTTGGATCTACCTAAAATTTGGGCTTATATCCTAAAATGATAGGAAAAAAAATTTATGAACCGTGTGGGAAGACCCATACATCACAGTGGTCACTCAAAGCTCCTACCCGTTCCCAGCAGGAGACGGGCGGGGGTAGGACCCAATCGAAATCAGATTGCGTACTGAGTTACTCATCACCCTGTTATCGGACTGAGTAAACTCTGTTGAGCCTACTGTTAATTGACGTGGTTTATCCAGGATAATTTTAGTGGTTGATCCCAAATTTAAGCATATGCAAAGCTTAAGTGGACCATAAACAGTGGAAGTATTGATTTCCACCGTTGAAACCTTCCTAAGGCCTACAGTGAAATTTTCTTCTCAGCCAAACTGTTAAAGAGATTAAATAGATATGGATGAAGGGAAAAAACAAATATCAGCTTGATATCAAACTTCTGTGGACCCTGAGAACTTTTCAACAGTAAAGGCTCATTTACACGGTTTCGGGTGGTGTGGTCCACTTGAGCTTTAGATATGCTTTATTTTTCGGCAAAAGTTCTAAACTTTTCTGATAAAATGGACGGAGGGAGTAGATAAAATGTACGAGTGACGGTGGGCTCCACAGAGTTTACTCAGTACGCTTAGCGTATTGAGTTGCTCGGTACGCAATCCGCTTCCGTTATAGGGGTGGCATGCCGCCTGAAGGGCGCCCATACGGATAATTTTGATACTCCGGTAGAGTGATGGATGATACACTGGTCCTTAAAATGTCAAGATCTATAATTCACTTTAGACGGTGAGCAATTCAATAAATGGTATGGATTTGTATGGGATGGGGATTAACACCATTGTTGCAAATGATGGGATGTCGGTTTTTGGGCCCTCGAATCCGGAAGCGGATTGGCTGGTGTACCATACACCAGCCATCTGGCTGATGTACTGACATCAGCAAGCTCTGTGGTCCCATCATGAGGCATGTGTTATATCTAAAGCTTGAGCCTAAAAACTAAGATAGATCTAAATGTCAAGTGGATGACACCGAAAAAAGGTGTGTGGGGATTGGACGTCTATCATTGAAACCCTCTTGTAGGTCACGTAAGTTTTTGGATAAATATGATATTTGTTTTTCTTCTTCATCTAGGTATTTTTGATTTTATGAACAGATTGGATGAAAATAAAAAACATTATAGTGAGCCTACAAATATTTTAACGGTGAAAATTATTCTCACCGCTGCTACTTGTGGTGTGGTACAGTTGAGATTTGAATATGATTTATTTCTCTATCTCATTCTCCAAAAATGGATGAACAATATGAATATAATAAATACATCATTTTGGGCCCTAACTTTGATTTCATTTGAACCGCTCGTACAACTCGGAGCTCGGGGATTGTCGGCGCTCTTCTTCGCACCGTACATACTCACATCAGCTATATTGCTGGTGCGTGGTCTACCAGTCAATCCGTTTCCCTCCCATCCCATGTTTGAGGTAAAATTCTCGGCATGGCTAAAATAATAAATTTAGGCTTAGGCCTAAAAAGGGTCCTTGCTTTTACTCCGGTGGTAGACTTTCAACACCTGGTCAAGGGTTCGAGTACTCATTGGTGGTGAAATCCCACTATGGTGTGAGTGTGTGGTGTGTGTGGTGTGTTAAAAAAAAAAAAAAAGGCTTAGGCCTAGAAAAGGGCAACCTCATCCTGACCATGGCCCATCTCATTGCCACACCTAACCATAACATAATAATATTAATCCAGTGATTCGAAAATGACAAGTTATTTTATGTAAAATTGTGAATGCTCCCGCTCACTGCTAGCACGAGCACTTCTACTTATTTTTTATTGTGTGTCAAATATACCATGATATTGATTCACAAGTAATACATTTGATTGGAATTATCTTTGGCTAAATGAAGCTTAAAATTGATGACCAAATGAAAACTGTAGAATCACTTTCAACTTTAGGGAATTGCTAGATTCTCTAACTCGAGTAACTCATGTGCTTTGGTATATAACCGCAAGTTCCGAGTAAGGGCCTTAGTGATAGCAAATGAAAGGGTTAGGCATCACTTATTGCCTGCAGGATGTACGATCTCTTTGTTTTATGGGATTTTTTATTTTTTTATTTTTGAGAGATTCGGCAAAATTTTGGATTATTAGATTTGTCCATGCTTCACATAGCCTACATGTCGAGCAAGCAGATAAGCAGAAGAAAAAAACTATCTAGCCTCACTTCGCAAAGCCAAATAGCCCTCGGAAGGAAAACGAAAATAAAAATGCGAAAGTAAAAATAGATGCAATTTTAACCTTACTTCATGGAATCAGAGACTTCGAGTAGGCAAAAATAAAATGAAAATACAATCCTAGCTTTATTTCATGGAACTGGAGGCTTCAGGTAGGCAAATAAGGTAAGAAAAATAAGAAAGCATAATAGTAGTAATAAACTAAAAATGATTGTTGCTTGAGTATCTGGGATGTGTGGAGCAGAATACAATCCGAGTTGAAATGTCAGAAGAAAAAAGAGAAGATCAAATACTATTTTTCTGCAAAAAGAATGGTCAGATATTCCTAATTTCAACCCTACTCTTGGATTTAGTGGATTATTTAGTCTCTTGAGTCGGGCAATGTCACGCCCCGAATTCAGTACCTGACACATGCAAGTCTGTTCCGAATTCGATGCGCAACAAGAATTTTGGAGATCTTTTTATCGCATCGGAATATATGAGCAATTTGTTGTAATATTTAAGAAAGTCAAATCACAAGTTTCATTTACTATAAAAGATATCTACTAGCAATGTAAGCACAAAATTTTATATCTATATATCTCCAAATTTTAAAAAATAAAGCATCACCAAACTAGAGCATAAATCCGACTACTTCAGCCTCCTGTCTTGGCCTGAAAAAGGATACGATAGGAAATGCATAAGTTAAAAAAAAAAAAAAAAAAAAAAAGCATAGTGAGTATAGCTTGTGTGTGTGTGAGTTGTTCTTACATCATACCATGACTTATACGAATATCGGAGCATGCATGGTAACTATGTGTCATGCCATCATGATGTAACATAACTCTATATGAATGTGGTGCAATGCAACATAGATGCAAATGTAGTCATGCATGCCATGTCATCATGGCGAATATCCACATATCTCAATACAATTATCGCCTGGAATGCACCGGGGTTGATCCCAAATCAACTATGATGTATGGGTTCGCATACCTGCTCTAACAGTGGGGGGCGCTCAAATCAACCATGACCCATAAGCTCATTCCACTTGGCCTGATGGTCTAGGGGCCCAGTGGGCCTCCAGATGCATTCAGGCCTAGTGGGCCTTTGAACGATGGACCCCATGTGATGTATGTGTTTTATATCGATGACATCCATCCGTCCGATCATATCATTTTACAACATGATCCTAAAAAATGAAGCAAATTCAAAACCAGGTGGGTTACACCCATGCTATCTACTTGTAACACACCGAACTTTTCAATACAAGAGTATTGAAAATCATTGGGTGTTTCCATGAAAATCTAATTTAATATATGTGGGAATACACAAAACATACACTATACACCATCAACCGATAATTCACAATCCACTCGTCTTAACCATCTGATCTTGAGCTATGACAACTCACAATGGACCCGTAAGGTTTGAGATCAATCCACCTTGATTGACCCTTGATTTTTCAACGTAGGTTTACTTCACTAATGATTATTTAACTCATGATCTAAATTAGCTTGTTGAGACATGTGATATCACACCTCAACACTTCAAATTGATCCAATTACAAAGATGAATCAGTCTCTTGATTTTTATCTTAAACCGATATGTACAATTCTTCAACTTAATAATGGATGTAGGCCATTCATATAATCGATCTCCATAATCACTCATATACTTAATCATTCTTCAATCAAACCGTCAAGTTGACCCCTTATGAACTGATAAAGCTTTCTAACTGCTAATTTCTGATCTGGATCATCATATCAATATGGAATCGGCACTGGATGCAATTTATGAACTTGATCATTACATGCCATAAGTTCTTATTCATGAAAATATGTGCAAATGGCATGATAAGTTGTCATGCCCCGTAATTTGGATACAGAGTATGCACCCTCAGATATGAGTTTTGGTGCATGACTCGTACACCAAGTGTATATAAACTAACTCATCATATTGTTACTTGGATGTGTAGTTTAATGTCCCCCTTATATTTATACTCAATTTACAATTAAACATACACGCATGTCATACATTTTAACACATTTCATCACTACCTCTATCACATTGAAACCACCTTATTGAATAATTAACTGAGTCCACCCATTTGGGACTTTATTCAATCATAATATCTAAAACCGTTCAGCATAACATGTTTATAAACAATTTTGAATCCAACTTAACCATCAAAGGTTATAAAAAAAAAAAAAAAAACCAAATATACTAAACAATAAGTCATATGAACAATTCATCAATCTATTGCAGCTAGTTTATCTTTTGTTAAATACGCCCATTGATCGTGAGATTCATTCGCCAACTAAGCCTCATTCTCCAACATTTGATTTATGTTCCATATTTTGATCACTTCTATATGATTGTTAATATACAACATTAGCTAGCAAAGCTAGTAAGTGAACCCAGTATGATTCATACACGCAACAGTAATAAGATAGTACAAGCAACATCCAATTATATAAGTACAAATATGAGTATATATGCAACGATGCCATGGAATGCAAGTCAAGTGGGATAATCGTCCACTTGCTTAGGTTGGATATCCGTCAACATGCATTTGCACCTGACATGCTTCTATCATAGATAGGCATGAGCAAGACCCGCATCTACTTCTTGATCAGGCTTTCACTAATCGTGGGCATCCAATAATGAATCTACTAGGAAACCATACAGGGAGATTCTCAATAACCCAAACACGAAATGTGCATGCCGTCATCTAGAGAAAGCTTCTAGGATTTAACACATGAACACTATAAATGCATGTAATGCATACTCAATGCACAATGCATTGACATATGCAATTTTCTTATACATCTCTCTGTACGAGAGGAAATAATAAATTCATGATTATAATGATTTACATGTCCACGTATTCGATTCACGATAATAATTGTTCAAAGCATGAATCATACATCAAAGAATCTTAGCATGGTAACACAACAACACAACAACCATAAAAATCATAACATCTATTTAATCATACATATGTGTTCTTAGTAGAGCTAAATTTGTCGAAAAATCGTATGGTTTTGAAAAGATTTTAAATGTAATCCAAGCTTTCACCATGGATTTCAAACCCTCTCTTTAAGGTGATTTGAAATCTCCTGGATTTGAAACCCTCAATTACTTTATAGTGCCAAACATACCAGGGGATTTAAAATCCCCTTAACAGCCCCTCTCCAAAATTCATGGTGTCAAATGACCCTTTATGGTCTTATTAATCTAAATATCTAAGTTTGAAAATCTAACAATTAGTTTAGGTAACGATCGATCAATCTAATTGATCGATCGCAATAGCTCAAAGGCCTTCGATCGATCCCTTCGATCAATTGATTATAGATTAAGAAAATTCAAATTCTATAGGTTAAGTCTCTTGATACTTTTTGTCATTTTTGATCGATTGAAACCCCTTGTCGATCAATCAAGAATAATCGGATTTAATTCAATTTGGTCGCTGGACTAATTTTGCCATCTTCGCCCAATAACTTTGACCGATTGAGACCACTTGAGGATTCCCTCGATCGATTGAAACCAGTTATCCATCAATCAAACAAATTTTTGAATTTTAACTTTTAGTTGCTAGACAAAAATTGACATGTTCGATCGATCGAAAGCCTAGCTTTAATCGATCGATCAAAGTTGATCAGTTTCTGCTACACGAAACTTTTAAGGTATTTGTTCTATCTTCTTAACTTTAATGGATTAATCATATACATGTATTAGGTCCAAAACCAAAGGATTTCTCGGATCCGAAATATCGAAATGTACAATCATCATCACCAATCATTTTATGGTGTGGTGTGTGTGTGTGTGGGGGGGGGGGGGGGGGGGGGGGGGGAGGGGGGGGATATGCTTATAGTATTGGTGTTTAGGCATCGTTATTTTTATCATTTATTGATGATTATTCAAAGTACACTTAATTGTTTCTCATGAACTATGGGACAAAAACACCTTATGTAGTTTAAAATTTCTTTAATTATATTAAAATTCAATTTGGGCACACTTTCAAAATATTTTAGTTTGATAATACTAAAGAATATGTATGCCGATAATTGCAAAAAAATAAAATAAAATCGAATTTAGTGTCTAGTTCCAAATGTCATGTGTTTATTCTCCTTAACATAATGAAGTTTCTGAAAGGAAAAATCTTCATCTACGGGAGGTCATTCGGTCCATTTTGATTGGCATAGCCGTCACTTTGACATATTGGGATGAAGTAGTACTTATATTACCTATTGGGTCCATTAATCATAAACGTAGTGGATACACATGATTTTCATGATTTACAATAGATCAATTCCTAAAAATAACGCTAGCATCATAACATCAGATTTCTAAAATTACTAAACAAAGTGGATGGTATAGATCATACTTGCGTGTGATTAGTCATACATAAATTTCTAACCGTTAGATTTGTCAATGTCGATCATCAAACTTAGATGGTCTCTTCTAGATCTATCATAGTCGTAAGGGATCATAAGAGAGCACGTTTAATCCTCTGATAGGGGCTATGATGACGCAATCCATCCACTGATCAGGCGAACTATAAATAGACGGAGATGGAGATGGATGATGATGATGATGGAGGGAGGAGAGGAAACTCTCTCTTCTCAAAAGGGAGAACGTCCAAAGGGGGAGATATTCAAACTCTTGCTCTCTTATGAAATTTTCCTTTAGCAATAGGATCAATATATATATATAGGGGTTAGGGTTTCAAAATATATTAGGAGTTAGGGTTTGAAAAGGATTCCAACTATGGTGATCCACCACCTTAAAAACTTTGGTATACTCTATTGTGAAATAAGTTTGTTGATCCGCCTCATAAATGCACATATTTATGATCTAATCCCTTTGGTGTTTAGGTAATCCACTTGTAAAGGTAGACTATTAAATTTGGGCCATGAAATCATCATCAAGGGTGATAAAAGAAGTTTTAATTATTAAAAACAAAACTTTAACGATTTAAAACCTTTAAAGAGTCTTTTAAAATATTAAGCATCAAACCGGGTAAAAAAAAACTATTTCATAATTCTTTGATCTAATCAAATCTAAGCCATTAATAAATCACATAGTAAATTTAGTAGATTGACCCATGCACCCATTTTTATCAACTTTTAGAAAGTTTCATAAAGTGGGCCAAAGCCGCTCAATCAAGATCTAAGACCTTTACATGCCCTCAGGTTTAAAGATTAATCAACATATAAGCCATCAAGTCCATGATTAAGTGATCATAGTCCAAGCTAATGTTCTCCTAAACTATTGACTTGAACTTCGATCTACCAGTGTAAGTGTAAAAAAGTCCAAATCTAAGGAACATAATATGTCTTAGAAGGACATATGGTCATTAAGATCAACGACTAAGAATGACCCTATCACATTCACATGATTACTGGCTCAAGATTTACATTAGTTTTCCATGGCATTAATTCCAACACTACCAATATGAATAATTATATGTCATCTTAGTCACTTGGGTAAAATTACATTTTCCAATTCCTTCAATCAGAAACCCTTCCTTTTATGTTACTACTTAGAATCTGAGCATGCTTGCTTTATTCACCACATTGGTCTTGACTAGTGCAAACTCTCACAATGATATGTTAGGTACATCTTCCTTACTATTTTCTCAAAAAGGGTAAAGAGTACTATTGTCCAACGACCAAACAACAGTAAATTTCTCGAGATGTCACATTTTTTTATTATGTCCTTTATTTTAGCTCAATATTCTCTTGTTGTACACTAAATTATCTTCATATTTTAGATGTTACTACTTACGGTGACGAGGACAACTCGCCTACTACTTCTTGCACTTATCAGTCTTTGCCACCAGCTTTGGATCCTACATCGCTTGATTCTTCATTTGATCTTCCCATTGTTGTTTGTAAGGTGAAGCGCATCGTTGTTCCTCCCGCATGGTATCTCTCTATTTCCCTCAACACATGAGTAGTTTTGTTTCTTTTAATTAATAATTTTCATTCTTTGTTTCAGTTCCTCCAAAGTAACAGATACTTTGAAGGACCCTGCAGAAAATTGCGATGGTTGAGAAGATGATTGCCCTTTAAAAATAAGGCACTTGTATGTTGGTTGATTTGCATAACAACTAGTATGTAATTGGCTGGAAATTGGTGTAAATAGTCAAATGTAATCATGATGTATCCGTTGCTCGATATAAGATCTAATTGGTCACTAAGGGATTTATGTAGAAGTTTGAGATTTACTATCGCGACATTCTCTCCCATTATCAAGAACAGGTATAAGACCTAATTGGTTATTAAAGGATTTATGTAAAAGTTTGAGATTTATTAACGCGACACTCTCTCCCACTATGAAGAACAGGTATAAGACCTGGATGGTTACTAAAGGATTTACGTAGAAGTTTGAGATTTACTATCGCGACACTCTCTCCCATTATCAAGAACAAGAATAAGACCTGATTGGTTACTAATGGATTTATGTATAAGTTTGAGATTTACTATCGCAACACTCTCTCCCATTATCAAGAACAGGCATAAGTCCTGATTGGTTACTAAGGGATTTATGTAGAAGTATGATATTTACTACCAAGACACTCTCTCCAGTTGTTAAGAACAACTAAATAGGCAACCTACTTAAAATTGTCATTCAATTCTCATCATTGATTTAGCCATGAAAAATACCTTCCTCAGTGGGAATCTTCAGAAGGAAATGTACATGCAACCTTTGCTTGGATTCTTGTATTAGGAGTTGCCTAGTAAAGTGTTTCATCTTAAAAAAGCATTATATAGTTTTAGGTAATCCCCTAATACCTACTTTGAGCAATTTAATACTATTGTAATCTATATTGTGCTTCAAACTATTCTGTCTTCATCAAAAGTCATGGTGATTATATTGTTGTTCTGGCCATATATGTTAACAACATCCTCATTACTTGAGACAATGATGCTAATATTTTCTTGGTTTTAAGTGTTCTTAGCAAAGAAATTTGGAAAGAAGTACCTAGTCACTTCATTATTTTAAATTGAAGTTGTCCATCCCTCAAAGGGTATTTTATCTTAACATAAGTATGCTTTTGACTAAAGCTAAATTAATGGTTATCTTCACTAAAGCTACACCTTTATTTTATAAATAAACAAGGCCCAAAAATCTCTCAAAAAGACCCAAAACTCAAACCCTAATTTTCTCTCCTAGAAGCTATTCGTTTCATTACACACATGATGGATGAGATCTACCTCTTGAGGCCCATCAGATCAACCGTTTGGATCCCCCACATTCGGGCCAATTGTACAAATCATGGACTCCTGTGGGTGCCCAAGTCATGCAACTCCAATACGTACAGCTACTTTCTTCAGTTTGAGCTGAACTCGCTGTCCAGGAATCTGGACCGTTGATCCAACGGAGGCCAACGATCACGCATTGTATAAAGCAAGACATCTGATTACTTTTCTTTACTTTTGATGCCACCGTGACGGTGTTGAAAGACTGGATCGGTTTGGAATTTTGTGGGCATGGCCCATCTATCATGGAACTCGGCAAATCAACGGTCCAGATCACCAGACCGTACGTTCCACTTTTGTAAAGGGAAATCAAATCTATGCCCATCCCCAGATCAAGTATATAATACTCACTGAACAGCGATCAAGCAGTGGACTCTGCCATATCTGAACCATTGTGTGCATGCCACGTGGCAACAAAAGATTTTTTTTTTTTTTTTTAAGAAGGCAAGAAAGAAAAGAAAAAAAGAAAACAGAAGATTACCCTGGAAAAA
This sequence comes from Magnolia officinalis, assembly GCA_021015155.1. NCBI lineage: Eukaryota > Viridiplantae > Streptophyta > Magnoliopsida > Magnoliales > Magnoliaceae > Magnolia > Magnolia officinalis. Next base: position 24,324,409 of record JAJHSJ010000002.1, on the reverse strand, counting down.
AAAAATGCACTCTTCCGACCACTGATTACACACTCATTAATGCTACGCTGCTAACTGCTAACTTACAAAAGTATGCTCAACATCTTATCCTAACATACCCGAATCCCACACGTTTTTTTCCTCACAATGGGCAAATATATTCTGGCATGCGCAGGTTAAGTCCATGGCGCACCACGCGTAAATTATTAAAAAGGGTCCCTGCATGCAATCACTTGAAAAGGTACAAAAGGAGTAGAATCCCAAAAAACTCCCACCAAACAAGGCGTAGGTTAGAGAGAGGAGGTGATGAAGAGGGAGCCGGCCTGAAAAAAAAAAAAAAAAAGAATAAAAAAAGAAAAAGGAAAAGAGATAATAAATGGAACGAATCAGACCTATAAGAATGATGGTTGGTTTATCCAAGCCATTCATCTGAAGGATCCAATCATGGATGGACCATGCCCTCATAATCTCCCAAACTGGAAGATCCCAGCCATTGAAACCTCTGGTCTTTCCACCATTGAATGATGCGGCTGGTTGATGGATTTTTCTTCACGAGAAATGCTCCAGTGCACTGTAACTTATAGTGCTCCTAGTTGCATTGGTTCACTTGGACAGTCCACTGCATCGATCTAAACCGTCCATTAAGTCCAGAACACATTTTCTTAAATATCATACAAAACTAGTACTGATCTGATCATCCAATCCATCTTTAATTTGGCCTTATTTTTCACAGCCATCCATTTTCGAACCCACGGATTGGGTTGTTAGAGCTGGCTAACAAAAGTGATTCTTTATAATCATTAACATCAATGACATGAAATGGCAACTAGATAGATCAAATTGTTGATTGGACCTTTTCTGTAAATTATCTTGACCATCCATATTAAAGACCATTAATCAAATGGTTCATATTCATCAGATCAGTGTATCCTATTTTCCTGGGGGCGTATGAAATGTGTTGCTGAACCTAATGGACGGTCTAGATCACTGGATTGGATTAAGTGTCCCAATGTAACAGAGCACTGGAGCATCTCCCATTCTTAACCATGCATCTGCATGCCATAAATGGATAGGTAGAAGTACACCAGTTGAAGAGATTTTTTAGGCACGGTTCATCAGCGGTGGGGGCCATCAGATCAATGGCTTGGATAAATCAACAATGGGCCAGACATGTATAAACTCGGTGCACGGTAGGGAAGCTCCCTATTCATTGAAAACAGGGAGCTTGGCCTCTAGAAATATAAGAAATGCTCAGCGCACACGTGTAGAATGAGGCAATCAGAACCGCTCATCATGTCATCCTCACTGTGACGATGCCATGTATCAAAAATCAAAACCTGAAAACTACCGTGTGGGCCACATCACATGTCTAACCATATGATGATCATCAAGTGGCCTGGCATCCACACGGTGATTGCAATTGCATGATGCGGTTAGGATATCACACGCGCGTGACTTGTCTCCCGCGTGTGGCAAGTGCACTTAGCATTTCCCACGGTACAAAGGACATGGAGAGAAATCATCTTGACCACATGCATAGAGCACGTACCCTGATGTGGGATAGACGCATGATCCATAACCTGCAATTAACGAATACAATAGATCAACAGTCAGATAAGGTTTGCCTAGTTGTCACTCGTAGAGGTGTACACGAACCGAGCTAGCTCGGTTAGCTCGCTTGATTCGACTCGGTTGGAAGCTGAGTTCGAGCTGGGTCAAGCTGATTTTTTTTACCTCCAAAATGAGTTCGAGTTGGCCCAAGCTCGACTCGACTCAAGCCCAGCTTGAATCGAACTCGGATCGAGCCAGTTTGGTGACTCAGTTACTTTGATATTGATGTTGCTCACCAAGTGTTTGATGAAATGACTCAAATAAGTGTGGCTGGTGGCAAGGAAGGTATGCATATGAAACGAACACCCTTTTTCCTCTTGATTTTTATGTTGCTTAGAAGGTGTTTGATAAAATACTTATAAAACTATTGCTGCTGTCCCAAATACAGTGAGATTTTGAAGGTGCAGTCCAGGTGTTTGTGAAAATGTTGTAACGGTGAACTCGGCTCGATCTTGGCTTGAACTAGCCCGAGCTGCTGACCGAACCAAGCTGAGCTGGCCAGTCAGAATCAAGGACAGAGCCAAGCTGAGTTGGAGCTGAGGTCAGCTAGTGGCCGAGCCGAGTTGAGCTGAGGCCAGCTGACTCGTTTCGACTCGATGTACACCCCTAGTTGTCTGAAGACTGATTCAATACTAGTTGATGGGCCATGAACCCCAAATGACACAACAAATTATCCCAATCTAGGCCCTATGTGAGACATCCGAACCGTTCATAAGCTGGACCCAACCATGAAGATGATCTGACACAAAAAATCAGGTCCATCCACTCATATTGCCGTTTGACAAAGGGTTGCTTTAGAAAACCAACCACTGGTTGCCGTTTGACATAAGGCCAGAGGGGACGGGCCTGATTTTGCACCAGTATTGTGCTTGTGATGGGCCACAAGCAGCCTCTCGATTGGATTGGCATGGACATTGATCTGTGGCCCAGTGCGAATGTGCACAAATTGACGTGGAGATGGTCCTAATTCATGAGAACTTGATCCAACTGTCTATTTATAGGCCACTGATCAAAGATTCGTGGTCTTCCAAGTTTGAACATCAACACTGTGCATTTGATGGGTCACCTTTAAATTATGGGATATCTCAAAAATCAGCCGTATACGGAACTAAGGTGGGCCATTCCATCTAAAATCATGTGAAGACATGCATAAAACATATAAAAGCACTTGGTGTGGCCCACTTGAAATTTGGATGCGTCTGAAACTAGGTCTGACCCCTCATCCGAGTGGGACACACATAATGGATGGGCTGGATTTGTGAACCACATCTCGGTGGGCCCAACAAATGATTATGAATGTTTTAATGGGAGGGTAACCCCTCTCAACTTTTGTATGTGGTGTGGCTTACACAAGTCATGGATTAATTTGATTTTTAAGCCCAAGGCCTACCATGGAAGGGTGCATCTGATTGATGGGGTAAGATGTTAGACAAGCATCACAGTGAGGCCACACAGCTCGACCTCACGAGAACTTCCCATGAGGTTGAACTGTGTGGGCCCCACCGTTATGTGTGTTGAACATCAGCACCATGCATTTGATGGGTCCCCTTTATATCATGGGATATCCAAAAAATTAGCAGTATACGGAACTCAGGTGGGCCATACCATCTAAAACCATGTGAAGACATGCTTAAAACATATAAAATCACTTAGTGAGGTCCACCTGAGTTTTGGATGCGGCTGAAACTTGGTCTCACCCCTCATCCAAATGGGACACACGCAATGGATGGGCTAGATTTGTGAACCACATCTTGGTGGGCCAGCAAATGATTATGGATGTTTTAATGGGAGGGTTACCCCTCTTAACTGTTGTATTTGGTGTGGCCCACCCAAGTCATGGATTGACTTGATTTTTAAGCACGTGGCCCTCCATGGTGCACCTGACTGATGAGGTACATGTTCGACCCACATCACGGCGGCGCCCGCACAGCTCGACTTCATGCCCACCGTGATGTGTGTGTATTTATGGTGCATCTCACATCAACACAGGAATAATCAGATGAACGGTTCAGATCACCGAACCATGGGCCCGGCTTGAAGCAACTGCTGCATCAAGACAGCAGAAGACACTTCAAAATGCAACCACACATCCTGACCTAGCACTCTTGCAGAAAATCCAAATCAGGTATCAGGTGGGGCCCTGGCCAAAAGATGAGTCTGGTAAAACAATCAAGCCGACCAGACATTTACAAACACAACGGACGGTCCAAAACAGACTGCAACCTTCTTTTTCCTTTTCTTACTTAACAAGGTTCATCATTTTTCGTACATGTGACCCACCCAAAAGTTTAGCCACCTGATTTTCTCAGCAAATCTCCTAGATGGGTCCCACCCAATACCGTTTGAATGTCCAAAACACGCCAAAATGGCATGTATGGCTGCAAGTGGGGCCAGCTAAAAAAAAAAGAAGATGGATACAGATGCTTACTTGGATTTTTAGTGGTTAAAGTAGCGGTTCCACCAAAATTACAAGCAATGTCGGAATCTCCATTTTGCTGGTAGTAATTGTTGAATGCAAATGACGCATGTGATAATATCGTATCGGGTTCGAAGCAGACCCCATCTTTTTGTATGGGTGAGCAATCAGCCATTCCTAATCCACAGGCCCAATCCAACGCATTCTGTAGATCGTCCTGCAACACCCCTGGGTGGGCCACACACCATGTCGTCCCCTCGAGGAACGTCGTGTTGCCTTCTGGAGGTGAGAGGGTCGTGATCGGGACCGTTGATTCCACTTTCTCTTGTACAACTTCCATTGCTGATGCTGAATTTTGATGAACATGAGAAGAAGGCATAGTGAGAGATTTGTTGCAATTATAAATGAAGAACATGTATGTAGCTTGTGTTCCATGATCAAGACTATTGATTTGGTGGGCCTCATGTGGTTGGGCCATCACCCAGTCCTTTGCACTATATACTCAGGTTTTCAGTTCTCCCAAGTGCATCCAATGGTGAAGTAATCCAACTATTGAATTTGATGCATTCCATCATGGATGGAAAAATTACTCAAAATTCTATTGGTTCTGAAGATCCTAGCCGGGCCCCACCTATCTTTTTATTGTATTTGCTATCATGAATAGCAAAATAAATGATACATTCTAATTATCAGAATTGAAAAATTGAGAGTAGTTTGGATTTAAGCCAAGTAAATTCAGCATAGATAACTTGTTTGTAATTTGTCAGACCCATGTATACACAGAAATCCAGAAAAAAAAAAAAGAAAGATAATGTATACTTCAATTATCGTCAGTGGCAACATGTGTATGTCTTTGCAAAAAAATGGAATAATAAAGAGGATATAACTTCTCCTTAGTTTGGTGTACTAGAGAACATAATGTTCTGTAACCATGTATTACAAGTCCAAATGTGCCACATGTAGCACTATCTAGGTTTCAGTTCCCCACGTGGGCATCAGGCCACTTCAATCTTTAAGCGTCCAACATGTATTATATATGTCAATATGCATGTATGTCATAAATGCTACATATGCTACCATCCACATGAGTTTTCAATATATGCTACAATCTATCAATTCTCCGTAGTCCATTGTGTTTGACAAGAACAAACAAAATAGCTAACCCGACAACATGACTTAGATAGCATATGCCGACAAAAGTAAATCTAAACATATGTCGACACAACTTTGCTTGTGTCCGAAGCCAAGTATAGCCACTCGGAAAGCAACTAACATAGAAGTACCCTTTTTTATTTATGTTTTGAGGTAGAATTATTTATTACATGAAAATCAATTAAAATTAATAATAATAATTATTATTATTATTATTATTATTATTTAGAAATATATGCAAATTTTGATAAAATACGTCATGGGTGTATCCGGGCCTTTGCTTATCTCAAGGCCGAGATTGGGCAAGGACCACACGATCATTTCTCTATTTTGGGTTATTTTTAATTATTTTGGTCATTTCTCTTTACTTGTCTATTTTTAGCGATGATGTTGTACGGTTGTTAGAATTATTTTCAATTAGTTGAAAGTTGGTTGTAATTTTCAAACTAATTGCATGATTAGTTATTGTAATGTAGTTTTGAATTTTGGATAGAAACCAGGAGAGATTAGAGAGAGGTGATTAAAGTGTTTGGCTGTCAAATTACAATCCAAACTCCTCAGCTCCAAGATCCCCACATTCTCTCCTCCTTTCTTCCCTTTCTCCTTACAAGCAAAACGCTCAAAGGTTTCCATCAATACATCTCCACTCTATGAAAATGGTGTGACAAACCATCATGATTACCTAATATGAATAAAACCAGCATGCCTATCAGCATATTAATTAGGTAGGCCAGATCACACCCTATACATTATGGCCCACTTAATGAGCGGATCAACATGATTTTCACAGTAGATAATAATCATGTATCAGATATTCTATACATGTGATGCTTTGAAGGGAAAGAAAGGGCTACATTGAAAGTTCACATATTATATCTTTAAAAATAGAATGGTTAGAGAGAATGAACTAAGACAGTTCAGTAGTCGACCCTACCTGGATTGACCATCATTCACAAACAGTTGTAGTATGATTGTTTTGATGAAGATATGACTCCACAGAGAATGATCAGATAGAGCAGGGGAGATGGTGGATAAGGGACCGTTCACCTGGTGGATCCCACCATGGATGGCCGATCATGGTTAAAAATTAACAACTGGATGATTGAACAAGCAATTCATTGTCTCTTCGGGGTGGTGGCAACAAAGATGGTTAAAGGTTGAAATTCAGCTGTAAAAGGTAAGGGAAAGCGACTGTTTAAGATGTACTGAAATGAGATCGTTGATCATAGGCCATCCATGGCAGAGCCCATTAAGAGGATGGTCATGATCTACTGCCTCCCTCGTAATGTTTAGATTGGAAGGGGGCTTCTATTGTATTAAGATATAACCAGCTCTACCATATCGTTTTTCAGAAGGAAGATGATGACTAACCCTCAATGCACGGGTGGAGTGTGTTGACTTTCACCAGCATTGATCTGCTAATGCGCTCATTGATTTGGGTCGTCTGTTATCATGGCTACCTCTTAGGTTGGCCATTGACCAAAACCTTCCTTGATGAGATGATCTGAACCATGAAAACAGTAGCTGGAAACATCCATCAATTGAAAGGTTGATACAATTTCAGCCAAAAACAGTAAATGGAGAATGTCGAATGGATGTCTTCGATCCATACAGAAATAGGAGACATCGATTGATTGACACTCATGCTTGATAGAGATCAGGTCTCCCCGGAATTAGACAAATTGCTTCCTAGACGTTTTGAACCATGATTGATCGACCCAAGTCGATCAAAAGTAATTCAAAAAATACCCCCGACTCTCTGGACTGTTTTTGGCGTGTTCGATTGATCGAACATGACTCCCGATCAATCAAGGATTGCTCAATTGATCGACGATGCATGCGGAACTGCGTAAGTGCAACATTTGTTTCTAATTCCGATTGTGATAGAAAATATATATGTGTGTGTAATTGAAATTAGGGTATTTTAAGTGAATGTTATGATGTTCCTAAGAGTTCCAGAGATAAAATGTTGAGGTTTAGGGAGATTCGAAGGGATTTCTCATCGTTGTTAAGTTTTTTTTTAATCTCTTGTAATATCATTTCATAGTAGATTGCTTATCACTTTGTGTCGTGGTTTTTTTCCTGAGAGAGCTTTTCCACATAAAATTGTTGTGTTCTCTACGTGTTTTCTTTGCATTTGATTTCGTCTTTTTTTTTTTTTTTTTTATTGAATTCAGGTTTGCTTTCGCGATATTCCCAATAAGTGGTATCAGAGATAACATTGGGTTTTAAGTTCTTCTATGGAAGGTGAAGATAAGAGGCATTTTAATTCAGCAAGGATTGCAACATGCTCTCCTTGGTAAGGCAAAGCATCCTGCATCTGAGTGATGAAGAATGTGATAAACTTAATGACAGGGTTACAACCTCGATCCAATTGTGCGTAGAGGACAATGTTTTTTTACAATTTACCGAATAAAAAGACCATCACAGGGGTATGGACAAAACTAGATAACTTGTACATGAAGAAATCATTAGGCAGTCATCTGTATCTTAAGAAATAGTTTTATAATCTTATGATGATAAATAAGTCTGATATCAATGAACACATGAGCACATTCAGCGAATTGCTTTATAAACTGATGAATGTGAAGGTTAAGATTGGAGAAGAAGATCAAGTCTTAACTCTGTTGAATTCGTTTCCACCGTCTTACGAGAATCTTACAGACACTCTGATCCACAGTAGAAATACTATCAATGTTGAAACTGTCATCTCAGCCCTTCATGAGAAGCAGTTGACAAGCAAAGACAATGAGTGTGTGGAGGTACCTCTATAGATGGATTCGTTGTCAATGGAAGGAATTCTGAACGGGAGAAGGAGAATTCTCAGTCTAAATCCAAATCTAAAGGGAATGGCAAAATAAAGTGCTGAAATTGTGGAATAACAAGACACATGAAAAATGATTGTTGGAATCTTAAGGAACAAAAGGGAGAGAAATCTGATAATGCAACAAATGAGGCCACTTCAGCGGAATCAGATGTAGGAACAAGTGGTTGTGACATGTTGCCAGTGTCCAAGGTCAGTCACTTATAAAATATACATGAGAATGAGTGGATTTTGGATACAGATGTGGTGGACAAGTGTTTATGGGTAATGACAATTCCTGTAAGGTTGTTGTTGTTGGTTCGGTTTGCATCAGGACGTTTGATGGGGTGGCGCATATTCTGGCAGATATTCGACACGTTCCTAAGCTCAGGAAGAACCTAATCTCTCTTGGAACATTAGAGACACTTGGGTGTGAATTCACTGATTTTGATTAGGTCTTCAAAGTTTCTAAAGGAGCTCTCATAGTAATGAAAGCACACTAGGGTAGCAACCTTTACAAGTTGATTGGGAATACTGTATTGGGTGGAGCTCTAGCATATATAACGGAATCGGCATCGGCAAGATCGTGGCATGCGCACATTGGTCACATGAGTGACCGTGGTATAAAGGTACTTTCTGATCGTAGCTTGATTCTTGTCTTTAAAAGTGTTGATTTTCATGTATGTGAATATTACTTATATGGTAAACAATTATAGATAACTTTTAAGACTGGAAAGCATGTAAGGATGTTCTTGAGTATGTGCATTCACATGTATGGGGTCTGTCGCCCATTGTTTTTGTTGGGGGGGGTTATCGTTCTTTGTCTCGTTCATAAATGACCACTTCAGGAAAGTGTGGGTTTCTTTCCTGAAAAATAAATCCGATGTATTCGCCACATTCAAGGTGTGAAAAGCGATGATTGCGAAGCAGAAGAGCAGAAACTGAAGGTTATAAGAACGTACAATGGAAGTGAATTCACTTCAAAAGAATTCAACCAATTTTGTAAAGATGGGGGGATTATAAGACATAATACGGTGAGGCACACACTTGAACATAATGGTGTAGCAGAACGAATGAAGCAGACTCTCTTGAAGAGAGCCTGAAACATGTTAAGTAATGCTGGATTAGGTAAGGAGATGGATTGAGGCTGTGAATACGGCCTATTATCTGGTGAATAGGTTTCCGTCTATGCCGATAGACTATAAAATTCTTGAATTATGGAGTGGTTATGATGTTGACTACTCAGGGTCGCGTGTATTTGGTTGCGACACTTGCTCTCATATACCGTCAGTTAAGAGAGATAACCTAGACCAGAGGGAGAAGCAACTTACCTTTATGGGTTATGGTGATGGCATGAAAGGGTACAACTACACAATCGTGTCACTAGGAAAATCACTTTGAACTGCGACACTAGGTTTGATGAGGATTCTTTATTCCGCAATGACGAAAGCAAGGAGCCCAAAAAATTGGTAGTGAATAGTGATTGACGTTGAAATCAAAATGAGTGAGGAGCAAGTGTTGTAGACACCTCTCAGAAGAAATCTGCTGAGAGATCGCGAATTACCAGTTAGATACAGAGATGACTCGAATGTTGCATTTGTCTTCATTACGGATGAGAGGGGTCCGTCTACCTTCCAGGAAGCATTAGATAGCTCTGATGTTCAGAAATGGATTACGACAATGCATAACAAGATAGACTCTCTGCATAAGAATGAGACATGAGAGTTGGTGGAGCTTTCAGTAAGGCGTAAAGCGATCGATTGTAAGTGAATTTACAAGAAGTAAGATAGATACAATGCAAAATTGGTCGCAAAAGGGCATGCGTAGAAGGAGAGTGTCGACTTTAGCAAGATTTTCACACCTGTGGTCAAGCAGGCGTCTATCATATTTGTATTGGCGTTGGTTGCTCAATGCAACCTGGAATTTGAATAGAGATAGATGTGAAGACTACTTTCCTACATGGAGAGTTGGATGAACAAATTTATATGAAGCAACCAGGAGAGTTCGAATTACAATGGACTGAGAATAAAGTTTGAAGGTTGATGAGGTCATTATACGACATGAAATAGTCGCCTAGGCAACTGTATAAAAGGTTTGATATTTTCATGATAAGTCAACGATTTACCAGGAGCAAGTATGATCATTATCTATTACAAGACACTGGATGATGGACAATTCATTGTATTGATATTGTACATAGATGACATGTTTATAGCCAGTCATACCATGTCTGAGATCGATACATTGAATACTCGATTATCATGGACATTTGAAATGAAAGATCTGCGGTTATAAAGAAGATTCTCGATATAGATATTCGCACAGACAGACAGAGGAGCAGGCTACGATTATCACATGTAGAATACCTTTGAGAATGTATTGGTCAAGTTCGGTATAGACAAGGTAAAACCGGTTAGCACACCTTATGCTGCTTACTTTAGGCTTTCTTCAAAATAATGTCCCACTATAAATGAAGAAAAGCAAGTAATGTCTCATGTGTCCTATTTAAGCGTCGTTGGCAGTTTGATGTATGCTATGGTCTTTATGAGACAAGATATTTCATGTGCAGTGGGTGTTATGAGCAGATACATAGCTAACCCGACAAGCAACATTAGGAAGTAGTGAAATGGCTACTTTGGTATGTTCGAGGTACCGTGGACTATATCTTGACATTTGAAAAGTTAGAGGATAAGTTGATAGGCTATGTGGACACCGATTATGCGGGTAATATAGATAATAGAAAGTAGACTTCCGACTACTCATTTGTTATAGCGGGTGGTGCGATCAATTGGATGTCGAAGCTTTGATCTGTGTTGACTCTTTCCACAACTGAAGCTAAGTATATGGCGGTGAGAGAGGTGTTCAAAGGTATTTGGCTAAGAAGAATGATGAATTAGTTCGGGCTTCAATAGGAGGTTGTGCCGGTTAATTGTGACAACGAAAGCGTAATCAATTTGGTTAAAAACTCGGTTTATTACTCACGTACTAAACATATTGATGTTCGTCATCATTTTATCCAACAAGTGCTTAAGGAAGGTAATGTGACTCTTACGAAGATCCATACAAGTGTCGATTCTATAGACATACACGTCAAAATAATTCCCGCAGAGAAGTTCAAATTTTGTGCGACTTCTTTGGGCTTGGCAAAGGCTTCATGAAGATGAAGTGTGTACGAGAAGCGACGATGAAGCTATGATGGAAGATGATTAGATATGATGATGACATGGTAAAACAATGGAGCATAAAGATTAAATACATGAAGGAGATTGTTGAATGGATGTCTTCAATCTATGCGGAAACAAGGGACATCGATCGATTGACAACCATGCTCGATCGAGATTTCTCCCTGAATGTTTTGGACCATCATCAATCAATTGAACTATCGAGTCGATTGATTGATTGAACTATCAAGTCAATCGATCGACAGTAACTCGAAAAATACCCCCAATTGATCGACGATGCACACGGAACTGCGTAAGCGCGCGATTTATTTCTAATTTCAATTGTGATAGTATATATATCAAGTGTAATCGAGATTAGGGTATTCTAAGTGAATGTTAAGACATTCTCAAGGGTTCTAGAGATTAAAAAAAATAAAAAAAACAAAAACAAATAAAAAAATAAAAAAATAAATATAAAAACTTGAGTTTTGAGATATTCAAAGGGGGTTCTCATCGTTGTAAGTTCTCTACCTCTTGTAATATCATTTCATAGTAAATTGCTTGTCACTATTTACCATGGCTTTTTTCCTGAAAGAATTTTTTTACATAAAATTGGTGTGTTCTTTGTGTATTTTGTTTGCATTTGATTTCATCTTGTTTGATTGAATTCAGATGTACTTTCACAATATTCCCAATAGAGAAAGCTGGACTTGTATTGACCGTCCGCTCAATGGACATTATAAGCTTACCAAGGAATGGTTGTTACAACCTTGGTGTTCAGTAAATGGCAACATGATCCATGAGCTGTAGGGAGCCATTGCAACCAAATATCTGTGGGGCCCACTGCGATGACTATATGACACCAACTATGTCATCATTTCTGCAGCTAATATTAGGTTGGGAATCCAAGATCAGGTGGGCCACACCACAAGAAACAACGTGGATGGTGATACCCATCATTAAAACCTTCTCGAGGGCCACCAGAGTTTTGGATCAGGCTGATATTTGTGTTGTCCACCATTGTGGTGGGGACTCATCTAATGAACGGGTTGGATGGTGCATGTATACACACGTGAGATCCCGGAAGGTTCCAATGGTGGTCCCATTTCCTATGATATGGCCCACCTAAGTTTTAGATCCGTCTATTTTTGGGCTCACGCCCTAACATGAGCTGGCTCAACTGATGCGCGACGCCCATGTAACACAAAAGGAATCACGGTGGGCCCCATGGAGCTTTCTGTTGCCCGGGCTTCCCATTTTAGGAAATTCGTGTCAGAGAGGGACCACAATCTTCTACCACACTGGTGGTACGCAGGGCTACAACACCCGACATCTGTAGGGCCCATGTGCTGTTTGTGTATGAAATCTACTCCGTCCATCAGGCCCGACTCTTGATGAAATCTCCTGTGGCAAAAAATCAGCCTGATTCACAAAGTCAGTGTCCCACACCACATTGAGAAGGAAACACCAACCATAGGTTTGTGTTCAAGGACACAATGGTGCTTCTTATATCACATCCAACCCGTTAATCAGGTATTCCTAACCCTATAAATGGGAAATCCAAGACATCAGTCTGACCCAAAAGTCAGGCCGGCCACATTGCCTTAACTTAAAGGTTTTAAGTTTGATTTTACATCATCCCAAAGGCGTTACCCACCTCAGTTTTTAATTGGACTAATTTTTTTATTTGTACGGTCAAAACAAGGGCTCTAATCTGATGGACGGAGTGGATGTCACACACACAACACAATGGACCCCACAGAGTTCGGATGATGTAGAGTGATGGCATTAAAATACACTGAAAAATAAACAAATAAAGCATAGACAGTGTACCACCAAGAAACATGAAGACAAACCAAAGCTTTTAAAGAATAGAATGAAACAAAAAATAATAATAAATAAATAAAAATCATTTTCTTTAATCATCATTTAGTTATTATGCTACACCTCTGAGAAAAATAATTAAACAAAAAAAAAAAAAAAAAACCATTATCATCAGAAATCAGCACTAGAAAATGGAATAGCTCCACAAAGAGAGAGAGAGAGAGAGAGAGAGAGAGAGAGAGAGAGAGAGAGAGAGAGAGAAGTTGCTAACCTGTACACAACAAAACCCATTTTCCATGACAGAAAAATGGAATAGCTCCATTTTTATGAGAGAACTAAAAAACCCAAGAAAGAAAGAGCTTACCCGGATAGTATGCCACCATTAAAAGGCTCTGCAAAATCCATATTTTCTTTCTCATGGCTGCCTTCTCTCTCAATCTCTCTCTCTCTCTCTCTCTCTCTCACAGACATGATACACTCCTTATAAGTGCCGAGGGCTGAGCTGCTGCTGCTGGTTGCGTCAGGGTCAGGTCCTTTTTCTGAAGGAATGATGGGGTGATGGACATTGTACCAGAAGTTAAGCTGCTAGCTGGCTTCCTGCTTTACACGTGATATCTACCTAGAATCCAAACCGTTCAAACAGTGGGATCCATCGTAGATTGGTCATTCCCGCAAGACGAGATTGGATAGAGAATTCTGATCTCTGATTGGTGGACATTTGTTTGTTGGATTTGGACGGTCCGCTGTTTTTCCATTACCGTTCATTGGGTGTATACCAACTGCCAGTTAGAATCGCATTTTCAGTGTTATTATTATTATTATTTTAATTTTTTATTTTATCTATCTAAAGTAGGTCGCAACATTTGGACGGTTGGGATTCGAAGTTCATGCCATGTGCAAGGTAGTATTCGTAGTGTAATGCCCGGACGCTGATGGGGCTGATGTTGCTGGTTTCAAACCTCTATAGGCGCTACCATAATTTATTCATTTTATCCGCACCGTCTATCCGTTTTTCCAGCTCATTTTAGGGCATGATCCAAAAAATGAAGCAGATCCAAAGCTAAAGTGGACCACACCACAAGAACCAGTGGATTGAACATTTACAATTTAAAACTTCTAATGGCCACGGACGTTTTGGATCAAGCTGATATTTGGGTTTTCCCTTCATCCAGGTCTCTGTGACCTGTTCATGAAGAGCTTTAAGAAGATTTCAAGGGTGGACGTCACTATCTCCACTTGTTTTTATACTGTGCTCCGTTTGAGCTTTGGATTTACTTTAATTTTGTTCATGAAGACCTAAAATGATCTGAAAAAATGGATGGACGGTGTAGATAAAACATATAAATCATGGTGGGACCTATAGAGGTTTGACACGGTCCACCTGGCTGGTGGTCGGGTCACCAGCCAAACCGCATCCTGCCGCTCACCAACCTGTCATTCGACGCTCATTTTTGTTTGTTTTTTGAGGGATACTGAGGCGACTCGCGGGACGTGAAATAAAAGAAGCTTCGCATCACGGCTGCGCACGTAGTACACACGTGCGGGATCAGTACCACTAATCAGATGGAGGGCACGGTTCTTGCCTGAAAATCTGGCTCACTCAATAGATGGTCACAGGTCTGTGAGACGAATTGACAGTAAAGAAAAGAAAAGGACCATTAGTCTCTCTGATTAAGTAAAACGTGGTCGTTTAGCAGAGAATATTAAGGGTGGTCCACCTGATGGCGTAAAAAGAATCGTCACACATGTGCCAAGCTGGCACGTGTTGCAGTCGCTCATCAGTACGTCCTCGCGCGAATCGCCTCAGATTCTCCCGTACATGTTTTCAAACGGTCCAGATGGCCTCTTGTGAACTTGGCAAGGTATCCAGGAAAAGAAAAAAAAAAAAAAAGCCAAGCTCGATTTTTATTGCGTTTTTTAAAGTCTCTTTTTATCGAGATATATTGGCGAGTTTTTAATCATAGCCTAAAGAGAAATTAGTAGAAGACTCGACGCGGGTAGGATTAACTCGGACCCGGAAATGAGCGGACCCGGGTTTGGGACTGTTTAGACGTCACACAAGGAGATCCCTTGCGTTCGACGACTAAAACCAACCCGACTAGTTTTGAGCTTTGCAAAAGTGCATCCAAATTTACAAACTGTGGTTGAACTGGGACGCGCGGTCTGGCTAAGGATCCCAACACCAGCCAGCTAGATGATGGAAAAGCTCCATGGGCCACACTATTTTGTATCTGTTTTTATCTACGCTGTCCATCCATTTTTCTGGCTTATTATAGGACATGTACCTAAAATTGAGGAAGATTCAAATCATAGGTGAACCACACCACATGAAAACAGTGTTAATTGAACATCCAACTATTCAAAACTTTATATGAGTCAATGTAATGTTTATTTGTCATCATCCAAGCTGTTGATAAGGTCACATAAACCTGGATAAAGAGAAAATACAAATATCAACTTAAACGAAAACTTTTGTAGGCCTCGAAAACTCATTCAATCCTCACTATTTCTTATGTTGTGGCTCAATTGAGCGTTGATATTAGGATTTGTTAATCTCAAATTATATATTAATAATTACAGTAAATAGAAGAAAATTGAAAACCTAAAATATAAATATTAAGGATAGGCCGAAGCACATATAATCACGTTGTCCTTGAAGTGTTATTCGTCTATTCTCAAGGTAATTGAGACTGCTGACAGTTTATAAGCAAATGGTTTACAGGATACAATGAGCACGTGTGTGGTTTTGCATTCAACAAACATGAAGGAACCACTGAAGGAACCCTATAAATACAGTTTTACTAATAGATGCAAGCTTCTTTAAAAAAGAAAAAGAAAATTCCAAATGGAGAGAGAGAGAGAGGATTAATTCCGTTAGCTTAGACCACTGCACTAGTTTGGTTCTTATGGATTTTTCGATCCTAGCAGTCTCAGGTTCGTATTGAATCTGTTGCTTGAACAGAGAATACTTAGAGCTACTTAAAGCTTGCTGGTTCAAATGAAAGAATGAATTGAATTGCTGGCGATGATCAAATGAACCAGCTAAGCCCTGTTTATATAGACAAGGGTAGCTTGACATTTTGGTCCAAAGTCATAAAAACAGCGGACAATTTCTTATTGTTGGAGAGAAACTATCCATTTTTTTTTACAGTTTTTGACCGTTTTGCATGTGGGAGACTAGCTGCATGCTGGTCATTTAGACACAATGGCTTGTCGTTTCTGTCTGTTGGGCTAGCCACATGCAACAGATTTTACATGATCTAGTCAATTATTGCATGAGCAGTTACACCAGGCCTCTTAAATAGCTCCATATCTCTTACATAAGGTAGAGAGGTCTCTCTCATATTTCTTCCCTAGTGTACTCATTAACTTTGAACCCAGCCACCTAACCCATCTCAAAGTGTAAAGTGCACTACTAGCACCTCTACAGCCACATTGCCTCACATGCCCACGCCCTCGCACCGAAACTGAGATCGTGATCGTGATCGTGACAATGACTGTGCTTATGCTCATGCACACTCGCACACTGCAACACACAAGTCTTGGTACTCCTCTATCTCACCAAGTAAATATTAAGGTACCAACACTCTACTTATAAAGTAGATTTTTTTCTTCTCTCGTATCTGATATGGAACTATTCTCAATGGTGAAAAAAAATAAGTCTTTTCACAATAACTAATATTATTCATTTTTATTTAAAATATTTTTAACTAAAATTATTTTTCCATAATAATCCTCTCCTTGGTTGAAAATAAATTTTTAAAAAGAAGGCATTTGTCATACTAGATACAGCTCATATGCATAAAGAAATATATTTTTCTATTTGAATCATTCCTTACTGTAAGTATCTTAAAGTTCTATCGGAATACCTGTTATCCGGAACTTTGAACCAATTATTCCTATATGATAGAACCAGAGATACCACATATATACTCACTTTTGTTATTTGAGTTCCAACAAATCTTGCTCAATGCATTTAATAGTCATGTGCTTATCCTGTTTCATGAACGATCCTGAGAGAAGCTCTAACTTTCATGAGAGGCGGCACCACCTCTACGTTCACATAGGTGAAATCTTTCCAGTGTCTACGTTACTATTAAGACGCATGTCCCTTAGACTGGATTTCATTAAGAGCTCTAAGACTCAGCCATCTATCTGTAAGGACCAGCACTACTTGTCCTCGATGAGGTTATCTATGAATTTAGTGCTGAAAATTTTCACATATCAGTAACTTGTTTTTACCCATTGAACCCGAACTTAGAGATTTTCTAATTTTAGGTTGGGTTTCCATCATTGGTGGAATCTCATTGATTTAGATATTGTCCTTACTACCTCCCTCGTTAGAGGTTTAGTAAAAGAATCAATCAAGTTATTACTTGATTTCACATGGAAAATCACAATGATTCCATCTTGAATCAATTGTCTTACATAGTCATGTCACGGACTTATGTGTCTGGACTCTCTATTATAAGTGATGTTGTAGACTCTAGCTAATGAGGCTTTACTATCATAATGTAGTGAAACAATCAGTATAGGCTTCACACAGTGAGATTTTTAATAAAAGATCCATAAACCACTCAACCTCTTTGCTTGTTGCAACCAGGGCTATGAACTCAAGCTCTATAGTCGAGTAAGTTATGCAGGTTTGTTTCTTAGATCCTAAAATATAATTGACCCACTTAGGGTGAAGACCCACCCTATAATAGACTTGTCCCCTGTACTTGATATCTAACTCGCATCGATATATCCTTCCAATACAGTGAGTAAAATAACCCTAAGTGTTTGGTTACTTTTAGGTAACCAAAAACTCTACTGATTGCATTCTAGTGTTCCAGACTAGGCTTGTTAGTAAACCTACTGAGTTTACTTATAACATATGCAAAATCTAGTTTAGTACATTGCATAGCATACATCAAACTACTTATAATAATCGCATATTTAAGTTGTGCAACTGAATTTTCATTATTTTCATTTAGCTTGATATTTGGATCAAATGAGATTTTTGTCTCTTTTATTTTTAGATAGTTAAACTTGTTTAGTATTTTCTCAATGTAATGAGACTGATGCAGCGCATAATCCCCACATTGTTTCTTAACTTTGATACCTAGGGTGGTATCCACGTGTCCAAAATCTTTTATTTTGAATATGGATGACAAAAACTTTTTTGTTTCAGTTGCACCTTCCATTTTATTACTTATTATTAATATGTCATCGAGATACAGACAAAAAATAGTTATACAGTTACCACTAACTATGAAATATATGTATTTGTCAGCTACATTATGCATGAAACCATGAGTTAGTATGTTGGAATCAAACTTCTCATGCCACTGTTTATGTGCTTGTTTTAGTCCATATAATGATTTAATTAGGTTTAGAAACTTTTTTCCATTTCTTGGCAAAACAAATCTTTCGAGTTGTTACATGTATACCTCCTCGTTAAGGTCACCATTCAGGAAAGTTGTCTTTACATTCATTTGGTGGATGTGAAGATGATGTATAGATGTTAACGCAAATAAAATCCTAATGGAAATTATTCTAGTTACAAAAGAATATATGTAAAAAATAATATATCCATTCTTTTTTGTCTATACCCCTTAGCTACTAATATAACTTTATAGTTTCGGATAGTCTCATCAGTGTAATATTTCTTCCTAAATATCCATTTACATTATATGGGTTTGGAACCCGGAGGTAAGTCCATCAGTTCTCATGTTTGATTTGACACTATGGAGTACATCTCATCATTAATTGCTTCATTCCAAAAGGTTGAGTCTTTAGAAGATATAACCTCACTAAAGGTTTTAAGGTCATCTTCTATAGTCATTATTATAGGTATCATCTTAATAACATTTTCTCTATTACTTCCTACGAGATGAAAAAAGATACGCGAAGAGTTTATCTGTTCAGGGTTAAGAATCTTTTCTATCCATACCCTCTAGCTCGTATGAGGTACGCTTAGAGTTTCAACTTCTTGTTGAGATTTACTCATAGGTTCACTTTTAGGAGTTTGGATTTCATTATTCTTTAACTCCAAGGATAGTGAACTTTCAAATAACTCAACATCTTTGGATTCTATGATAGTATTGGATTTTAAGTTTAGGAGTTCATAGGCTTTGTTATTTTGTGCACACTCTACAAAGGCGCACTTGATAACTTTAGGTCTTAACTTGATTCTTTTAGGATAAGGTGTCCTGCAATACACGAGACACACCTATACTTCAAGATACCCTAGGTTGGGTTTCCTACCTTTCCATACCTTATATGGTGAGGTTTTGGTTTTCTTAGATGAGATCCTATTTATGATGTAACATATTGTAAGTAGTGCTTCACCCCATAGACTTAGTTCAATTTTACTTTTATTAGCATGGAGTTGGTCATCTCTACTAAGGTCGTATTCTTCCTTTCTACTATACCGTTCTATTTTGGTGTATATGGTGTAGTGCATTGGTGTACTAAGTCATGTTCTTCACGGAAGTTAGATAATTCACTCGAGAAGTATTCTCCTCCTTTATCATTGTGGAGAATCTTTATTTTCTTATTTAATTGATTTTCTACTTTCACTTTATATACTTTGAACATACTCAGCGCTTCATCTTTGTTCCTTAGTAAATATACATATACGTATTTGGAGCAATCATCAATAAAGGTTATAAATTACCTTCTACTTCCATGGGTAAGAATGTCATTTAACTCACAGATATTAGTATGCACAAGATCCAATACTTGATATAATTTCTCAACACTTGAAAGTGGTTTCTTTGTCATTTTGGGTTATATGCACACTTCATATTTATCGTTTTCATTTTCAGTGTATGAAATCAAGTCATTCTTAGCCATGCGTCTTAAGGTACTATATCCCATATGTGCTAAATTACTATGTAATAATACTACAGATTCAACTATATCAGTAAAAATACTACTTTCATTCAAAGAAAACCTAATCATACCATTACAAGCATATCCATTTCTAATAAAGTTTCCATTCTTTGATAAAATCAACTTTCCAATTCATACAATACTTGTATCCCAGGTTTTTCCAGAAGATCTTCAGAACCTAAGTTTCACCTCATGTCTGGGACGTGTAACACATTAGTCAAGATCACCTTCTTGCAAGAGGTAATACTAGTTCCATGATTCCTTTGCCAATGACCATTGATCTACCTTCATTACCTATTTGAACTTCTTGACCATTGGTCATGTCTTCATAGATTTTAAAGGTTTACCTATCCTAGCACATATGGCTTGTGGTAGTCGTATCGTACCACCAACCGGAGACTTTCTTTTATATCATATTAACTTCGGTGACTAGGGCAACTATTTCATATTCAAATGCACTTACTTTTTTCTTCAATTTGCGAAGTCGGCATACTCGAGCATAATGCCCAATTTTTCCATAGACATGGTAAGAGTCTTTAAACTTTTCGTTCTTCTTCTATGATTTATTAAATTTTCCTTTATTAGGTTTCAAGGAATCGTTATTCTCGGGATTCTTGTTTTAGGTCATTTCTACTGCTTGTACCTTGGACGAAGAATTTTCATTTTCATCTTTTTTTATCACAATTGTGAGATTCATTTTCAATTCTCAAATATTTCTAGATTCATTCTAGTGTGTAGTCTCCGGTCTCACGCAATAACTTCTTCTTGTAGTCTGTGCACATTGGGGGCAATTTTGGGTTTATAGCCTCGACTTGGAATAACTCAAGGAGATCAATTTTAAGGGCCTTAATTTTGTTTACAATTAGTTGTACTTCTTGAATTTGGGGTAGCGGTGATTTATTATTTACCATGTTAAAGTCAAAGTACCTACCTACTAGGAACTTATTGGTACCTTCTTCTTTAGTCTTGTAATTAAACTCTAGGGCGGTCCAAATTTCTTTTGCAGATATAGTTTGGGTGTACAAATCGTACAGACGATCAGATAGTGCATTCACGATGTGTCCAGGGCACAACAGTTCATCTTTAGCTCATTTGTTGCGTGCAATAACTTGTTCGGGTGTGTCCTTGTCAGTTGATTTAGGCGATGGTTGTAAGTTCAGATCCGATATATAGCAAATCTTCGATATTGTTAGTGAAAACTTTATCTTGTCTTGCTACCTAGTGAAGTTAGTTCTGTTGAACTGATCGAGTCAAATTAAATATGAGTTCATCAGTTTAATAGAGGATACACCTTCAGTTTTCATTACAATAATGCTTTAAGAATGTTGAGATTTGTTAATATCAAACTACATATTTATAATTACAGTAAAGCAAAAGAAAATTATAAACCTAAAATATAAAGATTAAGAACAGGTTGAAGCACTTGTAATCAGGTTGTCCTTAAAAGCATTATTCACCCCTTATTAAGGTAATTAAGGCTACTGACAGGTTGTAAGCAAATAGCTTCTAGCATACAATGAGCCTGTGTGTAGTTTTATGTTCAGTAAACATGAAAGAACCACTGATGAAATTCTATAAACATAATTTTATTGGTAGATAAAAGCTAAAGAAGAAAATCTCAAATGAAGAGAGAGAGAGAGAGAGAGAGAGAGAGAGAGAGAGAGAGAGGAGAATAGTTCTGTTAGCTTAAACCACAGCACTGGTCCGGTTCTTATGGACTTTTCCATCCTGACAGTCTCAAGTTCGTATTGAATCTGCTGGCTTAAGCAGAGAACACTTGGAGCTTGCTGGTTCAGATGAAAGGATGAATTGGATTGTTGGTGATGATTGAATGAACCGGCCAAGCTCTGTTTATATAGGCAAGGGTGACTAGACGTTTTGGTCCAGAGTCATAAACACAATTGATTGTTTCTGACTGTGGGAGAGAAACTAGCCATTTGTTTGCAATTTCTAACCATTTTGCATGTGAAAGACTAATTGCATGCTAGCCGTTTAGACATATTGTTTAGACGTTTCTGTCTATTGAGCTATCCACATGGAGAAGTTTCTGTATGGTCTAGTCAATTATTGCATGAGCAGTTACACTAGGCCTCTTAAATGGCTCCATAGGTCCTATACAAGGCAGAGAGGTCTCTCTCAAATTTCTTCCCCACACTACTCCTCAACTTCAAACCCAACCACCTAACCCATCTTATTTAGCCATTGTTGCACCGTGACTCATGCTTGCCTTGTGCCGATTTGCATAAGGTTATGAGGGAGTGACACGTCCGCGACACGATGCACACGTGAGAAGTGCGCCACTAGCGCCTCTACAGCCATACTGCCTCACATGCCTACACTCTCGCATCGAGATTGAGACCGTGCCGAAGCCCGAACGCACGCGTGTGTTCCAGTGCGAAGTCTCGGTACTCTTACTAAGTAAATGTTAAGGTACTCAACACCCTACTTATGAAGTAGACTTTTTCTTCTCTCATATTCGATATGAGACTATTTTCAAAGGTGAGAAAACCAAGTCTTTTCACAAACACTAATATATATTATTCACTTTAAAATATTTTTTAACCAAAATCATTTTTCTATAACAGTTGGATCTGCCCCATTTTGGGTTCATGCCCTAAAATGAATTAGAAAAATGGATGGACGGTGTGGATAAAATACACATCATGGTGGGACCCATATAGCTTTGGTGTTGGCATCACTAGCCAAACCATGTGAGTTGAACTGAGCCATGCATGCAGTTTTCAACCACAAAAAATCTCCTCTGGTGAGGGATTAAGATTAATAATTTCCTTTGAGCATTTCTTGGGAGTGAAAACCTAGGCAGCATGTAGGTGCCTAGTTCTCTTAGCTTAAAATAGAGTTCTGCATCAAATTCTCTTTAGAAGGTGCATCCATACAGGTCATGGGTTTACTTGTGTTTTGGGGAAAATGGAACATGAGCTTTTCTTTTATCCCCTTCTTTATTTATAAATAAAAATGATAATCTAGGGATCACAAAATAAGATACATCCTCATTCATTTTAATACTTTCTCTTCAGTCATTCATATATATCATAGATGCCCCACTTTTACATTATAGAGATGACACCAATAAGCAACTTTTTTAAACAAAGTTGACAATCAACCTTAATATGTTGTCCTTTCATAGAATATGTGGATGAAAATAAAATGAGTCACAACTTGATTGTTAAAAAAAGGAAAGAAAGAAGAAATTGAGCTCATAAAGAAAGTCATCGACCAAACAACTTCACTCGTCACGTGTCTCGTACATCTATACTGAACTTTAATAGAAGATTGAGTTTAGAGCTATACACGAGTCGAGTATTGACCAGCTCATGCTCGGCTCACCCTGGCCGAGTCCTGTTTGTACTCGGCTCTACTCGAGCGTCAAGTATGGATTCCTTGCTCGTGCTCTACTCGTCCGAGTACGAGTAGAAATCGAGTTGAGTCGAGTTCGAGTTTTTGCAACGGGTACCCAGCTCTTTTTAGGTATTTTGACAAAATGTAGAGGTCAGTGCAGTCAAAATCCCTTATAAAAATCTCTCTCTTCTCTCACCTATTTCGCGTGTAAGATCTTGGCTGCAATTGTAACCCAGTTGTTTTTTGTAAATTGAGTGAAAAAGGAGGGCAAGGATTCTCAACACGATTTTCTTAAACAGAGAAAGTCGAAGCCAGTGGCATTTTTGGTGAATTGAGTGAAAAAAGAGGGCAGTGGTTCTGAAGGCCATTTGTTTAGAGAGAGAGAGAGGGGGGGGGGGGGGTTGAAGCTCCAGTGGCATTTTTGGTAAATCGAGTGAAAAAGAAAGGATTCTTAAGACCTAGTGGCATTTTTGGTGAATTAAGTTTTAAAAAAAAGAGGCAATTATAGAGAGAGTTGAACTCTAGTGGCATTTTTGATGAATTGATTAAAAAATAGAGGTAATTATTCTCAAGACCATTTTCTCAGATAGAGAGGAGCATACGAGTCGAGTACTGAGTTAAGTACCGATTCAAGTACTACCCAGCTCGTACTCTACTCGAAATCATAACGAGTAAAAAAAATCCACTCGTACTCGGCTCAAACACTTGACGAGTCGAGTAATTGCGAGTCGAGTCGAGCGAGTACCCGAGCTTACTCTGCTCGTGTATAGCTTTAATTGAGTTACAACATACTATTTCTTACTCTTCTAGGTCACTAAATTAGCACTAACAAAAGTATAAAACTTAGTTGTGAAATGACAATCATCAAAAGACTCAGATTAGTCAACATCACAATAAGTACTAATATAAAAATATCCATGGTCAGAATATAGAATGCCTTATCCCAGATTAACTTTGAGATATCATAGAATGCAAAAGACATCATCAAGGAGATGTTGGCATGTGGCTTTCATAAATAGTACACTCATTGCACAAGCTATATACGATTAAGTAATTGATAAATAAATTATTTTGCGCACTATGCATCAATAGAGGCCCGAATCATCAAAAAAGAAGACTCCATAGTAAATATTCGATGGTTTGCCTCAATAGGGGTATCAACCGATCATGAACTAAGCATCCATGTGGTTTGAAGAAGATTAAGGGTGTACTCTCATTGATAGATGAAAATTTCATATTTCGAATGTACGACCTTGATGCCAAGAAAGTATATATTGTAGAAGATCACGATCTTTAATTTAAAACATTCACTTAAGAAGTCATTTATCTGGGCAATTCAACATCATATTTGCCCGGAGATTATCAGATCTGAATGCACTTTAAAATATGATCAGATTAAACTCTAGTGTGAGTTCCATTGCATTAAATGCTAATGCTGAGGAAAGATGATAAGCCAAAAGAAATCATCTAAATGACAAAAAAGACAAATTATGATGTAAGTGTCAAAACTAGAAGATTGGTATGAAAAAAAGTCACCAACACATACCCAGGCGTGGATGTTTATGGAACTTGATCAGCCCAAGTCGGTGCAGTGAGATCTCCATAAGGCCTCAGAAAGTGAAATGTAAGCTAACCACATTGACAATATGGAAAAACAAGTACACCTTGGGTGATCTGGGAAGCAACAAACATTCCAGTTTGGGTCAGTATCCTCATAAGGCCTAAAAAAGCACATGAGCTCTACTGTACCTTTCTGATGTTAGTACTGATCAAGAGAGAAATGATTATCATTGGTTACCCGTAATGTCGTAGAAATCACAGGGACAATAACAACGTTTTTCTCAAACCTCCATGATATGTGAGAGTTATGTATTTCTGAACAACCAGCTGACACAGACACACAGGTAAGCAATGAATCTAGACAACAATTCATGACTGACCGGTAAAAGTGGGTGTCCATTCGCTTTAGCATTTGGTTGCATGCAACCTCTGCCAAAGAGGGACATCTGTAGATAACCCACCTTAAGCTGATAAACTAATTGAATTTGAGCCCATGGATTGACATCCTAAACCCTAACCTTAGATGCCTAAACCCTAGGAACCATAATCCTAAACCCTAAACTCAACCCAGTTAGCCTAGTTGACCTAATCCTAAACCCTAGGACCCTAAAACCTTGGAGCCTTTAGTCAACTCGACAAATCAACTCTCTGAGTCGACTCATCCGTCAGCCTACCCATTCCAAACAACCTAGTCAACTCACTTAGTTAAGCCCAAAACCAAGTCCAAATCAAAGCCCAATCGGAGTACGATGCAGAAACTCAATGCAACATCCATCACAATATAGCCTCCACATGAGTGAGGGAAGTAGCTTGTAAAAGGATGAGTTCCATGTGTGGACCGACGACAACCTAGTTACCGCCAACCACATGGCACTCCCCCTCTTTAGGCTGGCATCCCTCAAGTATATGAAATCTCCCTTTTGTAGCTTTTAAGTGTACAGCCGATGTGTGTTTACTTCGATGCCTATCTCCTTACCTAAATTTACCTTTTTACCACCTCATCCAACCTTTGAGATGATGTTATGTGGTAATCTTAAATTTGAACCATCTAAACATATTTTGCCACTGGACTTTACATGAATCACAAGAAAATCAAGCTTAGGGGCTATAAATAACCCCCTCCCTGTCCCATTTCTATCATCAAGTAGTGTGGAAAAGCCTCTTTATCCCTTAAGGCCTTAGCCGTCTAGCCATCCCTCCACCAAGGAGAGTGAGAGTGAGAGGAGAGAGAGTCTAGCCCTGGTCTAGCCTAGCTTAGCAATAATCTAGGCCATCCAACCATTCAAGATTTAATCAACTACATCTAATTTTGAGCATTAGCATTGTGCGACACTCATTCTCTTCCCAACCCCCTACTTCTCAAATACACCATCACTGCATTGCACTTTATCGTTTTCTCGCATCTAATTGGTAAGCATATGCTCTATGGCTTACCGATATAATCGGAGCTTGCCCACCAGAAACCCAGCCAGTTAGTCGTTGTTTTGTCATAAGCATCAATACAGCATCGAGCATCCTACACATCACACACACACACACACACACACACACACACACACACACACACACACACACATATATATATATATATATATATATATATATATATATTACACTCAACACTCGATCAGTTTGAACGTATGCTTTACGACTTACCGATATAATTAGATCCTGCCCATCAGATATTCAGATTGCTTAGCATCACTATTGCATTCATTCTATCTATTGTGTGTGAAAACTAATCCTATTCATTAGAAATTAGTTAGATTTTGTAAAGTAAAGACCATATATTTGTACGGCAGAGTGGGTGCCTAACACCTTCCCTCTCTATAATCGTAGTCTCTTACTCAGAGTCTCTGTAATGTAAATTGAAGAGTCATCTTAGGGATAAAGATTTTCGAATTTTCAATCCTAAGCGTTTCTGTAGAGTATAATTGACTGTAAATTCAAAGTAATTGGCAAGTGGTGATATTGGTTAAACATAATACCCTTTTAACCCCAAAAGCTCTCTCGATAGACAACCCATGGAAAGCGAGTCAGCCCACCTGCTATCCAGTGTCTAGAGGCATTCAATGAGCACTATTTCCTATGGTATGGTGCACTGTGATTTAGATCTGCTTAATTTTTGGGTTCATGCCCTACAAGAAGCCAGAAAATGGTACATCAAGGTGGGCCCCATGGTTAGGACCCCACCTTGTTGGATGAGGCCAGGCTGCACCTAATCTGAAATCCTCTAAGTTGCTTGCCAAAAAGACATAAACTGGACGGTGATTGCATACGGTGTTATGTAGGCCCCGCCATGATGTATGTGTTTTATCCACATCATTCCAATCATTCCACCCATTTTCCTATATCATCTCACGGCATGAGCTCAATAATGAGGCAAATCCAAATCTCAGGTGGACCACACCATAAGAAATAGTGGTAATTTAACACCACCATTAAAAAGTTCTTGGAGGCCATGAAAGTTTTGGATGAAGCTGATATATGTGTTTTCTCTTCATTCATGTCTGTGTGACCTAATTAACAGGTTGAATGGAAAATAAACATTACGGTGGACCCTAGGAATTTTAGTGGTGGTCCACCTGAGATTTGGATTTAGATCATGCTAAAAAATGATTTGGAAAAATGGATGAAAAGTGAGGATAAAACACAACAATTATGGTGGGGCCCATAAAACACTCCCACGTCGCAACTGTGCAATCAGCTTAAATAGAAAACTGTTGATTCTTTTTTCCTTTTTAATTTAAAAAAAAAAATTATAATAACACCTAATTAATGGCATTTATTTAACTTTTCTTAAGCAACCTCATTTTTTTTTACACACGCACACACCCCACACACGCACACCGTGGAATTTCACCACTATGGGTACTCGAACCCTTGACCCAGTGTTGAAACTCCAAGGAGTCTACCACCCGGGTAATTGATAGGTATTGTAGTCATTTTAGAAAATAATAAAAAGGAAGCTAGAGAAAACCAACGAAGGTACTCCTTTGAAAATGACTTAATTAATGAGCTACCATAACAAAAACTTAATTTAAATAGGTATTGGGATGTAAATACCATATTAATGAGGTACTATTTTGTGAAATTGCAAAAAAGTAAAACCATTTCTTTTGCCACAAGGGTTAATGAGGTACTATTTTGTGAAATTGCAAAAAAGTAAAACCATTTCCTTTGCCACAAGGGTTCCTCGTATCCAAATACATCGTAAATGTAAATCTCAAAAAATGTTAATGATCCGTAGCTTCCATAGGTTATAAAAATCTAATCTTTCAATTAGTGGTCAGCCTAATATTCAATGACTAAGATCTTCACATCTAGGAAACCTTTGGTACGTAGGTAATCCAAGGTGGGGTTCATAGAATCAACGGTCTAGATGACTGAACCATGGGACCCACTTGTAGAAAAGGGAAACGAGATGGTGCTATGGACATTCTCCGGTCGGTGCATGGTATCATCCTAACGGTGCCGTACTAACCAAGCAATGGGATTCTCATTTCCCTTTTCACACGGTCGAGGGCCGCAATCTTTTTGATAAAGGATAAAAGAACGGCCGTGATTTAATCGGCCAGCATACCAAAATAGCAGAACGTTCTAGGAAGCTTTCGGTCTCCGTGTGCATCAAGAGAAGAACCAGTCCTTTCAGCACCCGAATCTCGTGGATGGAAAGTGGGAACTTATCCGAGTGATCTGAGCCGTTCCTGGAGATCCCTTCTGTCGGATGCTTGTGTGAGAGATTGATCATAACTGCCCACACGTGTAAGTGTTGAGCATGGACCATTCACAGATTTCTCTCACGTTCTCTCTCTTTTTACACGCGTGGCCCACCTGATCACGCCCAGTGTTTCAAAACTCGGTTGGCATGGGAGCGTGACTCTTTTGGCCTTAACTCGTCTGTAAGCGGATTGTGTCCGAACACCGGTCGGACAATAAGCTGTCCGACCAGAGCTCCTGTGGGGCCACCATGATATATCTGTTTATCCACACCGTCCATCCATTTTCTTAGATCATTTTATTATATGATTCCAAAAATGAAGTAGATCCAATGCTCAAGTGGACCACACCTAATGGTGATCTTGGGTAACATTAAATGCACAAAGCTAAATGTAAGAGTCATCGTTAGTGTGGTCCACTTGAGCGTTAGATCTGCCTCATTTTTGGGTTCATACCTTAAAATGATCAGAGAAAATGGATGGAAAGTGTGGATAAACAGATACATGACGATGGGCCCCACAGGAGCTCTGGTCGGATAGCTTATTGTACGTGAACCGTTGCTGCATACTCCACAAATTAACGGTCAGAATTTTCCCATCAAAGGGATTTCCTGGGCATGGTCCATCCATGTTGGGATTGGCAACACAGGAATGGTCTGGATCTTCTAATTATAGCACTTGTACCAGAGGCACTGTAAAGACCGTACGATCATATGTACGGTCAATATGTACATTTCTGAGAAGTGCTGTCAATGGTTACCCCATGGCCTGGACCGGACTGTACGTATGTGGGTCCAATATTGGACCATTTAGAAACTAGTCGGGACCGGGTCCACCATTTTAGACCCAGTTAAAATCAGGTGTACTCGGGTTCAGTTCGGGTCCACTACTTTGGACGGATTCCAAGCGGGTTAGGTTTGGGTGGGGTCCTATTAAATTTAACAGTAATGCCATACATGCTTTATGTTTTTACTATCGAGGTTTTTCAATACAACCGCCTGTCTTCAGAGTTATTAACCTATAATCCCCTAATTTTAAAATATTTAAATTAATCAACTTAGCTGTTCACCGTTAGTCATCCCAATGCGTGATGTCTAATCACGTTATTAATGTATTATATGGTTTAAAATCTCTATTTAAAAAAATGACAAAATTATCCTCTAATTACAGTTAACCAACCATTTTGCTAAGAGTGCGGATCGTTTGCATTGAAGGCAGAAATTCAACCTCTTGCTTCTAATTGGTCCATGTCATTACCGATGACACCAGCTTGCGAAATTCGATGCCGTTGCTTCTCACTGGTCCATGTCGTTACTGTAGAGCTTCTCTAGCCCTACCATGATTTGTGTTGCATCCACATTGTCCATCAATTTTTCTAGATCACTCTAGAGGAGTGAACTAAAAAAATGAAGTACATCCAAAGCTCAAATGAATCACATAATAGAAAGCAGTGGGGATTGAGAGAATTGAGCAACTGCTGTTGAAACCTTTCTAAGGCCTGCTATAATGTTTATTTGCCATCTAACCTATTCATAAGGCCACATAGACTTGGATGAAAGGAAAATACAAATATTAGCTTGATTAGATCCTCATTTTACCTCAAAAATTAGTTTCAATAGTAGGCATCCAGTTCCTACAATTTCCTATAGTTTGGCCCACTTGAAATTGGGATTTGCCTCATTTTTGTCTCATAACCTAAAATAAAATTACAAAAAAAAGAAGAAGAGTGAATGGACGGTGTGGATCGAACGCATGCATTATGATAGGGCCATGAAAGTTCTACACAACAACACTTCTGGATCTCCTCTCTTCCTTGAATGTGCTGCACAACAGCCACAAAATTTTTTGAATTTCTTGACATGTGAAATTTACAAGGCACACAATGATATATTTCTTAGGTTAATACCATCCATCCATTTTTTTTCAGATCATTACATGATATGAGCCCAAAAACAATGCATGTCTACGTAGACCACACCACATGAAATAATAGGACTTGGACCCCTATTGTTGAAAACTTCTTGGGGAAGGCTCTTATTAAGCTGATATTTGTGTTTTACCTTCATCCTAGTCTTTACAATCTTATGAGCAAGCTAGATGGCAAATAAACCCCATGGTTTCAATTGAGCTTTAGATTTGTCTCATTTTAGACTCATGATCTAGAATGATTTGGAAAATTGATGGATGGTTGATTTAATATAGGTCAGAGAAACTCCACACGTTAAAAGTTGTGTTCGTGTAGTGACAAATCTATTTGAGAGTGAGAGAGAAGGAATGTTTCAGGAGTGTCATTTGCAATGATGTGTACCAATGAGAACCGGCCACTTACATGGATTTTGCAAAAGGCTTCAGCAGAAAGTTCATATGCACTAGGATGTAGGTGGCACCCACTGTGATGTTTGTGAGAAATCCACTCCGTTCATCCATTTTGCAAGCTTATTTTAGTACATGTGAACAAAAATGAGGTGGATCCAAAACTCAAGTGGGCCACATGAGAGGAAACAACAGGGATTTAATGACCACCGTTGAAACATTCATATGGCCATAAAAGTTTGTATTAGGTTAAGTTTTTGTGTTTTCACTTCATTCCGGTGGTAATGACCTTATAAACGGTTTGGATGGCGTATAAACATCAAGGTGGAGCCTAAGAAGGTCTCAACGGTAGGCATTTCTTTCTCCAATTTCCCCTCTCCTGTGGTCCACTTAAGTTTTGGATATGCAACGGTTTTGATCGCATGTACTAAAATAAGCTCACAAAATGGGTGGACGGGGTAGATTTCTCACAAACATCATGGTGGGCTCCAATTAGGATGCCTTTAGCAAGAGATCAGCATTGGTCGCTTCTTATTGGTACAGGTCATTGCTAATGCCTCCTGCTCACAAAACACGTCCATTTTTCACTCTAAGGCCAATGATATTGGGCCCACCTTGATGTATTTGTTAAATCCATGGCCTCCATTAGTTTCATCAACTCATTTCAGGGCGTAATCTAATAATTGAAGAAGATATATTAGGAAGAACATACCCCGTAAAAGTGGTCATGGAAACATGCATCATTGAGATTGTTGGCTCATCAAGTTTTGGTGCCGAAAAAGTTATAAGCCACATTAAAAAGTTATAAGCCACATATGATGTATGTGTTATATCCACACCATTCACTAGTTTTTCAGCTCATTTTAGGGCATGAGCAAAAATTTGAAGCAAATCCATATCTTAGGTGGACCACACCACACAAAACAGTGGTCATTAAACAAACCATTAATTAAAACTTTCTAAGGTCCATAGTGATATTTATTTGTCATCTAACCAATTCATGAGGTCACACAAACCTCGATGAAGGGAAAACATAAATATCAGCTTGATTCAGAACTTGTACTGGACCCTAAGAAGTTTATAATGATGGGTGTTCAATCACCACTATTTCTAGTGTGGTAGGGTCCACATGCGATTTAAATCTGACTCATTTATTGGGTTGATGGCCTAAAATGAGCTAGCAAAATGGATGGATGGTGTCAATTACAAACGTAAATTAAGTTGGGCCCCATCAAATCTTATGTATCCCCACCCTCTTATAACATAGTATAACTGTAATTACCAAAGAGTACGAGGGAAACTATGTCTCAGGGTTCAAGAGGAGGTTATTTTCTTGTATTTTAAAAGTATAAGCTCGTTAATTTAAACATTTTAAATATTCAGGTGGTCATATTGAAAAACCTCTTACCATTCTAAACACCAGATAAAGTTGTCTCAGCCATGCACGTGTACGTAATCCATCTACACACCATGCATGTGTTAAAGTGGCATGCGTGTGCATAATCTAATCCGTCCATCTGGTGGGTCCACCACCAAGATGCCTTTATTTTACATGGACATGACCTAAAACACACGCTCCAAAGACATTAAACAAGTGTGAAAACAAGACCTAAATGTGCAAAACCCAAACTCGACCAACCTGAGTGTATTATTATAGGCCCCAGACCATGCATGACCTGCTGACAGATACTCTTAAACATTGTGACAAATATCCTTCTCCGTGATTTCTCTGCC
The DNA here is from genome assembly GCA_021015155.1 of Magnolia officinalis. Taxonomy (NCBI): domain Eukaryota; kingdom Viridiplantae; phylum Streptophyta; class Magnoliopsida; order Magnoliales; family Magnoliaceae; genus Magnolia; species Magnolia officinalis. The sequence continues at coordinate 24,291,898 of JAJHSJ010000002.1, read as the reverse complement.
TGGATATTTCTCAGGAGATTTTCAAAATTTGACTTTTTTCTCATAATATTATCTAATACAATAAAGTAATTAAAGTATTAATTTATAAAATAAAGTATTTAAAATATTTATTATAAATTAATAAATAAATAAAACATGAAATATATATACATATAAACTGAATTATGTTAGATTTTAAATAATTTTTCATCAAGAGTTGAAAAAATTATGATAACTGAGATTTCTATAATCTCACAATATTATCGTGATGATTGATGAAATAGTCCATACATGGTAGGACTAGAGATCAGCCGCCTAGATTAATGACATGTGGGTCCACTCACAGGACCTGAAGATTTGAGGTTTATGGCTTTGAAGGTATCATCCAATATTCACCCGGATATTTTATATTCAGTTGGATAACTTATAAATTATTAGTGTTGCTAAAAAAAAATAAAATCTGCACGGTGCATACACCACAAAACTACAAAAGGAAAGGGAAGTGAATTGTATCCTGTTGGGGGCCTAGCACAAAACCTTAGGATCTAGCCCCTCGAAACAAACCAGAATTATGGAACAATAATGCAATGAAAAGCAATTAAAGCATAAACCACATCACACCAGGGATTTTTACGTGGAAAACCCTCAAAGAGGTAAAAACCACGGGACCTCTTCCAGATCAACAATCCACTATAAAGCAGAACGTTACAACTGATCACAAGCACACACCGCTTGGATCAAACCTTCTTCACTCACGCAGGAGTGGATAAATAATAAGAGAAACAAGAGAAGACAGAGAAATCTCACCGATCACGAGGACGTGGAAGCGCTGAGATATGGTAGATCACCTCCATGAGCATAACCTCTCTTCCACAAGCTTCCTCTCTCTCTTTCTCCCTCTCTCTCATCTTTGATAACCCTAAGCAAAGCTTTAGGAAACCCTAGAATGCCCTGGAATACACCCCAATCCCGGATACACCCCTTTATATAAGAATAGAAAGAGGTATAATCCAAATAGGAAACAAAATTCGCAAAATCTGCGTTTCCGCAATCGCATCTGTGGAACTCGTCGATCATATCGAAGGTCTCTCGATAACAGTTTTGATATCATCGATATGTATCTCGATCATATCGAGACGGGACAAAAACTGTCCAGCAACCAGGGGTGGAAATTCCAACAATTATCGATCATATCGACCCACTCTCGATGACAGCCTCGATATGATCTGAAAGTCTCTCGATCATATCGACAGGACAAAAAATAGTTCAACAACCAGCAGTAAAAAATTTTGCAATTATCGATGATATCGAAACCAGTTCGATTTCATTGATACCAACAATGAGAAGAAAAATCACCATCAAATCTCTCCCTTTTCGACTCAGGAGGAATCTACATTCTTCAAGCTAGCCCGGTTTCTACAAACCTCAAACTTGCCCTTGAGCAAAGTCTTGGTCATCATGTCTGACCCATTATTGTCCGTGTGGACCTTCTCAAGCTGTAACACATTCTGTTCCAAAGTATCCCTGATCCAGTGATACTGATTCTCTATGTGCTTCGACTTGGAATGCTGACTTGGATTTTTGCTCAAGTATATAGCACTCTGACTATCACAATAGACCACGTACTCCTCCTGCTTCAGGCTAAGTTCCCGTAGGAACCTCTTCATCCAAAGCATCTCTTTACATGCCTCTATGACTGCAATGTACTCGGCCTCTGTCGCCGACAATGCTACAACCTTCTGTAGCTTGCTCTGCCAAGAAACCGCTCCCCCTGCAAACGTGAACATGAACCCCGATGTAGACTTCCTGGAGTCTATGTCACCTGCCATATCTGCATCTGTGTAGCCCTCTAACACAGGTTTACTGTCACCATAGCATAAGCTCAACCTGGATGAGTCTCTTAGATACCGCAATATCCATTTCACCGCTGCCCAATGTTCTTTGCCAGTATTGGTAAGATACTGGCTGACAACATCAACTGCATATGCTATGTCTGGGCGTGTACACACCATAGCATACATCAAACTTCCTACAGCTGACGCGTAGGGTATCTTCTGCACTCTTCCACCTCTGTCTTCGTCTTGGGACACTGCCTGTCGCTTAATCTGAAGTGACCATCCAGTGGAGTACTGACCGGCTTCGCTGCATTCATATTGAACCGCTCTAGGACTTTCTCAATATACCGCTCTTGTGACAACCAAAGCTTCCTGCTGCTTCTGTCACGGGTTATCTCCATTCCTAGGATCTGTTTAGCTGGGACCAAGTCTTTCATCGCAAAAGACTTACCCAACTTCTATGTCAGTCTGTCGATCTTCTTGATGTCTTTTCCCATGATGAGCATGTCATCAACGTATAACAGCAGAACTAACAAATCACCATCTGAGAACTTGCACGTGAACACACAGTGCTCCGACTCCATTCCGTCATACCCATGTTTCAACATAAACGAGTCGAACTTCTTATACCATTGCCGTGGAGCTTGTTTCAGCCCATACAAGCTCTTCCTCAGCCTACACACCATATGTTCTTTGCCCTTGACTTCGAACCCCTCTGGTTAGTGCATGTAGATCTCTTCTTCCAGGTCACCATGGAGAAAGACAGTTTTAACATCTAACTGCTCTATCTCCAGATCCATGCTAGCTGCCAACCCAAGCAACATCCGTATGGATGTCATCTTCACCACTGGTGAGAATATCTCCTCGAAGTCTATGCCTTTCCTCTGACCAAAACCTTTCACCACAAGTTTGGCATTGAATCTCGTTTGTGAATTCTTCTGCTCAATCTTCTTTCTGAACACCCACTTGTTGCTCAAAGCTTTCTTGCCCTTAGGCAGTTTCACCATGTCATAGGTGTGGTTCTTATGCAAGGATTCCATCTCCTCTTGCATAGCTTTCAACCACTCCCCTTTATGCTCGTCGGCTAGGGCCTCAGAGTAATCTTCTGGCTCTCCCCTATCGGTTAACATAATGTACTTATGCGGCGAGTACCTCTTGGACGGCTGTCTATCCCTAGATGACCTCCTCACCTGTGGCTCAACAGGTGGATCAAGTGGGGGCTGCTCCCTAATCCATCTTCTGAAGGAACTCTCTCATCCTCTGCACCTTGCTGTACTCCCTCGTCATCAGGCACCACAGGAGGAGTAACCGGATCCATGTCCTTTAGCTCACCTGAACTAGGCTGGTTCTTCTCTGGCTTACCAATGTCTTCTATACACTGATCTTCAAAGAAAACCACATCTCTGCTCCTGACGAGCTTCCTCTCGGTCGGATCCTATAACCTATAACCGAACTTTTCATCACCGTACCTCAAGAACACACACTGCTTGATTTTCATATCGAGCTTGGACCTCTTGTCCTTTGGTACGTGAACGGATGCCCTGCATCCAAACACCCTGAGATGACTGTACGATGGATCCTGTCCAGTCCACACCTTCTCAGGTACTTCTCTATTCAACGGGGCTGATGGAGATCTGTTTATCAAATATACTGCCGTGTGCATTACTTCTCCCCAGAACGTCTTGGGCAACTTCGCATGGGATAACATGCATCTGATTCTCTCTACAATAGTGCGATTCATTCGCTTAGCTACACCATTATGCTGAGGGGTCTTAGGAACCGTCTGTTCATGCCGTATACCCAGGGACTTGCAGTACTCATGAAAGTCGCCAATGTATTTACCACCATTATCAGTGCGGATGCACTTCAATGATCTACCTGTCTCTCTCTCTCGACCATAGCATGAAACAATTTAAACACACCAAAGACCTCGTCCTTGGATTTCAAAGCATAAACCCAAACCCTCCTAGATGCATCATCTATAAAAGTAACAAAATACAATGCCCCACCCAAGGTTTTTGTCCTCATAGGACCACAAACATCAGAATAAACCAAATCTAATGTATGCACTTTATTAACATGAGAAACAGTTTTAATGAATGAAATTCTATGTTGTTTCCCTGATAAACAATCAAGACAAGTTTTGAGAGGTGTACCTGTCACGTTTAGAAGGAGCCGCTTCCTTGCTAGTAGTTGAAGCCCTTTTTCACTCATATGGCCTAGACACCTGTGCCACATGTCAATAGCTGAATCTTCCGCTGCGTTCAACCCACCATTGCACATACTGACACTTGCCTTGTAAAGGGTGCAACACTTCTTTCATCTGGCCACGGTCAACGAACCCTTGATGAGCTTCCATCGCCCACCAGCAAACCGGCTTTCATAGCCATCATCATCTAACCTTCCCGTCAACATCAAGTTGAGGCGAAGGTCTGGGATATGCCTCACATCCTTAAGAATCAATGTGCAGCCCACATCGGTCTTCACACAAATATCACCGACTCCCACGATCTTCAATACGCCAGAATTTTCCATCTTTACAGTCCCATAGTCACCTAACTTGTAGCTTGTGAAGAAGTCCCTGCGTGGAGTCGCATGAAACGAAGCTCCCGAGTTAACCACCCAGTCGGTGTCCTGACTCGTAGCCGTGAGACATATATCATGATCTGTAGAAAGAATAACTACAACGTCGCCATCTGAAGCGACCGCAATGGAATCCGATTCATCTTCCTTCCCTTTTCCTTTCTTGTTGTTCTTCTTACCACGACATTCATGCTTGTAGTGGCCCTTCTTGCCACAATTCCAGCAATCAACATCCTTTCTGTTACTCGACTTACCTCTTGATTTATCTCAGGCCTTCCCGCTCTTCCTGTTCTTTCCTCTCCCCCGTTCTTGTGTCACAAGGGCCTCTTGCTGAGTAAACCCCTGAGACTTTCTCCTGGTCTCCTTATTGAAGAGACAGCTAGTAACCTGTTCCATGGATATCTTTTGTCTGGCGCGGAGTTACTTAGAGACACCACCAATGTCTCCCAACTGTCAGGCAATGAACTAAGCAATAGTAAAGCCTACAATTCATCATCCAGGACCATCTTCATAGAGGAGAGTTGGTTCACTATATTACTGACCTCATTCATGTGCTCAGCCACAGAACCACTATCTTTGAATTTGAGATTCACAAGTCGCCTTATCAGAAAAATCTTATATTACTGACCTCATTCATAGGCTAGCGGCTGAGGTTTTTGTAGACACATGGTAGAACACAGAATCATCCAACCATTGTCTGATAAACCCCACAGCCTTTCGGTCCATCTTCTTCCAATCATCATCGGTCATATCCTTGGATTTTGCTGATATGCCTAAAATTGAAGAATATAGGTTCTTGCAATAAAGCTAGTCCTCCATCTTAGCCTTCCATATGGTCCAGTTAGAACCATTGAGGCTGATCATTCTTGATGAGCCACCTTTCATAATTCAAAACCGATCCTACCCATTCAATGAACTTAGCTCTGATACCACTTGTTGGGGCGTTGTAGACACTGAAAAGTCGGAAACCAGGTTGCCCAGTTGTTGTTTAAAAATGTGTTGTTGTGGTGATGATGTGGGGGTGATTAAGCTGACTTGTGATTGTTGGAGTCGCCACTAGCCGAATAATCTCAGAATCACCGCGGTCGGCTATAACCATGGAATACGTAAGGTTGGAGAAATCCGAAGCTTCTCCGACCTTAGATTGACTCCTGGTCTACAATCCGGGATTCCGGGTAAGGGACCCGGTTACAAAAGAGGAAGGTGTTAGGCACCCTCTCTGCCCGTACAAGTGTACGGTCTCGACTTAGTGTGGTAAAATAAACTCAAGGGATGATGATGATGCTATGGTCATGATGAGACTCGTCACACGTGGATTTCTGATGTAGCAAGATCCGAGTATTTCGGCAGGCTACAGAGCATACGTCCGACAATGTGTGTCTAGAGGGCGGATGTGATGATGCTTATGAAAGAGATAAGAAAAGTGGACTAGATTACTAGGAATTTCTGATGCGACAGGATCCGATGTACGGCAAGTCACAGAGCATACGTCCACTAGAGATCTAGAGAAGCTGAGAAGGGAGGTGGGTTGAGAAGTGAAGGGAGTAGATGTGATGATGATGATGCTGTAGGATGATGGATCTTTGGCTTGATTCTTGAGTAGGCTAAGATGTTGATTGAACCATGATCATTCTAGGCTGGTTCAGGGGGTTTGGAAGGTTGGGGGTAGGCTGAGAGAATGGTTGGAAAATTTGGGAGCCTGAAGGCTTGGAGCTCCTTCTTCCTTCACTCTCCTCTTCACTCTCTTTCTTCTCTTCTCTCTCTCTCTCTCTCTCTCTTTCTCTCTCTCTCTCTCTTCCTCTCTTTTCCTCTCACTCTTTCTCTCTCACTCTCTCCCTCTCTTGGTGGCTCCATCCATGTATGAAAATGAAAGGGGAGAGGGCTATTTATAGCCCTTTCCAATGGTTGTTTGGTAAATGAGTGGGATAAGAGGAGGGCAAATGCTGATGTGGCATATGGTGATTGGTGGAGAGGAGAGGGATGCCACGTGGCGTGTTCTCATTGGCTAAAGGGGCTGGTAAAACGGTAAATAGGGAGGATGAGGGGGGTAAATGTATAGGAAAGTTGACTTTGGACGCTAGGAAAGAGACAGCTGTCCCTGCTCAGACCGCATGCGACGGAATTCCGATTACGCCGTGGTTGGTATCCAACAGCGCCGGGCGGGTAGGCCGACTACTGCCCGGACCTGGTTGAGTCCGGAACTCGTGTGACTGGCTCCATGCGTATTTCTGGGAGGGAGGAAGCGGTAATTTGACTACCGCCGGCGGTAGTCAGATTACCACCTCAGTACGGTTTCCTCGAAATCATCTGGTGAGTCCTTTTTTGGGTCCTTAGAGTGAAACAAAATTCCCTTTGGATATTTGGCCCAAAATGGCTTGAAGTCGGCTCGATTGTTACCCGAAAATGATTTGAGAAATAGGTCGATTTTGGACATGGTCTGGATTGAATGATGATTCATGATAGCTCAGGTTAGGATTAGGGTTAGGTTTAGGATATGATCATGGTTCTCGGATTGTCTTAACAAAATCAAAATATTAGCCTGGGTGGGGTGTCTACGGGGGCCTGCACAAAACCTTAGGATCTAGCCCCTCGAAACAAATCAGAATTATGGAACAATAATGCAATGAAAAGCAAATCAAAGCATAAACTACATCACACCAGGAATTTTTACGTGGAAAACTCCTCAAAGAGGTAAAAACCACGGACCCTTGTCTAGATCAACAATCCACTATAAAGTAGAACGTTACACCGATCACAAGCACACCACGCTTGGATCAAACCATCTTCACTCACGCAAGGATGGTGGATAAATAATAAGAGAAACAAGAGAAGAGGAGAGATCTCACGATCACGAGGACGTGGAAGCGCTGTGAGATAGATATGGTAGATCACCTCTACGAGCATAGCCTCTCTTCCACAAGCTTCCTTCTCTCTCTTCTCCCTCTCTCTCACCTTTGATAACCCTAAGCAAAGCTTTAGGAAACCCTAGAATACCCTGGAGTACACCCAATCCGGATACATCCCTTTATATAAGAATAGAAGAAAGTATAACCCAAATAGGAAACAAAATCCGTAAAATCTGCGTTTCCGCAATCGCATTTGCGGAACTCTTATCGATCATATTGAAGGTCTCTCGATAACAGTTTCGATATCATCGACAGGTATCTCGATCATATCGAGACAGGACAAAAACTTGTCTAGCAACCAGGGGGTGAAAATTCTAACAATTATCGATCATATTGACCCACTCTCGATGACAACCTCGATATGATCTGAAAGTCTCTCGATCATATCGACAGGACAAAAAAACAGTCCAGCAACTAGCAGTGAGAAATTCTGTAATTATCGATGATATCGAAACCAGTTCGATTTCATCGATACCAACAATGAGGAGAAAAATCCCCATCACATCCTACCCCGCCTTGACAACAATCCATCTAGGTAGGTCCTTACTCTTGCTCGGGTGGTAGACTCTCGGGAGTTTCAACTCCCGATCAAGGTTCGAGTCCCATAGGTGGTGAAATTTCCAAGGTGAGTGTGATTAGCGTGAGTTGTGGGGTGTGTGTGCAGGTGTTATTAAAAAAAAAAAAAAAAAAAAAAAAAAATCCATCTAGGTAGGGGTCATGTGGGGCCCAATATGATATATAGGTTTTATCTACACAGTCCATTTATCTTTTCAAATCATTTTAGGGTACGAGCAAAAAAAAGAAGAAGAAGAAGAAAAGAGTAGATTCAAAGCTCAAGTAAACCACGACCCAAGAAGAAACGTTGATAATGACACCTACTATTGAAACTTTTCTAAGGGTCACCCTGATGTTTATTTGCCATCCAACCTATTCATAGGATCATATAGACCTGGACAACCCAATCCAAAACCTTGGGAGCTCCTAAGAAGTTTTTAATGGTGGGTGTTTAATCCCCACCTTGTCGTCCACTTGAGCCTTGGATTTACTTTATTTTTGGGTTTGTACCTTAAAATGATTTGTTAAAATGGATGAATACCTCAAACAGCACGGTGCACCTCTTCATTTTTCATTTGTTCATGGAAATAAAAATAAGATCAATTTAAAACTTTCTTTTACACCATTTAAGAGATAAGAGATATAAAGATTTAATAAAACAAGATCAAAATAAAAATAAGAGATAAGAGGCATAAAGATTTAATAATATGCATTTGTTCATGGAAAAACAATTTAAAACTTTCTTTTACACCAAAACAAAAGAAATAAAAATTATAACTTCTCTGGTCGAGAAATCAAGAAATTAATACCCTAGGATTATTATTCCATCCATCAAAAGCCCACCTGCAATTAGGCTGAGAGAGATGTTTGGTAGCCGTTGCCCTAGCAATTAGTTTGTAGAAGCAGGCTCCATGGTTTAGTAATAGAAGTTGTTGAATGATATGAACTGGATGATTCACGAAAAAGAATCCTAACCATTCAATATGGGCCCATGCAGCAGATAAACGGATAAGAAAGAAAACAAATCAATCCATGGTCCTATTGCAACCTAAATAAGGCCAAAGATTCAACGATAGGATCTCCCAACCTGAGGGTTTTCGATTTGTATAGCAATCAACGTGGGGACAATCACATCAACGGATTGGATCAATATAAACATGGTCCCACCTTACAAACTAATAACCTAAACATACTTTAGAAACTCCCAAGCATCCTATAATACCTCTTGATCTGGGCCTTTCTTTGGTGGGCCGAGGCTTACCCAATACTTAGGTCTAGGATCAAACGATCGAGGCCCATTTCAAGACTAGTATAGAAGCCTGATCCTTGTGCTTGAGTAAGGTTGTCCTCTTGGGCTTTTAGGCCTAGGGAAGTTAGAACTGGGCCTGTAATGGGCTAGGCTTTGATCTGGGCCATAGGCTCATTCCAAATCCAGCCCAACCGAGTCGAGTTTGGCATAGCTCGGCTCGGCCAGTAGCTAATCCCAGCTCGAACTTGGCTTGGCTTGGTCCTCAAGCTTGACCGGCCAACTTGCTTGGTTCAGTTTGGTCAACAGCTTGGGCTAGTTCGAGCCGAGTTTGATATTTTTTCAAATACATAGAGTGCATCTTCAATTTCTCACATAATGCAAAAGAGTAAGGGCAGCTTATATGTATTTCATCAAACACTCAGCTGTCAGCATCAAAATCCAGATTTGAGGGTAGTTTTATAATGTAAGGGTTTTTTTTTTTTTTTTTTTTTGTAGTGATTTGTTTCGTATCCATTCCTTCCTCACAACCAACTCGTGGAGAATGTACACACCCAAAACTACACTTCATCGAGTTATTTCATCAAAAACTTAGCGAACAACATCAATATCAAAATAACCGACTCACCGAGCTGATTCAATCTAATCAATACGAGTTGAGGTTCAATCTTAGTCGAGTTGAGCTTGGGCAAGCTTGAACTCGGCTCAAAATTTTTTGAGCTGAGACGAGTTGAGCTTTTCCGAGTCGACTGAGCTGACAAAGCCAACTCGGCTCAAAATTTTTTCGAGCTAGTCCAGGCCATGTGCATCCGGATTCAACACTTGCATTTGCCAACATATCATGAAATAGGAGCACATAGAGGTTTGTTAGTCTCACACACATTCACACGTGCCAACCTCCAAGCATGTGGAAATCCGATCGGTGCATAAGGTAGCTCACCTGCTAAGCAGACCAGCTTGCTTTCCGCAAATCTTCATCTTCATGGTCGGCCACCTTATGCACCCCTCAGATCTCCCACACACTCGCCATGATTGGCAAGCGTGTTACGTGTAAAGGTGTGTGTGGAGCTACCACACAAACCAACATGGCATGATAGATGTGTGAGATCTGGGCTGTTCATCGATGGGGTCAAAGTGTTAGTTGTTTATATGCCGTTCATCTTTTTTTTTTCTACCCACCTAATGACTGGAACAGTTGGATTTTTGGTCCAGGGAATGTTTCAAATTGGGTCCATAGGAGAAATGGCTGAGATCTCTGGACCAGTGAAAAAGTGAACACTTGTTCGATGGGCCATATTCATGATGATCACGACCGATAAAATCATAAAATTGCCCCACTGGTGCATTTTTAGAGAAATGGAGGGTTGATATTTACCTTAGATGATTACCATGT
>JAJHSJ010000002.1:24158449-24281301 GCA_021015155.1 Magnolia officinalis | reverse complement strand
GCATGTTGTAGCTCAAACAGAGCTCGCTTTTAAGACGCACTTCCCGCCATTTTCAGACACATTTTCTCTTGTTTTATAGGCTGGATATGTGGCTGATTACAGGCTGTGATCTCAGCTATTTCTCAGCTGGGAAACGCACTGTTTACATGTCCGCTGTGGCCTGTTGGGTCTATAACCCAACTTCTTGCTGATGTGTGGCTACAACCACCGTAGAACAGAAAAACTGAAAAGAGAAAGATGTTGAACTGCTGCTGTATTTCTTACTGTTTAGAAACGTATTATTCATTGTGCCTTTTATAGGCTTTCTATTCTATGAAATTACTGATGATTTATCCCTATCTAGATACATAGATATCTGCCACTTGTTCAGTGGTTGTGACAGTATTCCAACTTAACCAATTTCTACTTTACTTGATCTGTGATCTGTAAGAAAATATATCTAGACAGGGATAGATTAGTCTTTTTACGTAATAAGAAAAGCCTATAAAAGGCACCGGTATTCATTCTGTTTTATGAAATAAGAAATACAACAACAGTTCAACATCTTTCTCTTTTCAGTTTTTCTGGTCTATGGTGGCTGTAGCCACACATCAGCAAGAAAGCTGTGTTTTAGACCCAACAAAGTGGTATCAGAGCCCTTGATCCTTGGGCCTCATCAGCCGTGAGAGCCTCATCAGATGTGAGAAGGAGCTGCTAATCCGTGAGAGGAGGTCCTGCACCTCTACCTGTTTTGGGTGTTTGCAAATACCTAACAACAAAATCAACAGAAAAGTTCCCAGCGAAAAAAGTTTTCCAGCAAGTTTTCAGCCACAACAGAATCTTTCAGGTGGAGTCCTCATTCAGCATTGTCGTTGTAACAAATATAAAACTACCATGAAAGACCATGTAGCTCAATCAATTTCTTGCATTGGACAGGTTGAAGAAGTCCATTTCGATATAAATATCAGCCATCACTTTCACAGGTTATCAAGAAAACTATTGAGCAAAGCGATTGTTGATTGCAGCCTGAAATTTCTACAGTTTCCTGCACATCTGCTATATTTCATGCATTAATCTACGGACCAAGGAATTTTGTAGCTCATAGTCAGCTTACAAACCATTTGTAATTCCACATGTTTTGGTTGAGCTCTGGTGGTAAAACAGTCAAAGTTCAGTAACCTACTGCAGAAAAAATGGGATTGCTGAATTGCACTTACCTACTTGTTTTATGGTGCTGTCAACTTGAAACAATCCAAGGGCTTGAACTGCGTCGGCAGGCTGACCTGAGAGAAGAAACTTGCGTTCCGGTTTAATCAATCTTCCACAGCCTAAGAATGAATACCAGATAGTTATCCAACCCATTCCAGAGGAAAACGAAGAAGCTGAGGATAAGATTGAAGAAGATATGTCAGATAGGCTAGCTAGAGAGAAGGCAGTGGAAGAAGCAAGACAGATGGCACTACTCAGGAAGAGATCAAAAGTGCTGCAGAGGGAGCTCCCTAGGCCTCCTACTGCTTCCTTGGATCTCATCAAGCAGTCATTGATCAAATCTGGAAGAAGATAAGAGTTCGTTTGTCCCTCCTACTTTCATTGAGCAGGCTGATGAGATGATAAGAAAGGAACTTCTTGCATTACTAGAGCATGATAATGCAAAGTATCCACTTGATGAAAAAACGGAGAAAGACAAGGAGAAGAAGAAAGGAGTCAAGGTGTACAGCAAATGGAAAGCCTGCTGGTTTCCATCCCTGAGATTGAGGATTTGAAGAAGATGCACTGAAGGAGGCTGATTCTTTGATGAAGGAAGAGGTTCAATTTCTTCGTGTGGCGATGGGGCATGAGGAGGAATCTCTTGATGAATTTATTAAAGCACGCGATGCATGCCAAGAAGATCTGATGTACTTCCCGGCTCGTAATGCTTATGGTCTTGCCAGTGTTGCCAACAATAGTGACAAACTTGTGGCCTTGCAAAACGAATTTGAGAATGTGAAGAAGAGAATGAAGATACTGATATGCCAACTGCTCAGTATGGTGAACCTGTTGCCATCTTCCAAAGAAGTCCCAGTCTCAGTTCCATTGACCATCCACATGATGAAACATCAACCAAGGAAGCGGATGTCAGTCTAGATCATGCTATTGAAAATGTGAATGTTTGTCGAAAGGATATTGATGTTGATCCAGAGCCTCAGTCAGTTACTAGCATGAATATGAGCCTGTCCGATAATGGTGCTGCCACTGTAAATGAGGAAAAGGCGACTCTGTTAGACGGTGAGAATCACAAAGAGCTTAATGCTAGTGGAGATCAGTTCCCTGTTGGGAGTGGTGACAACCTGATAGGCGCTTTGGTTGAAAATCCCTCTATTCCTTTTCAAGCTGACATGGGTCTTGATGGGACTGCCATTCTGAATTCAATGACTAGGGTAGAGAAGATGCTAGTTGATCATCTAGCAGGTGATTCTAGAAATGATGTTCAAGTTGTAGAGGAAGATAAAGCTTGTGATTCAGGAATCCATGTTGAAGCTGCAGGTAAAGAACATACTGCAGCAAATAGTAATAGTTATGTCGAATCCAAGTTACTGGTTGAGGATCATTCCTCTGTTTCGGAAGGCCAAAACCCAGATGCTCTTCCTATCAACCAAGTTGGTCATCCCCTGACAGCTGCTGTAGGAGAGGGTGGTAACTTGGCTGCGGTGGACATAGAAGAGAAAACGACGGATGAGGTTGATCAGACTCAAACAGCTGCAGGGAACATAGAAAAGGTGATGACAGATGAGGTTGATCAAATTCAAATGGCCACTCATTCTACATCAGATGTGGGTGGAGACATGAAATGCAAAAATATTGATCCAGCTACTGGGATCGATGCTGTTTCAAATGAGAAGGCCACGGAATCAGATGGAAAGCTGGTGAAAACCAATGCGAGTTCTGAACAGGCAAGCATAGAACTCGATAGTGAGAGATAATAACATCCGAGTGCTTCGATGCGTGAGTATGCAGATACTGAAAAAAAACTTGCTGTCAACCGTTCGATGTTCTCGGAATTCGACAAAACCATTGATCCACACATTCTCTTCATAATCTTCAAGGTCCATCAATGTTTTCTTCACAATATCCACGACCCATGAAATGAAATCATTTGGTTATGGAGGCACACACAACCCATTGTGGCAGCTGCCAAGATTGAAATAGACGACTGTTATCCACTTGAGATGTTCTCAGAGAATATTGGCTAGAGAGGAAGTATATCATCTGCAAGAGTGTGTAGCGTAAGGTTGCGAGATGAAAAGCTGTGAATGGTACTATTGGGAGAGTGAGCTGGACTCTTACATGGTAAGCTTTTCAGACATTTTGAAATATTATATGAAAGGGAATGGTAACGTCTCCATTACTTTCTGGTCTGAAATATATGCTATGGGCAGATGGATTAAAAAAAAAAAAAAAAAAGTTTACCTGGTTAGTCAGTTCCTCAGTTTCCTCTTCGGCCTCGTCATCGTCTAAGACATTGTCAAGCAATTCTGACATCATCTCACTCTGCATATAGGAATGGAAAATAGGTAAGTATTGTAACTTCACAAACCAAACAAACATGACATTGTCCTCCATCATGACAAAGATGTGTCTAAAACTGTGAAAATAACATTTTATGAGCAAGTCGTTGAAGGTCAACTGAAGGTAGCAGGGCCTTAATTTTTTATGTTCCTCAACCGGGTTAGATATTTCACTTAACCATGTGGGTAGAGGTGTTGCTGGCTTTGCAATTATCTTGTTTATGAGACTATCAAGAGCAGAAATTTGTTTTTGGGATCTGTGGCTCCTTGATGCAATAATGTTGTTCCTCTTTGACAGAATGTTTTTTTTTTTGGAGGCTCCCATCGTTAGCAGTCATATGTTCTTAACTTGGCCATGGGGATAAATTAATCCAATAGCAACTCTAGGGAGATCATACAAGGAGTATGTAGATTGGAATGATTGTACGACGTTAAGATTATCTCTGATCATCTTTACATGTAACTGGTAACTTGTCTTCATCCACAGTCCATCTCCCTACCCTTTTCCTAGAAGGGTGAAGTGTCTTTCTCCATTTGCATTCAATAGGATCACATGATTGACTTCAATGAAGAAAGTTCATGACCCAACCCCTATCAGGGATTACATTGTTTCAATCTTCTGGCCTAAAAGTTTCAGGCTGTTCCACTCCTCAAGTGGGCCACGGTGTACGAAGTAAACTAACTGTTGAAACAAATTTTCCAATCGTGCATTTGTATTGTATGCTGTGACCCACCTGAGGTATGAAGTGGCCTAATTTCTAGGCCAGAAGATCTAAACAGTGCATCCCACCTGATGGAAAGCTGCCAACTTGCAAACCTGCTCTAACCAAATGAACTTGCATAAGGATGAGCAGGGCTCCATGGCGTGCAGTATTAGAAACCCTTTTTCTAAGAAAATGAAAATAGCAAAAGATCTCGACTTGTTTTCCATTTTCTTTGCAGTAGAAACAGGCTGTGGTTAGCTCAATTTCAATCTAAAGAAGTCCTAAACAACTGAGAGAAGGGAGATTGGTATAGAGAACATTTAGAAAATGGAAGTGCCGACAAATGAAACTCAGCAAATTATTTCATTTCTACCTAGCTGATGTAAAAAGAAGGAAATTAAAAAACAAAAGAAAGAAGAAGAAGAAGAAGAAAGTCAGCAAATAGTATGAGGGCAGTTTGCAAAACATTTACAATACAACACAAAAATGATCCAATGCTTTTAGAGCACCATCGGTTATAGTGCTCTTAGTAGAATTTGGACATTTGGACCATCCAGTAGATTGATCTGGACAGTCCAGGTCTAGCACATATTTCATGGGCAACAATGCAAAAAACGTACTGATTGGACAATTCTAACCATCATTGAAATCTATATAACTGGAACACAAGGAAGTGAAAGAAACAGTCGAGGAGAAGTGAAAGTAACAGCTGCCATAACGGCTGGCCATATGGACAATACAATAGGGGCCATAACAGTTACAAAAAAATTTTAAGAAAAAAAAAATTATTGCCCCGCTATCAGTCCATTACAAACCTGTTACAGCCATTACAGGCTCATTACAAGCCTTTTTTATTTTTAGATCAAGCATTACAGCCCTTTTATGCGTAATGAGGTCCCACTGTTACTTTTACATAACCATTTTTTTATTCCTAGCTTCAAATGAGGGATTTTCGAGAGAAATCCAGTTTATTCTATTTTTCTTTGATTCAATGCAGTCAATTTTATTACTTGGTAGCAGATGTTACGAACCTTAGCCATATTATTCACAAAAAATTCAGATTTTTCCAATTTCTAATCATGCAACATAGTAATTTTTTCCCTATTTTAATCATATACAATAAGTCATGAATGAGAAAGATGTTAGTGATGAAAGTGGAAGCAGGAAATGGAAGACAACAGAAAAATGCAAGTTAAAGCAATTGATCTCCTCTATTGTGATTTTCCATGTAATTCTTAGTGTAATATTTTTGGTAAAGTATACAATCAGGCAATTGCAGCATATGCTAAATCTACTAGCCATGTAGAAAAGGCTTCAACCCTTCTGTCATTCTTCTAAGCTTTGAATGAAGGAAATAGGTGAAAAGGTGGGAAATTTTTAAGAAGAAAAAATCACAAAACAGGGTTTTGTATGCCTTACTAGCCAATACAACTATTCAATATTTAGTATGCCAATTTGACTCCCTTTCTCATATTGGCCATGGTGTGTATGGATACAATACAGTTGTATAGCCATGGCCCATTTGAGTTCCACCAATTGGATAGCTAGAGTTGCACAGTTAGTGTCAGTTAGTGTGATTTTTGAGTTATGCTGAATCACAATAGAAGCATTAGATAGGAAGGATTGCCATACATGTTAGCATGAGTCCAATGGATGAATCACCATCAACTTAAAAATGGTGGTGAACTATTACCATATACTTTCCATAAATCATTGTGACTCCTTATATCAATAGCATTCCTAATTGAAATAAGATATATATTAGCAAGCTGTCTACCATTGCAATAACTTCTAATCAAAACAAATATCTTTCTTTATGAATAAATGATTTCAGTTACAAAAGAAGGAAGAGAAAGCTGGTATACAGCACTTGCTTATTAGAAGATGTTATGGGTGCTTTTTGTGTTTGATGGTGTTGGATTTGGAGGAATTTCAAATCTACCTTTTTGGTGTGTTTTGAAATCTCAGCAAAATGCTAAGATTTGGGTGTAATCCAAAGCAAAGTATATACGTTAATGGGCTTATTACAATCATTCTATCAATATCGTCGGGGGTGTGTGTGTACACGCATACACAAATTTGAGATATGAAAGCTAAATTAGTTAATCAAATCTAAGTCTTGTGAATATACTAAAGAATTCCAATGCCCTCCAAATACAAGCTTTCAAACTGAAGATTTGGATTCCAATGCATTTCAACCAAACACAAATGAGGATTTGGAATCACATTGATTCCAATGTAATTGTGATTTGGATTTCAAAGCATTCCAAATCCAAGCTCCCAAACAAGCCCTTAGGGCCTGTTTGGCCAGGCAGATTGGATGGGATTGGAAGATAAATCCCGGGATTGGCCAGGCGTGCCAAACAAACACCGGATTGTGATCCCGAGATATAGCAATCCCATGGATCTTAATACAATCCACTGACATCACTATCATTACCTTTAGGCCCTGTTTGGGCAACGGGATTAGAAGGGATTAGGTGGGATTGGATTCATCTGGTTCCGTGCCAATTCCACTCCATGTTTGGAAAACCTTGGAATTAGATTGGATGGAATTGCATTGGTCCCGTGCCAATTTCACTCAATGCTTGCAAGTTGTGTAGGTCCCACCTTGATGTGTGGGCTATATCCACACCGTCCACCCATTTTTTGAAATTATTTTAGAGCATGGGCCAAAAATCAGGTAATTCTAAAGCTCAAGTGGACCCACCACTGAAAGCAACGGGGATTGAATACTTACCGTTGAAAACTTCTTTGGGGCCACATAAGTTTTGGATCTACCTCATTTTTCCGCCCATACCATAAAATGAGGTTACAAAACAAATGAACGGTTTAGATATAATACATGTGTGTTATTTTGGTAATTTCAAATGATGGTGGGTATATCCATTCAATGTACCACCGTATTACCAACAAAGCAGAGCATTAATCTAATCCCATGGAATCAGGGGACAATCCCTGCCATGGGTAATAATGATGTTTTTTTTAATACAATCCCACCTAATCCCTTCTAATCCCGTTGCCCAAACAGGGCCTTAAATCCCATCCAATTCACCCTAATCCGTTTGAATTTGCCTGGGTTGCATCAGTACCGTCCACCTGATGAGTGGAATTGCTTGATATCACATAATGTATTGTTTGATTAACTACACATGTGCAATATTCTTGACAAGAGACGTACCATATGCTTGAATCTGAAATATGCAGCTCCAATCCTCCCACATGCAACATCCACCTGAAAGAACGCGCATAATCGTCATGCTTGAGTAATCAATATAGGAATGTACAAGTAAAACCATAAAACCAGTGATACTCACTGAATTTTCAGGATCTCCTCCATAGTTGACGATCTCATTCTAAAGCCCTTCTCTCCTCCTTTATCCGGGCTTGGGACCGGCAATGCAAGGAGTTGCATTGGCGGAGTTAAAAAAGGGCTTAGGCTCCATTTGGTTTTTTTTTTTAAAATGCTTTCATAAACACTAATGTGATGACCAAATGGAGCCTAAGACTATAAATACATTCAATTATAGAGTACAAAATTCATTCAATATTTCAAAAAAAAAAAAAAAACAAGTGCCAAGTTAGTTCTAAATTAGTTCAAAATGCACACTACATGTTCAAAATTAGTTCAAAATGCACACTACACATGTTCAATTATAGAGTACCAAATTTGTTCAAATTATTGAATTCTCAAAGCCTCTTTCCCCCATTGCACAAATGATCCCAGACCGACCTCTCCAAGTGTAGATGCGAACCCATCTTCTTTCCACAAAGGAGCGTGAGGTTGTACAACCTCAGTCAAGATAACAACAAAAGCTCCATCCTCCAACGGTTCGCAATGGACAGTTGCATTTGGATTAACTTCGTGTACTTCACCACGAGCGACTACACCACTTTTTCAAAACCAAGCAAGTCGCATCTCTTACCGATATATATAATATCCGGCTACATTTACACATAAAATGGCATTGGTATTGTTAGCGCTTATAATATAATTGTAAGCTCAATACAGTAAAAAAAAATATTTATACTTGCATACCGACGATGCTTGAGTAGATTTAACGACTGTTGGTGATGAGAGATTTTGAGAAGACTCTCTCCCTTTCTGCATATCCACCAATGTTTTCTTCATCTCAACTATATCTTGAGTCACATCATCTAATTTTTTCTTCACCTGAGTTAACTCTTGAACTACGCCCTCTTTTTCTTTTGTCACATTCTCTACCTTTGAACGAGCAGGGGCTGACTTCTTCAGTCCTACCTTGCTTATTGAGCAACCTAGACCCCGCATTCGCCCTCTTTTGTCAGCACCAACCAACTGTAAAACATTGTAAATCAAGTTATTAAAATATTCATAATTACCATAAAACTTAAGTAATTTTTAAATTTTATTATTACCTCTGTAAGGGCATCATCCATGCCGGTCATCCTAGAAGCAGGATTGCTACTAGAGAGCTCCTCTAGTTTTTCCTGTGAAAAAATACAAATGAATGCAATATAATTCAAAGTTATACATAGGCTTTTCATAAGGGTACTAGTTAGTGGTACGAGGGATGCACTTACAGCAAGGTCAGGATACTGGACAACTTTGTCCTTTCTTGTATGGGCTCTTAAGAAGACTTCACATCTACTTATCTCGGCATCAGACGTAAGATTCTTCTCCTTCGCCTTTAGGACATTACATATCATTGAAATACATATCATTAATAAATTTAGATGAATGATAATTCAAATTTAAATTCAATTTTAAACTATAATATCTATTTTTAAATACATACCATCTTATGGCGAGTAACAGCCATGCTGTGCCTCCCAAGACACGCAGGTCCTTTTAGCTTGGCCCGATTGATTTTATTCCTTACGCTTACCTTCTTGAATTCCTCGGTGGTGCGTTGATCCACGAAGACCCTCCAATCCTCCATAGGGATACCTGGGGGGGCAGGACCATCTCTCACAGCAATAGGATCCTTGTCTTTAATATATTTTGCAGTCAATCTTCTCTTGTAATTCCTCCACGCTTCATTGATGCGTTTTATAACGTACTCAAGACTTGCATCCCAACTTTGACCCTCAAACTCATAAAACTGTGACAGTCTTTCTGTGACCATACGAATTTGTTCATGAGGCACCCGGCGAAAGTCCTGGTATATGATTGGGATATGAGAACGGGTGAGGACACCGACATGCGATGCGAAGTCTCTATGATCGGAGCAATCCTCATTCGGTTGCCCGAATTCATTTGTCTTTAGGACTTTTTTCCTATCAGGTTGCACAAGTAAAGAGACCCCCCTAGTAATGCCTCTCTTTCTAGATGAAGAAGAAGCTGACACAATTACATAAAAAGAATAATAGTTATATATACACATAATTGATTAACGCCAATATATAAGAAAAAGGAAATTTTCAAATATAATTAAGGAGAAGTATCTTATTACGTTTGGTGTTGCTTGTATTTGTACTCTCAGGCACCTGCGCACCCAATAGTTCTGGTTGTGAATCCATGTGCCTATTTCTTCGCTAATATGAAAAGAAAAGAAAAAAAAAGCTAATGGTTAAGAAATAATTTAGATCACAGATAAAGTACAAAAAATTCACATATATTATCCAAACCTTGATTAGATTTCCTCCAATAAATATCATTTTGTTACATGCTTAGAAAATACAAACAAATCAGTAAATTCTCTTTGATCGTTTTCTTTTCTTTGTTTTCTCGACCACAACACTAACGTCTTCAGATTCATCGAATATCAACTCATCAACCATTGCTAATGAGGTAAGATCAGGTCCTGCATCGGCATTGCTTACAGCCTCTAATCGTTCCGATAGAACGCATGTCTCTTCTTCGACAAAAATTTTTTGGGAACCTCCAAGACGACATGCCAGTCAGCATTTTTTGGATCTCTGGAGTAGAAAACTTGCGTGGCATGCTCTGCAAGAATGAAGGGCTCGTCACCGACTTTGTCTGAACTGTAAAGACTAGACAAATTTACTAATCTCAAATTCGCTTCGACATCAAAAGAAACACCATGATGTGTCACTTTCACCCAATCACACTTAAATAGGACGGGCTTGTACCCTGTTCGGTATTCCAATTGGATAATTCTACGAAGGACTCCATAGTAAGGTTGATTTTCATCCACTGTATTGATATCCTTAGCACTTGATCGGAAGGTTGTCATACCCTCTGTCCTAACCCCACTGTTTTGGTTCGTTTTATTCTCCTCATAGTCCTTAGTGACAAATAGGAAACCATTAATACAATACTTATTGTATTCAATAGAAAAAGCTAGAGGTCCTCTCACTACATCTTTAAATTCATTATCGTCAGATTCAATGAACTCTGGTTCCCTCTTCAACCAAGATATGAATTCGTCCTCGCTAGGCACCCTGTTGGTCCTCTTATAGCATCGCTGCAAGAAATCTTTGTGCTTCCTGCGCGATATTCAATAACATTGTTATATTGAAATCGCATAAAGTAAGGAAGATATATATATATATATATATATATATATATATATATATATATATATATATATATATATACATACACACATACACATATACGAGCTTATTGTACATACCCTTCCCACTTGTCGTAGCTGGGATGACTCTTCAGTACCCATGTACGAGCTTGTTCGTATTCAATACCTGCTAGGATAACACTTTGAGCCGAACCTACTGGACCAACGTCGTCATCATTAGGGTCATCATCAACGATATCTTCCAACTTACGTAGTCCTGGAATGAATCCGTTAAACCGTTTTTCCAGCCTTTCCAATAGGCATGTTTTCTGTTTTCCTTTATATTGGTTGCAGAATATAACCGTCTCCTCTTGGATGTACTGCTCTGCAATACAACCCTCAGGTCGTGTCTTGTTACGGACATAGGCCTTGAATGTCTTCATGAACCTGACAAAGTTAATAAGACATTATATATACATGCAAATGTAGATGTTAAGCCGATTTATTCTTACTAAGCTCACAGCGTACCTTTCGAATGGATACATCCATCGATAGTATACAGGACCACATATGCGAGCCTCGTAAGCCAAATGGATCGACAAATGCATCATAATGACAAATATCGATGGCGGGCATATAGTTTCAAGCTGACATAGCGTCCTAGCCATGCCCCTCTCGAGAGTAAGGAGTGTTTGAAGGTCTACGGTTGTCGAGCACAAGGCATTAAAAAATGTGCAAAAGCTTGTAATTATAGGACGAATGACCTTCCTATCCCTGAATGCATGCTGGATGAGAACTGGGAGCAGATGTTGCATCAACACATGATACGAATGAGACTTCATTCCCTTTAAATCCAAGCAATCTTCCTTTACGATGGTCCTCCAATTCGCACTAAAACCGATAGGAACACGCAGCTCATGCAAAGTCTGGATGAAAAGTTTTTTCTCTTCTTTTCTTAGACAGAAAGGACCTTGTTTCTGAATCACCTTACCATTGTTCTTTTTCAGCCATAGACGCTTCTTAATTCCCAATTGTTTCAGATCCCTGCGTGCATTAGCATCATCCTTGGTTTTGCCAGGCGTGTTCAACATCAAGGCAACTAGGATTTCACATATATTTTTCTCAATATGCATGACATCAAGGTTGTGACGCACGGGAATATCTTTCCAATACTCCAGATTAAATAATATAGACCGTTTGAAGAACCACGGTGATTCAACATCATCCGCCAGCTCTTGTCGACCTCCTTCAATACCCCTTATATTACTCTTCCCAGTCTTCCCCCACTGCATATTCAAGTTCGCGGTTTGTCTTTTGACCTCAATCCCATCCAGACGGATCGGTTGACGTCGTATCTCCACCTTCTTGTTGAACGTGCCAGCACTTGTGTCCTTCCTAGCCTGTTCTGACATTGGCAACCATCGTCTGTGGCCCATATAAACATGTTTCTTTCCATATTGGAGTCGTAGAGAATCTGTGTTAGGACCACATACGGGACAACCATATTTACCCTTTGTCCTACAACCAGAAACGTTACCATATGCTGGAAAGTCATGGATTGTCCAAAGCAGAACGGCACGCATGTTGAATTTGTTTTCATGGTATGCATCGAACGTCGTGACCCCTTCTCGCCATAACTTTTGCAGTTCATCAATCAATGGCTGTAAATAAACGTCAATATCCTTTCCCGGTTGTCGCGGTCCCTCAATGAGCAAAGTCAACATAGTAAACTGAGGTTTCATGCAAAGCTTTGGTGGAAGGTTGTACGTCACACACATAACGGGCCATGAACTATGTGACATACTGAAAGTGCCAAATGGGTTAAACCCATCTGTAGCCAAACCCAATCGAACATTGCGAGGCTCAGCTGAAAAATCTGTATACTTGTCATCAAGATTCTTCCATGCAATAGAATCAGCCGGATGCTCCATCTTTCCATGTTGAAATTTCCTGGTTGAGTGCCAAGACATTTCTTTCGCCAACCATTGCACACTGAACATTCTTTGTAGCCTTGGTGTTAATGGAGATTGTTTTTTCTCAGAATCCATTTCAGTCTTGTACCTAGAAGTTTTACAATTTGGACAAATGGTTTTCATCGCGTTCTCTCTCCAGTATAAGATGCAGTCATTTGGACAAGCATGGATTTTCACATAATCAAGACCCAACTTTGTAATGATCTTCTTCGCTTGGTAGGTATTAGTTGGGGCCTTGTTACTGTAAGGTAACACCTTCTTCAGTAGTTGAAGGAGCTCTGTAAAGCTTTTTTCACTCCATCCATGATTCACCTTTAATTTGAAAAGCTGTACAATGAAAGTCAGCACGGTGAAATCTTGGGCCCCAGGGTATAGCTCAGTCATTGCGTCTCGCAGATTTGCTTCAAACTCATTAGTTTCATTTTCTCCAAAGACGCCTTCAACTATAGGGGTCACATTGGGCTCATCCTGTACAACTTCATCTAGGTTATTACCACCAAGTTCTTGAACGATCGCGTTGTGAACCTCGTTTAAGTTCGGGATACTATGGTATTGTTGGGAACTTGATTCACGTACAGTACACTTAGGTGATACATGCTCCCCATGCATGTTCCAAACCCTATAGCTTGGGTCGAATCCATTTTTCATTAGATGTATTTCCATATCATCATAAGAAACCGGAAAACGTGCACATCTGCAAGTGGTGCATGGACAAGGAACGGATTCTCTACCAGGAAGGTTTTCTTGTGCAAACTTTGAAAAACTTCTGATTCCAGAAAGAAAACGTGGGTCTGGGAAACTTAGTGTCATCCACTCCCTATTCATTACAGCCGGATCTCGATTAAACAAGGGGTCCATTTTCAACCTGCACCTAGAAGAAAATTAAAGTTGGAAATACCTATCTCATGCACCAAAAACCTCAAAAGTTAGGGATTCGAGAAGTGCTATCAGATGATTGAACCCATACAGATATTATCTACCAAATACAATGTATTAAGAAGTTTGCAATCATTGTATTTTTACAACAAATTAATAATGTTGCTAAATATTTGGAAAACAATGCCGCGTTACCCTTAGGAAGGTCAGGCAAACTTTATGCTAAATATTTGGAAAGATGATACATGCGAAGGGAGAGTAAATATATGATGGGCTACACACCTATTATAGATTTGGACCATCCAACTCAAAATCAGATCTGTGCATTAGATAAATTACATGTAAACATCTTAAAAAAAAAAAAGCATGATGTATGTGTGTATTTGGTAGATAATCCTGAATGTATTAAGGGATTGAAACTAAGGGCTTGTGCCAGACTACAATCCTGAATGTATATTGTTTCCCAAATCAATAAAAGCCTCTCGACAAAGCATATGTGGGTGCACATTGTTTACAATGGAATTAGACATAGCATAACATCAAATCATAGAGAAAGAAATGCAATTGTCATGAACAATATAATAGACAACCTATCGTCAATTAATTTAATACAAGAAGCATATAAGCATGCAAGATCTTACACTCCTACTTGTCACAACCTAAGTACTCCTTCAAACATAGATCATGCAACACTCGTCTCACAGTCCCATCATGAATAAAACCTCTAGTGTACCACATGGGAGGTGAATGTCTATTGAGGAATCCTCTAGCGTACCTCCATGATGGCATCTTTAAACTTTGTATAAACCACAATCTCTTCAAAGATGAAAAGTGAATGTTTGGTGAGAAACTCAAATCCAACCATGGTAGGAGGAAGTCAAGCTCCATCCTCTTCATGATAAGAACCAATCTGGGTAATAACTTCAAGTGTACAATTTGTAGTTGCAAGAAGTGTGAAGTAAAGCGATGACTGATTCATGTGTGAGAGAATAGGGAAGCATTTGTTTCAGAATTGCAGGAGTGTGACTCTAAACACCTCCCAAGCCTTTTAGTTGAATTGCCTAAGTAATGGTTAGAGTTTAATCACCATTGTTTCATGTGGTGTTGTTCACAAGAAATTTGTTACCGCTTCATTTTTCATCTCACCATTGAAAACTTTGTGGGGGCCATAGAAATTTTGTATCACAGTGATATTTGTTGTGCCTTATCTGAGTGGTAATAGTTTGGATTGCATATAAGCATCATGGTCGGGCTCCAAGAAGATTTCAATGGTGTACGTTTCCATTCCCGCTGTTTCCTTTGGTGTGGCCTACAGGAGTATTGGATCTGCCTGATTTTTAGAACCATATCCCATCGTGGTCTTGAAAAACTGATGGATTGAGTGGATTTGTCACAGAAATCGCTTTGCGCGCCGGCAATCCGCTTACAGATGGAAGAGAAGAGGTTTAGTAGAATACAATATTGGGAAGTACTTCAAGATAATACATCTCGAAGTATTGAAATATGATAAACGGGACTAAAACAGTTCAATGAATGAAAACCATAAATGGTTGGATGCAGATTGGGCCTGGATCTACTTCATTTCAGGGTGACTTAAAAATCAGTAAGGGATAATAGTCAAATGACTATGTTACTTAACTCTAAGTCAAATGACTCATTGAGTTAAGGATGAAGGGGGATTTGGTGGTGTCGAACTGGATCATTTGCACCGAATGCTACATAAACGATTCTTAAATCCATGGTTAGGGGTGCTGAAAATCAGACTTGAGCCCATTCAAGTGGGGTAAGCTAGGCTCAAAACCAAATGGCTAACCATGCCCATTGTTGGCTCTACAATATACTCATCCAACGATCATGACAAATACAATAAGGAAATATAAATAAATAAATAAATATGCTGAAAAAGCATGATGTATGTGTGTATGCATGCATGCATGTATGTATGTATGCGTGTGAGTGGCTGGCGGCTCAGTGAGTGATGTATCAGTAAGGGTGCACATCGAGTTGAACCGAGTCAAGCTGGCGGCTCAGCCACTAGCTGACCTCAGCTCGAGCTCGTCTCGGCTTGGTTTGGTCAGGGCCTGTTTGGCCAGGCAAGGTGGATTGTATTAGGTTGTATTAGGGTGGATTGGAAGGAGCAATCCCGGGATTTGGCCGGGCGTGCCAAACAGGCAGAAGTTGGATATAGCAATCCCATGGGATTGCCAGCAATCCGCTGACATCACCATCATTACCTTGAAATCCACCCCATCCCTCCTAATCCCATCTTTTTGGCCTGGGACATGTTTGGTTAGACGGAGCAATCCCAGGATTGGCCGGTGTAATCCCGGGATTGGCCAAGCGAGCCAAACATACTCGGTGGTGAGTTCCCTGGATATAGCAATCCCATTGGATTGGCACCAATCCACTGACAGAGCCATCATTACTTGCCATCCACCCTAATACAATCCAATCTCATGGGATTGGCCCGTCCAAACACGCCCTCAGCAACTCGGGCTGAGTTTGAGCCAAGATCAAGTCGAGTTCGCCATTGAGGCATTTTTACAAACACCTGGACTACAACTTCAAAATCTCACTATAAGTA
The DNA here is from genome assembly GCA_021015155.1 of Magnolia officinalis. Taxonomy (NCBI): domain Eukaryota; kingdom Viridiplantae; phylum Streptophyta; class Magnoliopsida; order Magnoliales; family Magnoliaceae; genus Magnolia; species Magnolia officinalis. The sequence goes on along the minus strand of JAJHSJ010000002.1, from coordinate 24,265,179 downwards.
AAATAAAAGCAATGGTTTTACATTACAGATATTTTATCAAACACCATCTATGCAACATAAAAACTAAGAAAAGAAGAGTATTTGTTTCATGTACATACTTTCCTTGCCACCAGCCACACTTGGTAAGCAACATCAATAGCGTGGTAACCGAGTCACCGAAAACCCTCAACTGATTTCGAAAACAGAGAGAGAGAGAGAGAGAGAGAGAGAGAGAAAGAAGAGAGAGAGAGAGACCTTCAAACCAGTTGAGACCTTCCCAGCGAAAACTCCCGACAGATCTCGGTGAAAGTGGGTTTTGAAAACGGAGATGGCTTCGGAAACAGAGAGAGGGGAATGCGGCCGAGAGACGGGGAGAGGGTGAGGGAGAGCGGGAGATCGAGAGATGGCGAGGGAGAGGCTGAGTGCGAGAGAGAGAGAGAGAGAGAGAGAGAGAGAGAGAGAGAGAGAGAGAGAGCGGAAAAGGAAATGAAAAGCTGGTTTTCGGAGTGCGCGGGCGGGAGAAATGGAGCCTCTGTCGTATTTGGGGGTGGGGCGTGTGACGGACGGGCGGTTTGGGTTTTTAAACGTGGGGCCCACCATGATGTATGTTATTAATCCACTCCGTCCAATAATTTTAAAATATTATTTTAAGGGATGTTGCAAAAAATGAGTCAGATCAGATTTGTAAGAAAACCACACAAAAAATTAACAATGGAAATTTAATTATTATGATTTCTTATTGTGTGGTCCACTTATACCTTTAATCTACAAAATTTTTTTCCTAATCCACTCAAATTAAATATCCGAATTTATAGACGGCTTAGATCAAACACATATATTTCACTGAGCCCCATGGAGCCCCTTAAGCACCATGGATAGGAATGAGGAGGAAGGATTTAGCTACGGATCAATTACGCTTTTGGCTACGGTTTAGATCCGTAGCTAAATTGCTACGGATTAAATCCGTAGCTAAAGGCCTACACATTCCATAGCCTTTGCTCGATTTTTTGGTAGTGTATGGGTGGGGATTGCTTCCAACGGTTGGATTTAGACTAGAATGAACATAGATGTTCGAATAAGTTATGTTTGTATTTATAATAAGTTAGGTTACACGGTAACACTAGAGTATTGAAAAGTGAAAGGGTGTTACATAGATTCACACAAATGACAATATTATGGATATGCTAACAAAGCTTATTGTAATGGAGAAGTTTGTTTGGTACAAGACATCTCTTGGACTTATTCTTACCAAACGAATGGCGACGTTTGGGTAGTTGCTATTAGGAGTGTTTTTCACATTATTAGAAAAACTAGTCTTTAAGTGAGAGAATGCTAAGGTGGCGCCATATATTAGAAGGCAACGATATCTCCTCTCTCCATCTCTTGTATGCACATGTTATACGTATGTATAGATGCACATGGTCAAGTCCAGTTCCTCTAGGTTTTACCGTATGCTCTCTCACATAGTGTGATCAATATAAGGAGATGCACATGTAGAGAGATGCGTTTTATTTTATTCATCTTCTGGGATATTCCTTGGTGTAGGATTCCTTGTATGGGTGGGAGAGAGATAAGTATTGTATTTATGTTTCTCTTATTTTTAGTGGAGAAGAAAGTTCTGTATTATTATCCTATGAAGTAGTCATATTACCGAACCACGTAAATCCTTGTCTCTTGTCTTTTATTTTGTTTGACCATTTTCTTTTATGTTTTGGCCTCGCTTACATTGATCATATGTGGGCATTTTTCCGTAGCAGTGGAGACTCCAAAAATCAAGTGCATTTTCACATCCGATTCAAAACTATGCCCTATCTATGTAACTGAACAGAAAAACAACTAGGCGCACACTTCGCCACAACATTCTCATGGCCACAATCAATTTTTGTAGTATTGGCATTGTGCTACATGTACAATTGAACACAAATAAGGTGACATGTTCCAATATTCCCTATATTATCATCGATATCAAAAAAGATATCGTTAATTACATAAAACATTAGTTTTTTTTTTTTTTTTTTAGTGAAATTTTGGTAAAATATACATGTTTATATACTTAGAAATGAAAAAATTATAAAAAAGAAGCATATATAATAAGTTTTCATTCAAAAGAGGTTTAACAATGCTATAAAAAATAATGCTATAGTAACCGGAATGACTTCATATATACATACATACATGTCTAACCATCTAACCAACCTTTTATCAATCCATCCATGCATGCATGCATACATACATACATGTCCAAGCATCCATCCATCCACCCATTTATACATACATACATACATACATACATGTATAACCATCCATTGATTCTTGCATACATACATGTCTAACCATCCATCCATGCCTGCATACATCCATGCATGCCTGCATACACACATAAAGGGTTGTCAATGGCCAGGATCGGTTAAGCTAAAATCAATATTTTGAATAGGGCCGACCCGAAACAGTTCAATATATGGGTCGATCGGGACCAACTCCAGGCCTGGTCCATTGACAACCCTACATGAATATGTCTATGATCCATCCATGCATGCATAGATATATTCATATACACAAGCATGCATGATCTATTAATCAATCCAACCCACCGTCCAGATTTACATACATACATCCAAGATCGATCCATCGATCAATGCATGCATATGTACTCATATACACACTACAAGAAATATGGTTTTTACCTACCAAACTTTTACCTACGAATTTTTTTTTCGTAGGTAAAGATCACTTTTACCGACGAAACTTATTTTCGTAGGTAGAAGACTACCTTTACCAACGAAATTCAATTTTCGTAGGCAAAAGCCATCTTTACCTACAAAAATATTCGTAGGTAAAAGGTCTACAAAACATTGTAGGCAAAAGCTATCTTTGCCTACGAAAATATTCGTAGTTAAAAGGTCTTTTAGCCTTTTCAAAATACAAAAGATCGAAAACTTTACTTCTACCTACCAAATATAAGTTCGTAGGTAAAACCCTTCTTTACCTACGGAAATATTTGTAGCTAAACGATGTTTTGAATTTTTCAAAAAAATAAAAAATCGAAAACATTGCTTTTACCTACGAAACCTAATTTCGTAGGTAAACACCCCTATTTACCTACGAAAATATTGGTAGCCAAAGGGCCTTCTGATTTTCAAAAATCGGAAACTTACCTTTTGCCTACGAAACAGATTGCCGTAGGTAAAAACCAGTATTTACCTACGAAATTATTGGTAGCCAAAGGGCCTTCTCATTTTCAAAAATCAGAAACTTACCTTTTACCTACGAAACATACTTTCGTAGGTAAAACCCCATATTTATCTACGAAAATATTGGTAGCCAAAGGGCCTTCTTATTTTGAAAAATCGAAAACTTGCCTTTTACCTACCAAACCTATTTTCGTAGGCAAAATCCCGTATTTCCCTACGAAAATATTGGTAGCCAAAGGGCCTTCTTATTTTCAAAAATCGAAAACTTACCTTTTACCTACCAAACCTACTGTCGTAGGGAAAAATCAGTATTTACCTACGAAAATAGTGGTAGCCAAAGGGCCTTCTTATTTTCATAAATCAAAAACTTACCTTTACCTACCAAAATATAATTCGTACGTAAAAATACATCTTTACCTACCAAAATTGGCGTAGGGAAAGGGTATTTTGAAATTTTTTACAAAAAATTGAAAAGTTTTTAACTTACCTAAAGCTGTATTTACCTACGAACAGCTTGGTAGCTAAAAGCCATATTTGCCTACGAAACTGTTTGTAGCTAAAGGTGTTTTAAATTTTTGTTTTGAATTTTTTCCAAAAAATTGAAAAAGCTTATTTTGGCCTACGAAATTTGATTTCGTAGGCAAAATTCATCTTTACCTACAAAAGTATTCGTAGGTAGAGGATATTTTGAATTTCCCAAAAAATGAAAAAGATTACTTTTACCTACGAAATTCAATTTCGTAGGTAAAAGCCATCTTTACCTATCACAGTTGTGGTAGCTAAAGGGTCTTGAATTTTCTAAAAAAATCGAAAAGCAAATTTTCGCGGCGTTGGAATAATTTTCGCGATGCGTTGGAAATGTTGGCGGCAGGACTTTTACCAACGAAAATTTTCGTTGGTAAAAGTATTTTTCCTAAATCTTTTTTCCGACTGCTAAAAACCGTCGGTAATATTGTAAAAATTTAAAAATGTATGTATATATATATATATATAGTTAAAAGGTAATATTTAAATAATTTGTAATATCACATGAAAAATAATATTGAAAAGTTTAGAAATTTTAAATATGTTGAAGAAAAGTTTTGAGAACAAAATTATGCTTTTGAAGGAAAAAATTGGCATTTTGAAGTTTTTGAGAAAAAATTGAAATATGAGAAAATTTCTGAGATTTTTAAAATAAAAATTCAAAATTTGTATTTTAAATATTTTTGAAATATTTTATAATAAAGATGATATTTATTTAAATGAGTAAAAAAAAATATACCTTTTGAAAAAAAATGTTAAATTTAGTTGTGGAAATTTTTTATATCAAATTTAGATTATTTGTGATTAGATTTAGTTTCGAGATCGCGTGTACTTTACGTTATTCAAATATGTGTGCTTCCACAATTCCCCAACAGATAAAACCCATCATATATCACGTTGGCCCCACATATTCCCTTCCCGTTCGTATCTAGGGACGGGCGGGGTAATCCCTAATCTGCTTCCTTTCAAAGCATGCCTGCTGCCAATCGGATCAACGGTTTGGATCGCCATGTTACGAGCCCCGTATGCGTTTCGAATCATGAGCCTCGACAAACTCTATAATTACTAAGCGCATGCAACTATAATCGACAGAAATCAAATGGCGCAATATGGCAGCGCTATGCTATTATTTAATAAGAAATAGTCACAAATGGCACCGTACTTGAAATTTCTCGTACAGCTCCTTTTCCTCTCTGTGTCATCTGTGGAGAAAATCTGACCCGTTCAAAATAATGACTAAGTTGGATGTATGATGACTCACCCAATAGTATAAATACCATAGTTATGGGACAATTTAGACCATCCAACTGTGGATGGTCCATTAAAATAATTATACTTAGTAGTTAATGGTAATCATTTCCACAGTGCGGCCCACAATTTGGATGATGAGGATAGCCATGCATGAGCATCATAAGTGAACTGTCCGGGTCACCACCATTTTCAAAATGGTGAGCTACAACAATTTTAGTGAAGATTTCATTGTTCCCATCATACCTGAACCTATCTGGTAATATTGAAGAAATAGCCTAGCTATGGTGACCACATTTTTCTAGACATGGGTGACTTATCCACACCGTACACCTGGCAATCCAGACCTTCCAATTTGTGGGTCAGATTCTGAATGCACGATAGCCAGAAACTTCATTCACCCCACATCTGAAACATTTGAATTAGCTCAATGCCATTTTATCATCAACCGTCCATTTCGATCACCATCGAATGGATATTTAGGATCGATGAATCAATGTGCTTCTCGAGCTAAACACAATAAGAAAATGGGCCAAACGATTTGGACGGTAGGGATTTACGTGCATATATTATAATATGATTCATTGTGAACTATCTCACCAGGCTTGCCCTACAACAGATTGTCAAGATCCTCATCAAACTCAAAACCTACAATATCGGGTGTCTGAATATTACATAGTGGGTGGCCCAGACACGTGGAGAAAAGATGTGATGCGAAGAGATATGGGTATCCCAAAGGGTGGGACAGACCAGAATAGTGGGTATTTTAGCTTTTCTAATCACATGCGCGTGTATAAGTCAACTTATATACACGCAACCTCACGTCTCAGCACCGCATACAGTACGTGATCCAATCCATCCATCACGAAGATCTCACTGTTATTGACGTAATGACTAAGAATCAAGCTAGTCCATTAATCATATGGGCCATAGTCTACAAAAAGATTGACCGAAGTGTACTAAGCTGCACCTGTTTCTAATACATGGGCCCACATGGTGAGTTAACCAGCCTTACAAGGCCATACGCACCTGTATGGACCCACCGTTTAAACGCGTGTGAGCTTAGATGGTCAGCAGAACTCCTTCAATCCACGCTGGATAGGATGCTATTAACATCAATGGTGGGGCCCACAGATCACCGCCGCACGTGACCCCACCCGCGAGAGCGAGAGAGACTTAAAGTCTCTCTCGCTCTCTGTCCTCTCACTCTCTCCTCTCGCTCTCCGTCCTCTCTCTCTGTCTCCTCCGCTCTCCTCTCTCTCTCTCTCCTCTCCTCTTTCCTCCTCTCTCTCTTGGTCTCGCTCTCTCCTCTCTCTCGTCTCTCTCTCCTCTCATCTCTCTCTCTCAGTCTCTCCCTCTCTCTCCACCGCGCCCTCTCTCTCTGTCTCTCTCTCTCTCTCATTGCTCTTTCTCTCTCTCTCTCTCTCTCTCCACCGCGACTCTCTCCACCGCCCTCTCTCCACCGTGCCCTCTCTCCACCGCGCCCCTCTCTCGCTCGGTTGACAGGTATATCTCTCTCTCTCTCTCTCTCTCTCTATCTCTCTCAATCTCAATACCGATCATGTTGATTTGGGGATTTAGGGATTTGGGTTGACAGGTATTTTTTCTGTTTGTTTTGATCTGATTGCTGTAAGATATGGGTTTTGGGCGTGGATCTACAATTTTTCTTTTTTTTTTTTTATCAAGATGGGGCCCAAACGGATAACACCTAATCCGCTCCATGCCTTCACAACATCCAACCCGTCCAGATGTGTTGCTTATGTTACACAGCCCAATCAGAAACCCAGGTGGGCCACAGAACACAGAACAAGTGTACAGGGGTCTTAGTCTTGGTGAGCATGGGTTGTATATACCAAATCCAGGCTGTCCACATCCTTCATCTGCCGTGAAGGGTTGGGGAAAAAAATCTTGCTGTTCTGAAACTCAGGTGGGCCCAGTAAGATTTGAGGGTGGCAACCGCTCCCACCGTCTTCCTTCTGGCTTCTGCTGTGGCTCGCCGGAGATTTGGATCGATCTGATTTTCAGACCTTGGTGTAATCTGAGGGGACACATTAGATGGATGTGATACATAAACCATGTGGGCCCCACATCTGATACGACGACCGCTGGAGTGCACCTCTTTTTTTTTTTTTTTTTTTTTTTTTAAATGCCTTCTGATTTTTATTTTTTTCTTCCACTTGTGTCCTTAAATATTGGATATTTTCAAGGGTAAGATGCTTGTCAAAACAGGATCAGTTCTCACGCAGGAACAGATTAATTTCTTTTCCTGATAGAAAGGGAAATGTCAATGTATTGAAAGTGGCAGTGGACACATCCACTAGTCAATGGACGATTGGGACATTCCTTCAGCTTCCCTCATCAAAAAAGGCAAAACGAATAGGAATCTCACGTGGAAGAATCCCATCAAGTGGTGGGCCACACCACAACTAGAATTCTTCTCAATCATCCTAATTATGGAAAAGAAATCATCGCTTAAACGAGGTATTATTTTTCAGTGATCCAAACTGTGGATATTATGTGCCCCACTATGGTTGGTCCACTCACTGAAAAATCATCCAGACCGGAAATCCGTAACCCACAACGATGTATATCTTACATCCACTTGAGCTTTGGATATACCTTATGTTTCGGCCATGCTCTGAAATTATCTTTAAACATTGATGAACTGTGTTGAAATTATGTTAAGATGCCCGCCCACCAATAAATAGCTTGCGTCACTTTGTATCTCTTACTTACAAAAAGTTCAACAGTGGACAGTGACCATTTTCCTGTTTGTTGTATGTTTAAACTTCCTATGTACTGCAAGAAGGTTGCTGTTGATTCTTCTTTTTATAAGTCTAGCAGCTTCTGTGAAATATTTTAATTTTTCTTCAGCCCTACTTATTGCCTTGTGTTTTTATGGTGATATGTAACTGTTAGATTGCAGAAGTGGAAAATGTATTCAAGTTATAAATCCAGAAAATGATCCCAAGTTGAAGAAAGCCTCCTTATTATCTGTTCTGTAAATATATTTTTAATTAAATGATATGTTTATATACTGAAATATAACAAAATTTATTCAGTAATTATGACCGTCATCATCATAGCCCTGTCCTAGCATTTGTGGCCTGCTTTGAGTCGATACTCCCGTTTCACCAATCATTCCTAAGGTCATGTCCTTGGTGAGTGAACATGCCTTCATATAATCATATTCCTTCTCATCCTCTTGTTCCAATTCCTTTTAGGTCTCCCTCCCTCTCATCCTCTTATCAGGCTCACCAACTATAATCATAGTTACTCATCCTTACTGGAAACGTCTCTGAATTTTGTTGCACATACTGAGCCATCTCAATATGCTCCACACTGTTTTCTCTTTTTGGGACTAATCTTAGGCCGCTTTGGATGATTGCATTCTTAATACTATCTCCTAGCCCCTCCACATATCCTCCTGAACATCCTCATCTTTGCAACCATTCATCCTCTGCTCATGTTACCTTCTAACCCTCAATATGCTACCTGTTAAAGCACAATTGATTGAATAGTTGTCTTATAGAAGTTTTCCTTGTTTGGATGTGTGGAACTAGAGTTCTAGGACAAATTTAAAATTTCATATGTTTTAATCCTTTATATCTAATGTGGATGAAATCATAATTTCAAAAAGCTAAGATTGGACGGTTGAGATTGACTGTCCTCTAATGTAGATCCAATGCCTTTCCCTTCTTCGATGAAGGCCTTTCCCCGATCTATTTCCAACAAAGGGAAGCATTTGGAACTTACACTAGGGGGATGTGATTGGAGAACCACGGAGAGTTGTCCACTAGGTGGACCACATAGATGGAAGATGGGGGAGGAGGGTTGGTCTCTCTCTCTCTCTCTCTCTCTCTAAAACATATCCTCCCTAAAAAATAAGCATGTTCTCCTACCTACCTGTGGCATTGAGACTTGTCCCTATGGAAATTTGTCTGGGTGGAGCACGAAGGGCAAGTTGGCTTGTCCTACATGTGGCATTGAGACTGGTTCATTGTCATTGAAGCATGGTAGAAAAATGTGTTATATGGGCCATCGTCGCTTCCTTCCGAGCGATCATAGTTGGCGCAGGAAGACGATGATCTTTGATGGCAAACAAGATCATAGGCCACCCCCGAAAGAGCTATCTGGAGAAGATGTGATACAACAACTGAGTAACATTGGAGAAGTTAAATTTGGCAAGGCATCACACTTGAAGAAGAGGAAACGTACAGTATTGGACTATAATTGGAGGAAGAAGAGCATCTTTTTTGAATTGCCGTATTGGAGTGATTTGAAATTGCGACAACAACTTGGATGTCATGCATATTGAGAAAAATATATGTGACAATGTCTTTGGAACATTGATGAACATAGAGAAGAAAACAAAAGACAGTTTCAAGGCTCGATTGGATCTACAAGAAATGGGTTTAAGGAAAGAGTTACACTTGCAACCACATGAAAATTCGTATATTATACCAGCAGCCTGCTACATGTTGACAAAACTAGAGAGAAAGCGTTTATGTGAATGGTTGAAATCGGTGAAGTTTCCTGATGGGTATGCGTCAAACATATCTCGGCGCGTAAACGTTACGGACTGTAAGGTAACAGGAATGAAAAGTCATGATTGTCACGTCCTTCTGCAACGCCTACTGCCGGTTGCGATTCGTGGATTCCTGAGCAAGGATATTAGTGCGGCGCTGATTGAGTTGGGGATATTCTTTAAGGATTTGTGTTCGAAATCGTTGAATGTAGATGTTATTAAACGACTGGAGAGGGACATTGTTGTAATCCTTTACAAACTTGAAAGAATATTTCCACCTGCATTTTTCGATGTCATGGTACACCTAGCGATTCACTTACCGCACGAGGCGAAGCTTGCAGAGGCCCAGTACAATATCGTTGGATGTATCCGATCGAAAGGTGGTAAAAGTTCATTTAAAATTTTTATTCATTGATTATTATACAGATTCATGATACATATTTATTATATTCTGTAAACACTAACTGCATACTCTTAACATAGTGGTTTTGTGTACAGATACCTTCACACACTCAAACGATTTGTGAGGAACAAGGCACGCCCGGAGGGATCTATAGCTGAGGCGTACATTGATAATGAGTGCCTTACATTTTGCTCCAAGTATCTTCGTGGCATACAGACTAGATTCAACCGAGAAGATCGGAATGCCGATGAAGGGCAGGAGCATGAAACAAGGACTCATATCTGTGTTTGCACATAACGTTCGTCCTTTAGGATCCCCGACATTTCAGGATATGGACCTTGGGGATCTAACAAAGGCGAGGTGGTATGTGTTGCATAATTGTGAAGAAATAGAGTCATACTTGGAGTAAGTTTTTCCCTCAATTATTGTTTTCTCTACATACGATGATTTTAATGTTTCTTGCTGCTGACGTGCCATTTATGTGTAGTGAACACATAAACAAGATGAAGTCCAAATTCCCCACAAGTTATGATCGAATGCATCAGGATCATTTCCACAATGGTTCGAAAAACGTGTAAGATTTCACATTGTATCTCACAACACTTAGAATTTTCGTTGTATTGCACATTATTTAAACATAAGAAAATCCCTAAACAATTACATTCTGTACAAGATAATAGATGAAGACGTTGCGCACAAGTAACTCTGTGAATGCGTCTGATGCACTATACTCGTTGCGTGTGGCCCTGATAGACGTGTATCTAGATATACAGGTTGTATTGTAAACGGGATTCGGTTCCACACTGAAGAACGTGACAAGTGTAAGACCACACAAATAGTGGGGTGGTTTGAAGGGAACGAATGAGGAGGATGAAATTGACTTTTATGGCATTTGACGGATATTATTGAGTTGAATTATTGTATGAGAAAGCGGGTGTACTTATTTAGATGTGATTGGTGGGACATTGGAATAAGAAGTTGGGAATACAGACTGACAACTACTTTACGAGTGTAAATTTATCTCAGAAGTGGTTTAAGGGGATCCATTTGTCCTCGCCAGCCAAGCCAAACAAGTATTTTACCTCGCTGACACCAAGTTAGGCGGCTCTTGGCACGTGGTGCAGAAAATAACGCCCAGGAACGTATTTGACATTCCCTTACCAGAAGTTGAAGAAAGGGACGACGAGGGAAATGACACGGCTAGGGTTGAACAAGCATATCAAGAAGACAATCCCGTCACATGTTGATACAGGGACTGATTCAAGTGTTGATATTGATGTGGTGCAATTAGACAGAGATGATGTGCCACCTGATCATGTTGATGCCTCAATAATAGATGACATTGTTAGAGATGATAGCGGTTTCATTGATGACAACGTTGCAGACAATGAAGAGGAAATACTGATCAGCGTAGTGATGATGAAGAAAATAGTCCTAAGCGATAGCGATACAGACGACGATTATTAATGTACACATGATTTACATATCATTTTTCAATTCGAATAATTTATGTATTCTATGTATACTTGAAAATTACAAGTCTTGATTTATTCCTCTTATTGACTTGTTTATAATTTACATTTGCAGTTGAGTCAATTTCTGATCATGTCCTCCTCAAACCGGACCAATTCAAAAGTACGTAACATACTTCAAAAGCTATTGCAGATAGACTTTCCGGTCCTATCTTCTTCTGGTAGGGCCAAAGAGATACCCGGTCTGGTCGATGAGTGTATCACGGAATATATTGACAACGACTCAGAAGAAAGATTATACCATCTCAAACAAATTCCGGGGCTGATGGAGATATATAACCGTGGGAAACGAGATATGGAAGATGCGACTCTGTCACTTGCACATCTGAATGGAGTCCCGGAGACCAGATTTCTCCTATTGTGACTGGCATGTTGGCTGTAAAAATGTCCAGTGCTTCACACAACATGATATATGCTTCTGAAGTATATAACTTACGGAGGGAGTACTTTAGATAGTTTACCTCAAAGTTGTTTCGTATTATAATGAAATATGTGTATTTAATATAGAATGACAATGTGTAATGGAATTTCCAAGGGTTATAGAATAAAGTTTACAGTTTTATTATATTTTGCTTATATTATATTGTAATGGTCTAATCATATTTTATTCATATTTCTAAGCATAAGCACAAATGCATTATACCATCAACACTACTTGTATAATGTTTTAGTATATTCCACTTATATTGACATTGTTTAAATTTATAATTTCGTAGCTTGCACATATTCAGTGATGGCACCAGGTGGGAGACCACGTCGTTCGGCCACTGGATCTACCCCTTCTACCCTTGATGCGACGGAGACAGCATCGCCGTCACATATTGCATCGCAGGCGTCTGATCCCTCAGTCGCGCATACACCGAGCACAGCATGTAAGTCTAGACATATATTTCTTTTAATGACTTATGTTTATGTTTGAACTTTATATTTCTTTTGCAGCAGCATCGTCGACTAGCCGACGAGGACGTGGACCCACGCGTGGGTTGCTTTTACAGCGACTTACGCGTGAGGGTAGAGTGACGATAGAGTTCCCACAAGACTGTATTAGACCTGTTGGGAACAATGCCAGCTTATTTACGTCAGAGGTCGGTGTCTTATGCCGATCTCTAATCCCCGCTACCACCCCCCGTTGGGCAGACGTGACAGATGATGTGCGGCAGCTCATCCGTCAGCGCCTTCAGGTAAATTTTAGTAAATTAAAATTTATTTTATAAAAGTTCATTTACGATTAAGTTATTTTCTAAGGACAACATTAGATTTCCTAAACCTAAACCGTAACCTATGTTTACTTCCCTAAAGCTATAACCTATAACATTAGCCTAAACCTACCCACCTTAACCTAAACCTAAACCTAAAATCTAAACCTAAACCTAAACCAAAACCTTAACCAAAACTTATAACTTTAACCTTAACCTAAACTTAAACCTAAACCTAAACCTTTTAACCTTAACTTTAACCTAAACCTAAACCTATACTTATAAATTCTAATTTATTTGATAAAAGTTCATTTATGGTTAAGTTATTTTCTTAATAAGTTTATTGTCTTAATCTATTATTTACAAAATTGCAGGATAAATTTGAATTGGATTTGAGTGTTCCGCACATTTCCTTTGCCGTCGACGACATGATGAAGGAGCGGTTCAAGGAGTACCGCTCCTTGTTACACAAGCGGTACAAGCAGTGCATGAGCAGCGAGGGGGGCACACTGTCTGGACCGCCGCACGTGACCCGTGATGACTGGCAGATACTCTGCCATAGATTTTCATCTGATTCTTTTCAGGTAATATTTACATATTTACGATATCTTAAGGTAACAATTAAATTTGTAATTAATAACAATGTATTATGAATAATGTGTTCAGAAGAGGAGCAAAATAAATTCTGACAACAGGGGAAAGTTAGCAGTGAACCATGTAGCTGGTTCAAAGTCATTTGTACAAATTCGTCACAACATGGTAAGAAATTATTGGTAATTATTAAGTTAATATATTCTTTCAATGCATTTTATATTAACTCTATTGTCCTTCGATTGCGCAGCGAGATTCCGTCACTGGCCAGGAGCCCGGACCAATAGACCTCTACAAAGGGACTCACTATCGGCAGACGACGGGATCTTGGGTACATCCTAGTGCCGGCGAGATTTGGGTAAAAATCCTTACATTGTAAAATTTAATGCATTAAATTATAATAATGTCATTTTTTTTGAGAAAATCATATATTTTCATTACAGGCGGCGATGGACACCTTACGCAGTCAGCCCACTCCTGATGGTACTCAGCGAAGTGAGCCAGAGATCCTGAGTGAGGTGCTTGGCACCTGTTCCGGATATGTGTGTGGGCTTGGCCATGGTGCCAAGCTCATGGCACCCGCTAGACTTGCCTCCACCCGTTTCCATCGTCGTTGGCGAGAGTGCCAGCCGCCGAGCTGATATCGCAGAGAGAGAGGTTCAACAACTACAGGTTGTCGTCAATGACATTAGAGAGCAGCTGGAGAGGAAGAGTGAGCAGCTGGAGAGGCAGATGGAGGAGCAGCAGAGGAGGATGGAGGAGCTGACGAGGCAGAGGGAGGAGCAGGAGAGGATGAGGATAGAGGAGCAAGCGAGGTTGAAGGAGGAGCAGGAGAGGATGATGGAGGAGATGCGGGTAGTGCATGAGCGACGGATAAAGGATATGTTTCAAGCTATCGCAGCACGCTTTCCCATCGGTGACACACCACCTCCGCCTCCATCTTTGTGATGTTTTGTATTTTATTTATGATGTTAAACATAGGTATTTATGCATGATGTAGTTTATATTTGGATGAATTTATTTATGTACTTTGGAGTTAAATGGATGTGAATGTGAATATGATGAAATATATTACATAACAGGTGTATATCAAGAAATATATGTAACAGGTGTATATTAGGTATATACCAAGAATTTTGTGCAGGCAAATGTTGAAAAAAAAAAAAAAAAACTTTTACCTACGAAAATTTTCATAGGTAAAAGTCATACAAATCAGTTTTTACCTACGAATATTTTCGTAGTGAAAAAGACTCATCCAAGAGTTTACCTACGAAAATATTCGTAGCTAAACGTTTTGTAAATAATTTTATAGGTAAAAGCAGTTTTAGCTACGAAATTGGTAGTAGGTAAAAGTTTTCTAAGTATTTTTACCTACAAATATATTTGTGGGTAAAAGTCGGGTAAATGCCTTTTAGCTACAAAACTATTGGTAGGTAAAAAGTGTTTTCAATATTTTTAGTTACGAAAATATTTGTAGGTAAAAAGTCTTGTAAATAGTTTTAGCTACAAAGTGTTGGTTGGTGAAAAGTGTTTTAAATATTTTTAGCTACGAAATTATTGGTAGGTAAATATTGTTTTAAATAGTTTTAGCTATGATATTGTTGGTAGGTAAAAACTATTTTAAATATTTTTAGCTACGAAATTTTTGGTAGGCACAAAGTCTTGTAAATATTTTTAGCTATAAGTTTGTTGGCAGGTAAATGTTTAGCTACGAAGATATTCGTAGGTAAAAAGTCTTTAAATATTTTTTGGTACGAAATTGTTGGTAGCTAAAAAGTCTTGTAAATATTTTTACCTACAAAAGTATTCGTAGGTAAAAAGTTTTGTCAATATTTTTGCCAACGAAAATTAGCGTTGGTAAAAGTCTTATCTTTACCAACGAAATTTTTTTTTGGTGGGTAAAAGTTGTTCCCCTCGGGCTTTAAGCGACGAAATTGCCTACGAAAAATTTGGCGGGTAAAAGTTTTTGCCTACGAAAATAAGACTTTTGCCTACGAAAATTTTCGTTGGTAAAAGTGACTTTTCTTGTAGTGACATACATGCATTTTATGATAAACCATGCATCATAAGAAAAATATATTTTTTTTTTCTAATGGAACTAATTAATCATAAGCATGGAACCATAATAAGAAAAAAATGAAATAAAATAGAAATCTAAGCAAAAGAAAAAAATGTTAATATATATATTTTTTCAAATTAAACAAAAATTTAAAAATTTTCAATATATAAATAATTAAATTTCTTGAAAATCAAAAGATTAATATGAATTGATAGATCGACTGAACATATTAAAAATTGGCCCCCCCAATTACTTAGCAAAGAAAATGAGAAAATTCGAATTTCCCCAAATTTTCTAAAATGTTTACATTTCAATTCTCTAATCCCTCGATTTTCTACTCAAATATAATCATCCATAAAATTTTGAGAACAAATCCATGCAAAAAAATAAACACACACACACACATGCACATATATTTTTATTTTTATTTTTTACAATTTTTTATACCTTGGGGGTTCTAGCCCCCTAATACTTAGATCTTCTTCTCCGCCTCCAATATTTTATTTTGATACATAAGAATTTAAAAGAAATGGTCGAAATTAAGTCTCAAATATGATCCCCCGAAAAAAAAAAAAAAAAAATCCTCCAAAAATCCTTATTTTTAAAGCCAATTTTACATTTAAAGAGAGAGAGAGAGAGAGAGAGAGAGAGAGAGAGAGAGAGAGAGAGAGAGAGAGAGAGAGAGAGAGAGAGAACTAGCTACTTAATATAGAATTTACATTCCTTACCTCTTTCGAAAGGTTTTCAATAAGCTAACTCATTAATGTTAAGTAATTATCATTACAGTACCTTACATTAGATTTATTAATTACCGTTTGACAATGCAAGCAAAGGGGTCGACAACTTGAGTGCCCCCCCCCCCCCCCGATTCAAGTGGACCACACAATTAGAAACAATGTATCAGGCAATCCCCACCCTTCAAACTATTTCCCTTCGTGTGGTCTACCTGAATCACAAATAGGCCTGATATTTGGGCCCAATGCCTAAATTTTGTTGTGACATCTAATGGTTGGAGTGGGTTTGATATGATCATCATGATGGGCTTTGTAAAAATCAAGTACGTACGTCTCTCTCACAATTGTTTCTTTTGGTGTGGCCCACCTTCATCTTATATTTGCTTGAATTTTTTTTACCTGGGGATAATGTGGTATGGCACATCTAGTGGATCCCATGTTCACATCATGATGAGCCTCATAAAAAAGTCAAGGGCAGGCATCTAACACAATTCCTTTTAATCAGAAATCTCTCTCTCTCTCTCTCTCTCTCTCTCTCTCTCTGGAATAGTTGGGAGAGTGAATACCCACCTTTGATTTCTTACAAGGCCCATCATGATGTGTATGTGAAATATAATCTGATCATTAAATGTGTAATATTATGTTAGGTCCTGGGCCAAAAAAAATGGATGACTTATGATTCAAATGAGCTACATCAAAGCAAAAAATTGTGAGAGAGACATCCACCCTTGATTTTTTAGGGCCCATTGTTATTCTTATATGAAATTCACTCCACCCATTAAATGTCACACCAAAATCTAGGACTGGAACCCAAAAGTCAGGCCTATATGTGATTTAGGTGGGCCATGTCAAGGGAAAAGTTTGGAGGGCAAGCGTTGCCTTATAAATTGCTTCCAATCATTTGGTCCACCTTAATCATGGATGGAGTTGAGTTTTGGGCTCTTGGCCTAATAGGAAGTGACACACCTAGTAGTTGGGGTGGATTCATATAAACATCATGGTTGGCTTGTTTAAGCTGCCAACACGAGCCGACTAAAAAAATCTAATGGAAGGTGCTCTAATGATACTTATTTTGATTAATGAGAAAACTTATTGAAAACCGTTTTAAAAATATTCTAGAATGTTAATTCTATATTAAGTGTGTAAGGCCCGTATCCTAGATCGTACTGTTTCGTAGGCTTCCACGGTCTTCCCGGTTGAATTCCGACAACCCACGACCTGTAACCGGCCTTTGCGCGCGATCTTGAGTCGTATCCCGCATTCCAAAGTCAGCTCGACCCGAGACTTCTTGTCACGCCCCAAACTCGGAGACCGGGCTCACAAAATTCCCGATCGCCGAATCCGGCGCCGACAGCCTCCGTAGAACCCCATTCTTGGCTCCCAGCGCCCATACGCCAGGTTCCGATCCCAGGATGCTACAAGGAGGATTTATAATATTCCATTTGATTCGTAATGAGCATAACCACAAGCATAACCCACGAACAATAACCACAAGAACACCATCACAAATCCACTATGATCAAAAACTTTTGAGTACAAGGCGTATTAAAGGGAAATACAATATACTGAAAATAACAAAAGCTCCAGAAGACTGCTGCACGCTCCGAGCTCAACGCTGCTGCAACCTAACGCCACCTGCACGCATCTATCGTGCATAAGCTTACAAAAAGCTTAGAGGGTGGTGAAAGTGTGTGTAAGGCGAGTGCCAAGTGTACAATATCAGAGTAATGCGGAAATATGCGGTAAGTCCATGAATGCTATCAGCTTATAATAAAGCTATGTAATGCAAGGCATGAATGCTGTCGGTCATACCAAGACCATGCGATGCGAGGCCTATGTAGCCAAATGTCATATGCGAGATGCAAAGCAAACGTGCCAGTACCCATAAGTACACATATCCATGCGATGCATAATGCAGCTCAGCATGCCAATCCTCATGTCAATACAGTTATCAGTCTGGATAATCACCGGGGTCCAGTACACTCAAACCAGCTTGCCGCCCCTATCCGAACGCACAACTGGGAGAGTGAAAGAGACCTCACTATCCGCCTGCCAATATCGGGCCCGGCTCGTCGATAGCGGACCGATTCCTCAAGCTGGTCAAACTCAACCTAGAAATTGCCCCCTCACTCAGGCGGGTAAGGTCACACCCCTTTCCAACCGACCACGACACAGTGGGAGACGCGACCTCCTGGTATTCGGCCCTCATGCGCTCGTACATCCACTCGGTCTCGACGTTGGAGTCATCCTCTGGTACCATCGGGTTTAGGGATTTTCACCCAGGGACATCTATGGCGCCCGTATGCTAGAACCAAACATTTCCGGTATTCAATCCAGCCACCCACGATGTGTCTGTGGAGGCTATGGCCCTGTTGTCGCTAGGGCATACAGTAACTACAATCACCAATGCAAGTGCATGAGTCACACTACCAGTCATGTAACAATCTCACGCGTACCACGCGATCATGTGGGACACTCCATCTCATAAGGAGTCCCGTAAATGTCTCAGCCCAATGGCTCATGCTATAACCAAACATTCCTCATATCAAGCATACATATGATGCGTATGCACATGAATCATGGAAGTGTACTAAGCATGTTATAAAGTAATGAACTATCCTTATACCGAAGATGGGCTTAGACGGCCTACACATAACCAGTATGGGCCTACCAATGGCCCTAGGGAGAGTCGTAATGCGGACATTTAACCAACATTATACTTACAATGTGGACGTCAAACCAACATTGCTCCCAAGGCATAGCCCGCCATATAGGTCAACACATAAAACACGGTGGAATCACCTTCAATGGGCCTTATGTACATTCCATTGGGCCTCGACCCATGAGCCTCTAATATGTCAAATGGGTCTCATAACATGGGTCTCATGTATATCAAGGCGGGCCTAAACAATGGGCCATAAATATGACAAGTGGGCCACATCGCATGGGCCATATGTATATGTCAAGGTGGCCTCACAACGGGCCTCATACACATGACGGTGGGCCTCAATAACGGCCACAAATACACATCGAGGTGGGCCTCAATAACGGCCACAAATACACATCAATGTGGGCCTCAATAACGGCCACAAATACACATCGAAGTGGGCCTCAACAACGGCCTTAAATACACATCCAGTGGGCCTCAACAACGGCCACAAGTACACATCGAAGTGGGCCTCAACAACGGCCTTAAATACACATCCAGGTGGGCCTCAACAACGGCCACATACACATCGAAGTGGGCCTCAACAACGGCCTTAAATACACATCCAGGTGGGCCTCAACAACGGTCACAAGTACACATCGAAGTGGGCCTCAACAACGGCCTTAAATACACATCCAGGTGGGCCTCAACAATGGCCAAAATATGATAAGGTGGGCCTAAAACACTTGGGCCTTATATAAACCAAGGTGGGGTCCACCATATATATATATAATACAATATGTATATAATATATATACAATATTAATATATAATATTATATATATATATATATGTAATATATATACACGTACACTCTCACACACACTCACACACATGTGCACACTCACACACACATGCACACACGTGCACACTCGCACATGCCTGCACTCACACGTGCATATACACACACGCACACATACGTACGTACACACGTGCACACACCGTCCAGGGAGGATGGTGTGAATAGAACATATACCTCAAGTGGAACTCACCGTCCACCGTCAGTGGACGGTGAGAAAGAAATACTTACATCACTGTGGGTACCACCGTCCAGGCGAACGGTGGTAATAAACACATGCATCATTGTGGGTCCCATGTGGGGCCCACCGTAATGTTTATTTTCCATCCAACTCGCCATAAGGTCACGCAGACCCAGATGGAGGGTGAAAACAAATTTTAGCTTGATCCAAAACTTCTGTGGGCCCAAAGTGGGTTTCAATGGTATATGTTCAATTCACACTGTTTCCTCTGGTGTGGGCCACCTGAGCGTTGGATCGAGCTTATTTTTGGAGGGGACCCACCTCAGGGGGTGGTCCACCTCATGGACGGTGTGAATACAAAATATACATCATGGTGGGGTCCACAACTAGGGCAATAGGGACCACCTTTTTTTGTTACGTCATGGCAGCAAGTTCCTGCCACCACCTTTTTCTCAAATGTAAAAAAATTTGTTATCTTAGGTGGGACCCACATTAACTAGATCTACCCGTCCATTGTATGTGTCCCACAAATTAGGCGTCCAAACCAAATTTCAGGTGGGTCCAAGCTTCAGGTGGACCCCAGCAATCATTTCCCAAAGTTTTAACGACAAAAACCACTGTTTCCTATGGTAAGGCCCACTCGATTATCGATCAGCCTCATCTTTTGGTTCAACGCCTAATTGGGCTGGGAATAGAATGGACAACGTGGATCATCTACATACATCAAGGTGGGTCCCGCATGCATGGCCCACCCCAAAGTTACTCTCCTCCTTTTCTTTTTTTTTTTTTTTTTCTTTCTGGTTGGCTTGTCAGTGCACTCCCTGGCAGCACGCACACTCCATTTTAACCACGCCCGTCCAGCGTCCAGAGACGCTGGACGGCATGGGTAAACTCATCATGGTGGTGGGGCTCCTCATGCACGTGATCACACATCAAGGTGGGTCCCACATGAACGTGGTCCACCTAATGTTTTCCTTCCATTTGGGCCCACTAATGGGCTGGATGGCATAGATCCAACCCATCATCCAATGGGTCCACTCAAAATATGTGATTCATGGTGGACCACACATCACGCAGAAATGAAAAAGAGAGGGAGAAGCACCCACCTAGCGATCTTCTTGGTCCGATGGAAAGCCAACCTTCTTGTGCTCCTCTTTGACGGTGGAGATGGGAAATCAAGGGCTAAGATGAGAGGTTTTGGGAAGGGAAAGGTGGGCCTCACACATACATTTTTCTCTCCATGGGAAGAGCTTCCAACGTGGGGTTTTTCCTTGCTTGGAATTGTGGAGAAATGAGAAAGAGAGAGAGAGAGATAAGGAGAGATGTGAGTGATGGTGTGAGTGATGGTGAGTGATGGATGTGGGTAGGTGGTGTAAGAGAGAGGGTGGCTAGCATTAATTGCTTGTAAGAGGGCTAGGGGTGTAGGGTGGCTATAGCTTAGGCTAGGGGTGTAGGGTGGCTATAGCTTAGGCTAGGGGTGTAGGGGGTGGCTATAGCTTAGGTAGGGGTGTAGGGTGGCTATAGCTTAGGGTGATGTCATCCATCACCCTCATAATTACCTAAGGATTGGTGCCACATGGGATGGGTGGGTCCCGCAATGTGCGGTCCATGGTCTTATAATATGCACGGTCCACATCTTATGATCTAAGCGTCGGATTGACGCACGAGACGCGGTGTTAGAACCGCAGCGACGGTGCGGTCGCAATGATACAGGTCTCGGATTAAACCGATTCGAATCTAAAGGATACGACTTACGATCGATCGCAACGTCGATTATCAGTCACGGATTGCCGGACTTCGACGGAAATAATCGCAGGATTCATCGGAACAGTGCGAACTAGGATACGGGTCTTACACTTCTACCCTAGCAACTGCGCCGTCGCCGCAGTTCTGACGCCGCGATTACCCGCCAAGGCGATACCCAGGCCAGAAGATGTGGGCCCGCATTCAGTTCAAAGAAAATACCGCGCATTTGCTAAACCCAAGAGAATGTCCCATTAATCACATCAAATGTCAAGTACATGTCCCATCCCCAAGAAACCCCAAAGTTAACTCTCTCTCTCTCTCTCCATCCATCGAGTACACTCATCACTCACTTCACCCATTGCTCACCCATCTCTCTCTCTCTCTCACAACCTCTCTCTCTCTCATCTCCCTCTCTCTCATTCTCCAAGTAACCCAAAGTCCAACATTTCCATGGGAGAGAGAAGAAGTTAGTATGGCCCACCTTCCTACCTCCCATATTCACCATCCAAGCTTCATCTTGACCGTTGAAATGCATTCCATGGAGCTCTAGGACGCATCGGTGGGAGAAGAAGTCCAAGAAGACGATCGGTGGGTGTTTTCTAGTGTTGATTTGAGTGACTTTGATAATTTGAGGGCCCAGATATGGTGGGACCCATCTTGATGTACGATTTGTATCAAAGAGGGACCCATAGTAGCAGCGTCCCTCCGTTACTCTGATATCTCTCTCTCTCTCTCTCTCTCTCTCTCTCCCTTTGATGTTGTGTGGCCCACCTGATGCGTGTGATATATCCATGCCATCCATCACGTTGGGCCCACTTGGATGTATGTGGTGCATCCACACCGTCCTACAGCTTAGACAGTGGGCCCCCACCATGGCGTATGTGTTTCATCTATGCTATCCGCACCGTCCACGTAAGGACGATGGGGCCCTGTTGTGGTGGCCATTCACGTGGGACGCGACCCCACAATGATGCATGCATTGTATATCCTCCACCGTCCAAATGCTTGGGATGGTGGGGATCACCGTGATGTACGTTCCATCCACACGTGGGACGCACCTTGATGGAGGTGTTGTATCTGCACTGTCCACATGTGTGGACCCCACACCAGCAACATAGTTGCGTTGACGTCACCAGGTTTTGTGGAAATCCACCATGATGTTTGTATCTTATAGATACCATCCATCCATTTGAAGATGCATGGGCCCATCCCACACTGTGACATGTGTGGGGTGGGACCCACCTCTATGTATGCATTTTACATCCTCACTGTCCAAATTTGTACGGTGGTAGGTACAGCCCAACGTGATTTATTTATTTATAATATATTCAGCCGTCCAGATGGTGGGACCCATCTGCTGACTGAAGTCAGCAAGTTCTATGGGTCCCACGTGATGTATATGTTATATCCAAGCCGTCCAGATGGTGGGACCCACCGCTGGACTAACGTCAGCAAGTTCTGTGGGCCCCACCTGTTTTGACGTCACCAGGTTCTGTGGGACCCCACCATGATGTATTTATTCCATCCATACCGTCCAGATGGTGTTGGACGGCATTGGATAGTGTTTGGACAGTGCTTTCCAATGTTTGGATGGTGCTGATTTGCATAGGCAATGTTTGGATGGTGCTGATTTACATACACAATGTTTGGATAGTGCCGATCATCATTAGAGTGCCATGTGCCCCATGGAATAATAGTGTACAGTGATACACATGTTACACCTACAACTATTGAAATGATTTTTGGTGTAGTCCAAGCTCACTTGAGGCCCATTGGTGCGGCCCATCCATGACGCCCATCATGATGTATATTTGAGGCCCATGTGATAGGGCCCACCTGTCTTGTATTTGAGGCCCATATGATAGGGCCCACATGCCTTGTATTTGAGGCCCATGTGATGGGGCCCACCTGCCTTGTATCTAAGGCCCATGTGATAGGGCCCACCTGCCTTGTATTTAAGGCCCATATGTGGGGCCCACCTGCTCGAATCTGAGGCCCATGGGCAAGGCCCATTGTGACGTATTTAAGGCCCATGGGCAAGGCCCATTGCGATGTATTCGAGGCCCATGGGCAAGGCCCATTGTGATGTATTCGTGGCCTATGGGCAAGGCCCATAGTGATGTGTATTAGGCCCATGTGGGCGGCCCATAGTGTGTATTAGGCCCATATGATGTGGCTCATAGTGATGCGTTAGGCCCATGTGTGTGGCCCATAGTGATGTGTTAGACACATGTGTGTGGCCCATTATGATTGTATGTGGCCCATTGTGATTGTATGGGGCTCAATGTGATGTATAAGGCTCATGTGATGCGTCCCACCTGATGTATGAGACCCTTGTGTAAGGTCCATTGAGATTGTATGTGACCCATTATGATTGTATGAGGCCCATTGTGATTGTGGCCATTGATGAGACCTGATGTGATGTATATATGGCCCTTGAGCGAGGCCCATTGTGATGTATATTAGGCCCTTGCGTGAGGGTATACGCCCACTATATGTTTGGCTCTATATAGGCTACTCCTTGGGAGCAATATTAGTTAAATGTCCGCATTGATGGGCAATGATGGTTAAATGTCCTCATTGTGGCCTTCCCTTAGGCCTTTTGTTATGCCGATTATCGATGTCGGTTATCGATACTGGTTATGAGTATGTGACAGCATATGTAATGCTCTGAATTTCAAGGGTTGAGCAAAGGCCTAACTCCCAAGTTCCGTTGCATCACTTATGTAACATAGATAATGATGATTAAATGTTGTCCGTATTAGTGCATTAAACATGAATAAGATTATATTAAATCAACATATCATACTCCAGAGACAATTGAATTATGCAAGCGGAAGATTGTGATAGATATATAAAACATATAAGTGTTTGTAAGTCTCCAGAGTATGAACATGTTACCAGGTTAAATAATTACATGTATAGTTCGAAAATTTACAAAATGATATAGTGTGATGACATCTAATTCGTATCTCTGTAACCCCAGCGACGCAACTCCAGGTCTACATAGACTCGCAAAAGAGTTGCATGTAGGAGAACTCCTCGTCGTCGTCATAAAAGTCGGGCCCCATCTCATAAGCCTCACCATCACCTGCAGCTATAATAGAGTCTGGTTGGTGTTTTAAAATATCGTCCCAGAGTGGGAGTGAGTGATCAACTCAGTGGAGCTATAAGGCAAAGGTTAACATGTTATCAATTCAATCAAGCAGTAATGATAAAACAATACAACAATCATATCCTAAGTACTCTTGTTAATGAAAGAATGGTATGCGATAATGATGCATGCCCTCGCTTGCACTCCCTCAGCGACATCATCTCACGATTGCGCATGCACCACTCCGGATACGTGTACTTCCTCGCTAAAGCACATGCAATGAAGTGCATGGTCGTGTTAGCCAATATTTAATTAGGTTTATTCATACAGCAGATTCGAGAAGCTAAGGTACCTCCCTTTATATCATTTTCCCAAACAATAATCTATCTAGGGTCGTCAATCCTAGCTTATCACATACGATAGGCAAGTTATTGGGCAATATCACCCCTGATTGAAAAGCAGTGGATAGGCAAGTTCAGGTTGCTACAGAGAGGCTCGTCGCCGCAGCGTTAGCATAGTTTATACTCGAGGTCACTACGGAAAGGCTCGTCACCTTAGCATAGGCCGATAGCTCGAATACAGTGTCCCATACCATCGTATTTGGCTCATGAGTTTGGGTTACTCACTGGACACTACTGGAGGCTTGTCACCCCAACGTAGGCCGATAACTTGACCACGATGTCCCATACTACCATGCTTGGCTCATGAGTCTTAGCGGATCATAGTACCATGGTTAAACGAGCTTTACATTGGTAAGTGGTACCTTAGATTCAAGTAGTAGCGTCCATACATGGTAAACATACATTAGGCCAATCGGGTTACTTGACAAGCTCGACTGGTATGAGCGTACGTTAAATTAATCGACATGGAGCGTATACGGACTTCTCGTGGCCTAATCACTGTCGATAATCACCATACGACTTGGATTCATCAAATATATCCATTGTGGTGAAACTAGTTCGGTCACTGATCGTAAACCGTTACCGATTGCCTGGACTACGTATTAGTCCCAATCATACTCAAATACAATATGCATTCATATGTGATAGTCAAAATAACATGTGACAACCAATTCAAATATAAATCTCATTTGAGCATTTTAACAAACACATAGTGCACATGTTATCATACATAGACATTTCATCCATAAATCACGTGGTAGTGAGATAGGTTACATAAAGGAAACAGTAACTATAGATAAGGTAATTGAGAATCCTATCTCAACACCCTCATTAAATACATTTCAACAAGCAATTTCTCATTCAGACATTTTATCAAACACTTAGACTACCTATTTCAACATACATGTAATGAATTAGTCATAACATATAATATAGCTAATCCTTTCACAAAGGAGTTGTCACACATATAACAATCATATATTCTTAATAAAAAATCATGGAAAGCACAAGTCATAATTCCATATTTATTCAAATATTTCAACAAACACGTGGAATGCATTATATTCAACATAGTTCATATATATGTATAATACACGGAAAACATCGCATTTAAGTACATGTGATAGCAATCAAGTCAGTCATAAATCATTAATTGACATTGAAAGCCTTGAAAATCACAACCTAAACGTTTATAGTCCGTAGCTTTCGTCGGTACGCCGATTGCGAACTCGATTCGTACACTACGCCTGTGTCTACGTCACAACGACTACCTAAATCAGGAAATAGGTTAGCTATTTCACTGTTTCCTCTATTCAGATTCCTAAAACATATTAGGGCTAGGATTTTTTTACACAAATCGGGTTCGGATTTAACGGCGTAGAGACACGGGAGAGATAATTCGGCACGTGGAGTGGTGAGAATGCATCCCAGCAACTATCTCGCTCTCTCTCTCTCTTCTCCTCACTCTTTCCTCCTCTTTTCTTTCTTCTCTCCTAGGGTTTTAGGAAATTCGTATGGAATGAGAGAGGGGTGGGTTTAGGGCTTTATATAGGCCTAAAAGTGGTATCAATGGCCCCAGGGCCATGGTACACTTAGGATATAGGTAAAAGGCATCTGTTTCGGGCCAATGGAGCTCATCTGGAGGTTCATTATCTGTATACGGTCCGAAGAAAGTTCCCTGATAGTGAATCTATGTCAGGTTAAGATTTTGGTTCAATTGGATTTGTGGATCGACTGTGGAGGACCAGTTTCAGTTCAACGGCCATCGTCACTCGATCAGGGTCACAAGTACACTGACATGTGTAGGAAAATTTCTCTGATTAAAGGGTGTAGTTGGGTCAGAATCTGACGGTTTGAAACCTTAAATTTGGCCTGCAAGCGAATGGCCCAATTCACTTAAATCTGAGTTCATTTTCTAAAGATATTCGCGTTTCTCACACACTTCGCTCCAGGTTCAAGTTGTGCATTTCTGCATACTATTTGGACTCGATTCCCACGATGGTTGTCAAGCCCAGTAAGGCGGTCATAACCGTATAATTTTGCGATTATTGGACTTTCGACGCCCGATCTAAGTCTGATACGGAGTTTCAATGTGCTCCCATGAGTAACTGGGTTTTGAGATTGATCCTAAGTTTTTAAGTAATGTAGAGCTAGCGATTCTACTGGTTTTGGGTCTTGCAGTTCGTATAGAAAGTAGTTCAAGCTAATCTACTAATTAATTCAATTTAGTACTTAATTAATTTTCGTCTAATTTCTACATAATTTGACCTTTAGTAATTTCTGCTTGAGGTGGTACTCGGGTCTTTGTACGGATTTTTTCGATACGTTACAACATAGTATCATGATACATGCCCATACGCATCATCTGCATATTTGTTATGAGATGTGGTTGGCCATTGCATATGCAATAAGGCAGATTGTTCATGGGACTCCCTGATAGGCGGAGTTGTCCCACACGAGCGCTCGGTATGCGCGGGATTGATGCATGATTAGACTGTGTGACTCATGCATCTCGCATTGTGTGATTATGATTACCGTACGTCCTAGTGACATCAGGGCCGTAGCCTCCACAGGCATATCGTGGATGGCCAGATGGGACATCGAAAATCTGTTCTACATGGGGTGTTATAGATATCCTTGGGTGAAAGTCCCAGAACCCTCTTGGTTCCAAAGGTTACTCCAACGTCTAGACCCAGTGGATGCATGAGCGCATGAAGGCCATATACCGTTAGGCCACGTATCTCACTGTGTCATGGTCGGTTGGATGGGAGTGCGGCCTTACTTGATCGAGAGGAGGAGACAAAGCTAGGCTAAGTTTGACCAACTCGAGGAATGGGTCCACTATCAACAAGCCGGGCCCGATATTGGCAGACGAATAGTGAGGTCTCTTCCACTCACCTTGTTGCGCATGATGTGGCGGCAATCTGGTTTGGAGTGTACTAAACCCTGGTGATTTTCAAGAGAGGAACCGTACTGATATGTGGACTTATTGAGTAAGAGTTGCATACTCATTCATTTATTCATTCACTATCCACTCGGGCTGGTGGTGTGCAACTAATTGTTGTGTAACTTCGTAATGGTAAAGATTTCGGTTGGGGTGTGTGACTAACCTGAGATTAGGAGTCTGCTACATTGAGTCTGGCTATCCAAATTTAGGTATGAGACTGGTTTGGATAGAACAACTTTGTAATGGACCCCATAGCCTGTGATACTACGTACTATCATCCCGACTTCGCTCCAGCTTGGTAATTTCATTCGCACCGCATATTGCATTGCATCTACAACATTTAGCATTTTAGGTTGCCATGTTTCTACATTGATATGACTAGGGGTGTACACCTGTCGGGCCGAGTCGAACTGGCCTCAGCTCATCCAGGCCCGTTCAACAGCCACACCAGGTCCGAACCTGACCGGGCCTGGTCACCGGGCCAATATCTCCAGCCCGAACCGGGCCCGGGCGAGTTCGGGCCGAGTTCGGGCCAATTTCGAACCTTCGAGTTCAGGCCACTTTCGAACCTGAGTTCGGGCCAGTTTCGAACCTTACAGCAAGTTCATGGGAAGGGCTTTGGCAGGTAATCCGTGTCCCATTAATTTACAAGGCCCTCGATCAACGGTTTTAGATAATTGAACTATAGACTCCACAAAAAATCTTCTAGCCTAGAACGTTCAATTCCTCCCGGTGACCATACTGCCTAAAACAAATGGGTGACTAGAGAATTTGTTTTAGCCGTTTATTTGTTTTATACTTGTGGCCAACCTAAGGTGTTTACCGGCCTGATTTTCGAATCAGAAGATCTAATTAGTACATCCAACCGGATGGAACTAAGATTTCATTTTTCTAATCCATATTAAGATAAGAAATGTGGCACATGTGTTTCACATCTAGGCCAGTTCTTATTGGGTCCCACTTTGAACATCCAATGGCCCAAAAAATAAGATGATAGACTCACCATCAGTCATTATTGCTTTTTCAACCAGTGATTCTTCTGGTAGAAATGTGGCCCAACTGATAAGTGGGAACCAGGGCTAGCCCACTTGATGACTGACCCAGATCTTGTACACATGACATTTTGCCATGTTGCAAATCATCTTCACAATCTTCATGAAGAAATGATTTGATACTCTTGCAGAGTGATGGATGAGACATGAGCAGTTAGAAATTACTTAGAAATTACATATATGGCTTTAAACCTTTCAAATTACAAGAACTAGTTTTATATATATATATATCATGAACCGGGTTTCGGACCGAGTCGGGCCGGGGCGGGTCGGGTTTCGGACCGAGTCGGGCTGAACTGGGAGGTATCCGAACTCAGCTTGAACTCAGTTTCGGGCCTAGAAAATTGGCCCATCCTGACCCAAACTCAGTTCCGGGTCAGGCCGAGTCGGGCTTTTTCGGGCCGGGTCGAGCGACCTAACCGGGCTAGCCCGGTTTGTGTACTCCCCTAGATATGACCGTTAGCATTCATGTCTTGCATCGCATAGCCTTGGTACGACTGATGACACTCATGGACTTGTCAGTATTTTCGCTTACTCTGATATTGTATGATTCATGATCTTGTTAGTATTTTCACTTATTATATATTGTATAATTTATGGCATTGTATTGCATACTTGACACTTACCTTGTGCACACACTTTCATCACCCTCTAAGCTTTCTATAAGCTTATGCGCGATAAATGCGTGCAGGTGGCGTTAGGTTGCAGTAGTGTTGAGCTTGGAGCGTGCAACGGACTTTTGGAGCTTTGATTTTTTGATATATGTATTTTCCTTTCAGCATTGTATTCAAATGTTTATATTAGTGGATATGTGATGATGATGTTGCTTTTGTGATTTGGTTAAACTTGTGGTTATGCTTCTTATGAGACAAATGTACGTTGAAAAATCCTCCTTGTAGGATCCCAAGATCGGAGCCTGGTGTATGGGCATTAGAAGCCGAGAATGGGGTACTAAAGAGGCTGTTGGCATCGAATTCGGCGATTGAAAAATTTGTGAGCCCGGTTTCTAAGTTTGGGGAGTGACAGAAGATGGTATCAGAGCATAACTTGGGAATACCTGAAGATAACATCACATATCCGCTGATAGCTACCCTGCACTCTATGATTGTTGAGAACGTAGAATAGTTAGATCCCCGAGTTCGAATAACTTAGAGATTTTCTGATATAACTCCATACCGTTGAGATTATGAGACTGCATAGTATTCTCGTCTCGATCGTTTCTGATCTGGGATCCGAGGTTCAGTAGGATCACCATAGTGTTGATGATGCATCTTGGGAGGGTGGGGTTGAGATTTGAGAGCGTTATCTTCATCCTTTTGTAGATTGATTGAGCATTGACATATATAGTTGATAATGTTTCCTCTTCCTTTGTCTGTTCTGTAAATTTCAAGGATGAAATTTTTATTAGGTGGGGAGAGCTATAAGGCTCGTATCCTATACCGTACCATTCCATAGGCTTTCTACGGTCCTCCCGGTCGAATTTTGGTAACCCGCGACCTGTAATGGGCATTTGCGCGCGATCATGAATCGTATCCTGCATTCCAGATTCAGCTCGACCTGAGACTTCTACCCTAGCGACCGTGCCGTCACCGTTGTTCCGACGTCGAGTATTATGCGTCAAGGCGATACCTGGGCCAGGAGATGTGGGTCCGCATTCAGTTTGAGGAAAACACTGCGCATTTGCTAAACTCAAGAGAATCTCCCATCAATCACATCGAATGTCAAGTACATGTCCCATCCTTAAGCAACCCCAAAGTCAACTCTCTCTCTCTCCACCCATCAAGTACACCCATCACTTACTTCACCCATCTCTCTCTCTCTCTCTCATCTCCCTCTCTCTCATTCTCCAAGCAACCCAACATCCAACATTTCCATGGGAGAGAGGAGAGGCTAGTGTGGCCCACCTTCCTACCTCCCACCATCCAAGCTTCATCTCGACTGTTGAAATGCATTAATTCCATGGAGCTATAGGACGCATCGGTGGGAGAAGAAGTTCAAGAAGACGATCGGTGGGTGTTTTCTAGTGTTGATTTGTGTGGCTTTGATGATTTGAGGGGCCACATATGGTGGGACCCATCTTGATGTACGATTTGTATCAAAGAGGGACTCATAGTGGCGGGGTCCCTCCGCTACTCCGATCTCTCTCTCTCTCTCTCTCTCTCTCTCTCTCTCTCTCTCTCTCTCTCTCTCCCTTCCTTTGATGTCGTGTGGCCCACCTGATGCGTGTGATATATTCATGCCATCCATCACGTTGGGCCCACTTTGATGTATGTGGTGCATCCGCACCGTCCAGCAACTTGGATGGTGGGTCCCCACCATGGCATATGTGTTTCATCTATGCTATCCACACCGTCCACGTAGGGACGGTGGGGCCCTGTTGTGGTGGCCGTTCATGTGGGACGCGACCCCACAATGATGCATGCATTGTATATCCTCCACTGTCCAAATGCTTGGGACGGTGGGGATCACCGTGATGTACGTTCCATCCACACGTGGGACGCACCTTGATGGAGGTGTTGTATCTGCACTGTCCACACATGTGGACCCCACACCAGCAACATAGTTACGTTAATGTCACCAGGTTTTGTGGAAATTCACCATGATGTTTGTATCTTATAGATACCAGCCATCCGTTTGAAGATGCATGGGTCCATCCCACACGTGTGACATGTGTGGGATGGGACCCACCTCTATGTATGCATTTTACATCCTCATTGTCCAAATTTGTACGGTGGTAGGTACATTCCACCGTGATTTATTTATTTATAATATATTCAGCCGTCCAAATGGTGGGACCCATCTGTTGACTGACATCAGCAAGTTCTGTGGGTCCCACGTGATGTATATGTTATATCCAAGCTGTCCAGATGGTGGGACCCACCCCTAGACTAACGTCAGCAAGTGCTATGGGTCCCACCTGTTTTGACGTCACCAGGTTCTGTGGGACCCCACCATGATGTATTTATTCCATCCATACCGTCTAGATGGTGCTGGACGGTACTGGACAATGTTTGGACGGTGCTGTCCAATGTTTGGATGGTGCTGATTTGCATAGGCAATGCTTGGATGGTGCTGATTTACATAGATAATGTTTGGATAGTGTCGATCCTCATTAGAGTGTCATGTGCCCCATGGAATGATAGTGTACAGTGATACACATGTTACACCTACAACTATTGAAATGATTTTTGGTGTGGTCGAAGCCCACTTGAGGCCCATTGGTGTGGCCTATCCATGAGGCCCATCATGATGTATATTTGAGGCCCTTGTGATAGGGCCCACCTGTCTTGTACTTGAGGCCCATGTGATAGGGCCCACCTGCCTTGTATCTAAGGCCCATGTGATAGGGCCCACCTGCCTTGTATTTAAGGCCGATATGTGGGGCCCACCTGCTTGAATCTGAGGCTCATGAGAAAGGCCCATTGCGATGTATTCGAGGCCCATGGGCAAGGCCCATTGTGATGTATTCATAGCTTATGGGCAAGGCCCATAGTGATGTGTATTAGGCCCATGTGAGCGGCCCATAGTGTGTATTAGGCCCATGTGATGCGGCCTATAGTGATGTGTTAGGCCCATGTGTGCGGCCCATAGTGATGTGGAAGGCCCATGTGTGTGGCCCATTGTGATTGTATATGGCCCACTATGATTGTATGGGGCTCGATATGATGTATAAGGCCCATGTGATGCGTCCCACCTGATGTATGAGACCCTTGTGTAAGGCCCATTGAGATTGTATGGGGTCTGTTGTGATTGTGACCATTGATGAGATCTGATGTGATGTATATGTGACCCTTTAGCGAGGCCCATTATGATGTATATTAGGACCTTGCGTGAGGCTATGGGCCCAGTATATGTTTGGCTCTATATAGGCCACTCGTTGGGAGCAATGTTGGTTAAATGTCCATATTGACGGACAGTGATGGTTAAATGTCCTCATTGTGGCCTTCCCTTAGGCCCTTTGTTAGGCCGATTATCGATGTAGGTTATCGATACCGATTATGAGTATGTGACAGCATAGCATCATGATACATGCCCATACTCATCATCTGCATGTTTGTTATGAAATGTGGTTGGCCATTGCATATGCCATAGGGTAGGTTGTTCATGGGACTCCCTGATAGGCGGAGTTATCCCACATGAGCGCTCGGTATGCACAGGATTGATGCATGATTGGACTGTGTGAATCATGCATCTTGCATTGTGTGATTATGATTACCGTACACCCTAGCAACATCAAGGCCGTAGCCTCTACAGGCATATCGTGGATGGCCAGATGGGACACCGAAAATCTATTCTATATGGGCTGCTATAGATATCATTGGGCGAGAGTCCCAAAACCCTCTTGTTCTAGAGGTTGCTCCAACGTCTAGACCGAGTGGATGCATGAGCGCATGAGGGCCGTATACTGTTAGGTCGCGTCTCCCACTGTGTCGTGATCGGTTGGAAGGGGGTGCGGCCTTACCTACCCAAGAGGAGGGGGTAAAGCTAGGCTGAGTTTGACTAGTTCAAGGATTGAGTCTGCTATTGACGAGTCGGGCCCGATATTGGCAGGCGGATAGTGAGGTCTCTTCCACTCACCTTGTTGCATGCGATGTGACGGCAATTTGGTTTGGAGTGTACTAGACCCCAGTGATTTCCCAGAGAGGAACCGTACTGATATGTGGACTTATTGAGTGGGAGTTGCATACTTATTCATTCATTATCCGTTCGGGCTGGTGGTGCACAACTAATTGTTGTGTACCTTCGTAATGACAAGGATTTCGGTTGGAGCGCGCAACTAACCTGAGATCAGGAGTCTACTCTTGCTATCCAAATTTAGGTATGAGACTGGTTTGGATAGAAGTCCCTTATGATGGACCCATAGCCTGCGATACTACGTACTATCATCCCGGCTTCACTCTAGCTTGATCATTTCATTCGCATCGCATATTGCATTGCATCCGCAGCATTTAACATTTTGGGTTGCCATGTTTCTGCATTGATATGGCCGTCAGCATTCATGCATTGCATCGCATAGCCTTGGTACGGCTAATGACATTCATGGACTTGTCAGTATTTCCGCTTACTCTGATATCGTATGATTCATGATCTTGTCGGTATTTCCGCTTATTCCGATATTGTATGATTTATGACATTGTATTGCATACTTGACACTTACCTTGTGCGCACACTTTCACCACCCTCTAAGCTTTCTATAAGCTTATGCACAATAGATGCGTGCTAGGTTGTAGCAGCGTTGAGCTTGGAGCGTGCAGCGGACTCTTGGTGATTTGATTTTCGATATATGTATTTTCCTTTTAGCATTGTATTTAAATATTTATATTAGTGGATATGTGATGATGATGTTGCTTTTGTGATTTGGGTAAACTTGTGGTTATGCTTCTTATAAGACAAATGTACGTTGGAAAATCTTTCTTATAGGATCCCAGGATTGGAACCTGGTGTATGGGAGCTGGGAGTCGAGAATGGGGTATTACGGAGGCTGTCGGCACCGGATTCGACGATTGGAAATTTTGTGAGCCCGGTTTCCGAGTTTGGGGCGTGATAAAGTGAGTACTTTTCTTTTTATAAAATTCTCTTCTTCTATTTTTTTTTTTCATATTTTTTTCACCATTTGTGTATCTCCCCGACCCACTATTGGTGATAGTATCGTTGAAACTGTAGTGATGCGTGAAAAATATTAATCAAATGATGCCATATCATATACCTCAAAATCCTAAGATTAAAGTGGGTTTCACTATCGCCAATCCGATGATACAGAATTGTTGGTGGTAACATCAATATTATCGCTAATAATGAGAATACTGCCCACAATGGTGATGGGATGGCCTGAAAATCAGGTCTATTAAGTCATTAGGTGGGTGACATCATAGAATAATAGGATTACTAAAACTTCCCAGCTTTGAAACTCATGTGGTGGCTTCAAGTTGTTTTTTTTTTTTTTTTTTTTTTTTTTTTTTTAATTGTTTTTTTAAATAAAATTTTATAGGGGACTTTGCTGGACAACTTCAATGCCATCAGCACATCTAGGTGGGCTTGACATGCAGTAATGGTAAAATAAGGGTTCATTTGGGAGCTTGTAACGGGAATGCATTAGAATCCAATTCATAAATCAAGGTGAATCCAAATCCTCAATTGTGTTGAGCTTGTAATATCCAACAATAAGAATGTATTGAAGCATTGGAATCCAATTCACAAGTCAAGGTGAATCCAAATCCTCAACCGTGTTGAGCTTGTAATACAATAAGAATGTATTGCAATTCTATAACATATTTATAAAAACTTAAATATAATTACATATCAGCTTAAATATCTCAAATTAGTATACATATGTGATATTTAAAAGAATGGTTGTAATAAGCCCATCGAAATATATATTTTGGAAAAAAAAAAAAAAAAAGATAAAATTTTGAGCCTCAAGTGGGCCACAAGCATAAGGATCACAAATGAGCAACTTGCAAACGTCTTTTAATTCTCCATTTTCATGGCTAATATTTGGATAGTTTGAATTATTTTATTGATGTGATTTTAGTAATGTAGCCAATCCTTAGATTGTTTTGGAATATTATCAGCTGCCATGTGTATAATGAATTAGTAGTCC
Organism: Magnolia officinalis; assembly: GCA_021015155.1. Lineage (NCBI taxonomy): Eukaryota > Viridiplantae > Streptophyta > Magnoliopsida > Magnoliales > Magnoliaceae > Magnolia > Magnolia officinalis. The sequence continues at coordinate 24,229,665 of JAJHSJ010000002.1, read as the reverse complement.
AGTGACATGTTTGTTGTCACGTCCCAAACTCGGTGAGTGGGCTTACAGAATTCCCTAGTTTCGAATCCAACTGTGATAGCATCCGTAATACCCCATTCTCGGCTCTCAACTCCCATACGCCAGGTGTTGATCCTAGGATACCACAAGGAGAACTTTTAGGGTTTTTTTTTTTTTTAAAAAAAAAATAATTGTGAACATGAGCATAACCACAAGTGTACCAAAACTAAAGACATCAATGTAAAGAAAGTGCTATATCAAGTATAAGCGTAAACCTTACACCAATCACTAATTTATCGCCACATAAATAATCGAGGAAGTATCGAACTAACACAAATGTAAAACATCACACTACATGATAAAGAAAATGCATCATTCACAATAGGTGGGACCTACTTAGAAACCAAGGCTAACGGGCCCTGGAAAGCTACACTTGAGTGGGCTTTCAAGTCGATGGGCCCACTCAATAAGCCCACACCTAAGCGGCCAAAACATACAACTATCGACATTCAAACGAGACAACAAATTGTAGGATCCACAAACAATCATGGTGGGCCCGAAATGGTCATCAAAGTTCTCATTTGAATATTCGCTACTACCACAAAGATCCGCACCGACGGCCGCTTCGCCCTGGCTCGTGCCAAAAGTTTTGCAGCAGCCGCTATGCCTTTTGCGTTGTGGGCCCAATACATGAATCGAGGTAGGCCTAGAAAAGATTCAATTATGGCCATCATCATACCTATTTTTATATGAAGGGTGGCCCACAACTCTACTCCAAATATGGGCTCACACCCCGAAATTGACATGGTAAAATAAATGGATGGGCGACATTGCTATACTAAACATGCATCCGGGAGGACGCCACATTTGTTACCCGTGTGACTCTAATGCCTTTAAAAAGAGCAAAAAAAGTATATCTCGTTGTATTATATTGGAATCACAGTAAAAGTGAGATTTCGAAATGCATCAAAGTTGTTGTGTATTTTATTTATCTCCAATTCAATTTACTCCTAAATCTATCCTACCAAACAACTTTTAGATTATTTATATACTAAAATACACCCAAATTGTGTTGCAAAACGACCTCTAACCTACGAAGACTTCTAAAGACCTGTAAGGGAACCGGCCTCATTCCCACCTTTCTTTCAATCTTACTTAAATGTTTGGGAAATGACCATCCACCTTTCTTTCAATCTAAGATTCTTGGAAAATGACCCTGTAAAATTGGGGTCCATCAAATCAAGCATTTGTATTAGCCATCCATAGCCCCACTTGTAAATGAGGATCTTATCCTCACAATTTCCAACTACTGCCGGGAGTTGGCAGACCATAGCTTGGTTCATTTATTACATGGAGCTTAATGTGTTTGGATCGGGACATGTGGGCTCGTGGTGTTTGCCTCTGCCTGTTGGCCACATCAGCCAGCAAATGCTGCTGCAAATGAGATTGGAATTATTGGCCCACAGCCTGAGGAGATGTTCAACTTACTTAAGTGCTATGTTTCTAGTTAGTTTGGTGGACCCGTATTAATTGATGGAATGTGTCTTGAAAAATATCCTAATTGAAGCCATGATCGGACCGGACGGGTAGGAGGTTTGCTGAAGTGTCATCATGTGTCAGCTATGCTCAAAATATGATTATTTTTTTTTTTAAAGGAAAAGAAAAGAAAGGAAAATGGATGACCTTTTCCGTTATGGAACATTTCACCATGCAATTAACGTCTCAACATCGTAGCCAAATTCTCATCATACGAAATCCAAGGAGACTTCAGTGAACAATACCTAGAATGAAATTCATGAGAATCTGTAATGTTGGATATTGTATAGATGCATTCTTAGCATTAGCACTAGAACAAAGGAAGGTCAAATGGAAGTAGAAGTAGACCATGAGATCTTGGCCCAGTACTATACAGGGCATAATGTAATTGAGCCTTAAGCATGTCTGATTCAAAGAAATTCATTCCCAATATGAAGAAATTGTTATTCGAAATGTGAACCGTAAATTAGCTATAACTTTTGATCAGGGTATCTTTTCGCGATGCATGGCCTATCGATCTTAATGTAGCAAGCCATCCGGGGTCTACTAACCATAGTTGGTCACGTCCATCCATTTTGCAAGAAAACATATATTTCCCGTTCAAAACTGCAATTTTTAGAAAAAAAATTATTATTTTTAATAATTCCAAATTTTGTCATTCTTTTTATTTTTAGAGTTTTAAGATTCCATTCTTTTTTAGAAATTGCTTGTAATAATGCTGGGAATAGTCCATAAGATTTATTTGATGTTTTTTTTTTTTGGAAAATTTAGTGTTTGGGTAGTTTTTTTGTTGTTGCTATTTTAGGTTATTTGAATTAGGGTTGGGTTTTCTTTACTAATGGTGTAATCAATAAACTATACACCCATTATTCAATAAAATACTTGAATTTTGTGAACTTAAGAACTCTCCTTGTAGATTTAAGGTTTTAATCATTTGAGGAAGATGGTGATCTTCTTCTCATTATTTCACACTCTTTCCTACGTCAGTTGGTATCAGGGCAAGGCTTTTCCTTGGTTCGATATCATCTAACAATAGTACGGGCAACAATTCCATGGACGGTGCTCCAGGAAACAATCCTATGACAATGACGACATTTGAAGCCTCCAGTGGGAGAATCTGCAAGCCATGTAAGAGCTACAGAAGTGATCGACCTTTTGACGGATGCCTTAGGACAGACCCGTGTTCCTAATGATGAGCAGCTTGAGGTTGGCATTAGAGCTCATAGCCATCATGTTCATGATGCGATACCAGTGGCGAATTGTAGACCACTAGCCAAGATGGTGGATCTAGTAATGAAGAAATTGATGAGATGATTCTCCAACAAGAAGAACGAAGAGGTTCCAAGCCAGATCGAGATAGAGATTTCAGGATGAAGGTTGATCTTCCCAGCTTCAATGACCAACTTCACATCAATGATTTTCTCAATTGGCTTTTTGAAGTTGAACGATTCTTCAACTATATAGAGATTCTCGAGGAGAAAAAGGTCAAGCTTATGGCCTACAAATTCAAGGTTGGAGCTTGAATTTGTGGCCTCCAACTTTTACGAACCAGGAAGATGAAAGTGTCGATCCACACATGGTAGCGAATGAAGAACTTGATGCGGTCATAATTCCTGCTGAGTGACTATGACTAGGTATTGTTCCCATAATACCAGAATTGTCAGCAAGGTAGCCGATCCATGAAGTATTACACAAATAAATTTTACCGCCTATTTGAAAGAAACGATCTGGTAGAGACTGAGTTGCAATAAGTTGCTAGATTCACCAGTGGTTTACGTATGACAATCTAAGATTGGATCTAGATGCAGCCTGTTTGGATGATGAATGAGGTAGTCAAATTGGCTACACATAAAGAGTTGTAATTGGAAAGTTCCAATGTACGAAACTATACTTCAAACAAGTTAACTACTTTTGAACCTTCGCAAGATACGTTACAATCCTAAGAGTATGAACCTGTGAGGGCATCCTTGACCACCTCCAACTGTGAACCGACATTTGGGAAGCAACCAAATTAGACCTTAGAGGGCAATAACTACTGGTGGTGATCTAAGTATAAACTCTAAGTCTTATGCTCGGCCTTAATCGAGAAAGTGCTATCGATGTAGCCAACCTTGTCACTAATCTACTATGTGTCCTTAGAGTCAGATGGCTAATCTAGGCATTAACAATGGGGGAGCAGAAGATGGAGAGGACAATCCGGAAGTCAATAGCGGCGAACAGGTCGAGGATGAGGAGAGAGAGGCGAATGGACTCACGACGATTACAACGAATCTTTGATTGTGAGGAAGCTCTTGTATATGCCGAAGAAGAAGTAGATCTACAATGACATAACATCTTTCAAACGAGGTGTACTGTGAACAAAAAATATATGATCTGATCATAAATAGTGGGAGTAGTAAGAATATCATGTCAAAGATTATAATGGAAAAGCTGCAACTCTGTGTGTGTGTGTGTGTGTGTGTGTGTGTGTGTGTGTGTGTGTGTGTGTGTGTGTATATATATACACTCCTCTCCATACATAATTGGATGGATTAAAAAGGTCAGCGAGACAAAGGTAACCGAACAATATTGTATTTTCTTCTTTATTGGTAAATATTATAAAGATGAAGTAATGTGTAATGTACTCAATTTGAAAGCTTGTCACATGTTACTTGGTCGACCGTGGCAGTATAATATTGATGTCGTGCATAGAGGTAAGGATTGTAGAAAGACTATCTTAGTTCATATAAGAATGGAGAACCAACCCAAGACTTCTAAAGTAGTGGGGTGGTCTCTCGTAACTATATAGTATTTCGTCAAGGAATTTGAGAAGACGATAGGAGATCAATGCATTGGTTGTAAATGGAAAGTATAACTCATGAAGATCCAGAGAAGTTGAAACTAGCGTTGTAAGAATTCAAGGGGATTATGCTCGGTGAACTTTCCAATGACTTATTCCCATTGCGAGATATTTCTCTTGCTCAAGTAGAGTTCGTCTTCAATAACATGCAAAATTAGTCCATCGGTAAGTCCTAATTCGACATTGTGTATGGTCGTGTTTCCAAACACACACTCGACCTGGTCCCTTTTCCTAAGTTATCGGGTATGAGTGTTGCGATATAAAATATGGTGAACTGGATCATGACATTGCATGCCAAGGTTTGAAAGAAATTATAGGAATCCAATGCCAAGTATAAGAAAGATGTTAATAAACATTTTCTTATAAGGTGTTTAAAGTGAGTGATAACATGCTAGTTCACCTACATAATGAAATATTTCTGACCAAATTTATAACAAGGAATAAAAAATTGGCCTTGTTCTGATCCTTAGAAAAATCAACGATAACTCCCATGTTTTTTTTTATCTTTTTAAGGGTATGGAGATCTCATAAACTTTTAATGTGGTAGACCTGTATGAGCATCATGAACTATGTTCGTTGAATAACTCAAGGACAAGTTCTTTCCAAGTAGAAGGGACTAATGTAGGACATGACACATATACATTCTTAGCATGGTTGGACCAAAAGAAGGCTAAACAAAAGCAAAGTAGTCCGTCATATCTGGGCCTAGTCTTATGTAAGGCACAATGTAACCTGGGGACTAGGCCTTAGGTGCATCCGATTCGAAGATATTTATTCCAGATAGGGAGAAATTGTTGTTCAAAGTGTGAACCGTAAATCGGCCATAACTTTTGATCCAAGTATCATTAAAGGATACACGACCTATTGATCTTTATGTAATGGGATTTCTTGGGTCAACTGGCCCACATAGTGGGTCGTGTTCATCCATTTCGCAAGAAAACACTCTTCTTATTTAGAATTGCAATTTTTAGAAAATTTTACTATTTTTAATAATTCCCTCCTTATTTTTAGAGTTTTGGGATTTCCTTCTTTTTAAAAAATTGCTTATAATAATTCAAAGAATGCTTCAGTAAGGTCTATTTGATATTTTTATTTTTGGCAAATTTAATCTTTGGGTAGATTTTTTTTTTTGTTTTTTGCTATTTTTGGTAATTTTAAATTAAGGTCTGGATTTTCTTTATTAGTGGTGTAATTGAGAGATTATAAACACATTTTTCAATAAAATATCTGAATTCTCTCTTATTTTCTTATTGACTCCTGAACTCTCCTTATGGATTCAAGGTTTTAATCATTACAGGAAGATACTGATCTTCTTCTCATTATTTCACGCCCTTCCTTGCGGTCATGGAAAATCTTTTCTCACCATCCAAATAAGCCCTTACCAACATGGTTTTTGAGTAAAAAATAGAAGGTTCAAAAGGTCTAGTCAAAGGTATACTACTCTAAAAAATAAGGGTGGTATTTAACTGAATGTCTTATAGTGCCTAGACCATGAAGTCAGGTGGAAATCATGATCTTTTATAAATAATAAGTTCACTATTTATAGCAAGTTATTATTTTAGAGAGTTTGATTTTGAAACTTCTTCTTAGGTTTGGTATCACTATTTAAAGGATTGTAAATGGTTTTTATCATGAATCAAGTTATTTTCAATTTTTATTAGAATTTATCTATTTTTCTTGTAGATTTGAGGAATCTCTATGAGGTGTCTAGAAAAACTTCATGGATTCGTAGTAGTTATCATTGAGGAAGATGGTGTTCGACCTCATCACGTCCATCCATGCATCAACCATGGTCAAGCTCAGACCTTTGACATCAGTTAGTTGACTGGTGTTAGGTTCACCAGCCAAACTGCATCCCCATACAAGCACTTAAAATTTTATTTGATTCTCCATGTTTGAAAACTTGTCAAATTAAACTATCCAAATTATAATAGCCAAATGTATCATGAACAAAAAGAGTGGTTATTTGATATTTTGGCTATTGGAGTGGTGGATGTTTAGGAGACGTTTGGATTCTAAGTTACTTAATATAAGTTACTTGTGTCATAAGTAACTTATCTTGATTTCTACTTATTGAATTAAAGTGTTTTAGTAACTTTATGAGCCTGTCTCATAAAAAAGTTATTTATGGTTAATCATAAACCAAATTTATTTTTCTCAAATGAGTTATTAATCTATTACAGTGAATAGAAAAAAGCCCTTATTGAAAGGGTAATAATGAAAAAATATATATATCTAATGGCCGTCAAATTTGTTTAAAATCAAATGTTGCAAGCTTCCCAATTACCTAGTTGATTTATTTGAGTTAATATATGCCATGTTATCTTACTACCCTCATATCAAGTAACACGTGCAGACAGAGTATCATACCACTCCCTTGCTGGAAATTTGCATCCACTCGCCGATGACTTTTTTCTTTTTCTTTTTGTCAGCTTGGTAGTACACCCCACTCGCCGTTGACTCAATTACTCCTTTTGCAGGGAATTCTTGACCTATCAACGGTCCCCAGGGAAACGTCGAGTCAAATAAAACTTTATGATATCCAACACATCCTAACTACGCTCTTCATTTTAAGTACTATTGAACCCAAAAATCATGATAATCCAAAACTGGATCATGTAGGCCACAACTCAAATAAATGCTACGATGGAATGAATGCCAACCGTTAGTTTTTTAAGGTCCACTGCAGAGTTTATATTTTATATAGTCCATTAATCTGATGTGCCTCATTACAATGAAAGTGTTACTCATGATTCACGGTATTCTAAAATGCCCAGATACCATTTTTATATTAAGGGTAGCGATGGGGTAGGTAGTTGCCTCACCCTGATATTGAGGCCGAAAGTCCAACGAGTTCAACCTGACTGACCTCACATTGGGTTGGGCTCAGGCAAAATGTATTGGGTTTGGTTTTGAGCTTGGGCTATATAAATGCCAACTTGATGAAAACTGGGTCGGGCTTGGGTTGAGGTTTGGGTTGCCCAACCCAAGCTGAACCCGAATCCGAACTTGAACCCGATTGATATGTAAGTTATAAATTATAATTGAGTAGGATTGTTTGTGTTGAAGTCACATGAAATTTTAGTGTCGTTGGGTCTCCTTGGTCCATGCCACTTTGATGACTCGAGCTAACAAGATATGCTGAATTTCTCTCCTAAATAGATTGGTAGCTACACAACATGACTTTTAAAGGAGTAGTCCTCTATTTTAGCTTGTTTGTTTAGAAAAAATGAAGTTGTTTACAACAAATAATTATATATATAATTAATAAAATTATAAGTAAAAAAATAAGACATGTATTGAAATATAATAAATTAACGTAATAATGAAATATTAGTACGTATCCACCTGACTAACCCAGCCAACTCGACCGAGCCCTGAGCCTAACATAGCTTTTGGGCTAGGGTTAGGCTTGGGTTGAGAATTCTCAACCCAAGGTTAGGTTGGGTTGGGTTAGGGTTGAGGTATATAAGAACCTTGGGTTGGGCTAGGGTTGAGCACCAACCTGCCCGACATTCAGCCCTGAGCCTGACATAGCTTTTGGGCTGGCCTTGTATCTATAAGCTTTTTCAGTGGGTTGGGTTTTGGGCCTTGCTTGCATGATCCAACCAATTTCAAGTTGGACTTGGGCTTGTGTCAATGTAGCCTGTCTCATAATTGTGCATGTATAAACCACTCAACAATGGTCAGAAAATAGGTTTTTTATTATTATTATTTTTTCTTTTTTTTTTTCCCCATTTTTTTTGGCCCAGGCAAGGTTGGAACTTGGACCTACTATGCTGGCCATGCAGGTTGGGCTGGGTTGGAGCCTTGGGCCTTAAGTGCCGGTCCAAGGCCAGGCCTAGTAAATAGCAAGTCTATATAGGCCCCACCCGGCCACTGGTGGAAACTCATACTCTTGGGTCATGTAGAAACTCACTCTCTTAACGAATGGATAGGATTATTGATGGAAAATCATACTGGGACCCTTGCCAATCAGGTAGGTTCCACAACGGATCGGCCACGGGAATTCCTCATTTACGCGAAGATCATCCCAACCATCCAAAATTGTACAAGGACGTAAACCATCTACCATTGATTTATTTTCTCTTTTCAGATCGAATGGATGGGATTTTTTGGGCAACATAAACATTTCTCATTATACGATAGATGTGGGGACCACCACTTGAACGTTTTTAATCATTTCTAGAAATGACCGTACCCGTAGATTTCGAATCATTTCTGTAGTCCGCAAACTACTAGATCGATATAGCAGTCGATCGCCGGGCCTGGTGCAGGTCTCCGCCCGGATTTTGATCTATTCGGGCCGGGCCGTCGGGCCATCAGACCCGAGACGGGGGAACGAAGGTGTCACGGTCATTAATGCACTGGTCCGTTAAATCTGGCTTCTTTTGGATTTCGACGGAAGCGGATTGCGTAGTGAGTAACTCACTACGCTGAGCGTACTGAGTAAACTCTGTGAGGTCCATCATGATTTATGTATCTGATCCGTTCCGTTCATCAATTTTATGAGATAATTTTAGTGTTTGATATAAAAAATGAAGCATATAAAATATTCAAATGGACCGTACCACATGATAAAGTTGAATTGAACGTCTACCGTTGAAAAATTCTTGAGGGCCACAGAAGTTTCGAATCAAGCTTATATTTGTGTTTTCCCTTCATCTATGTCTGTATGATCTTTATGAAAGGTTGGATGACAAATAAACATCACTGTCGGGCCTAGAAAGGCTTCAACGGTGGAAATCATTATCTTTACTGTTTCCTGTGGTATGATCCACTTGATCTTTGGATATGCTTTAATTTTGGGCTCAACCCTTAAATTAGATGAAAAAGTGGATGGACGGTGTAGATAGACAACAAACATTGAAGGTGGGCCTAACTGAGTTTACTCAGTACGCCTCAGTACGCAATCCGATTTCGATTTTGACGCCAAAGCACGCCAATGTCAACGGACAGGGCAGCCCCTCGGGCAGCGGGTAATGTACGATGGAGTCCCCCTCGGGCAGAGCCCCTGGGTTCGGGCAGGGCTAGACTACAATCATAGGCCACCTCGTAAAAAAGAAAAAACCTCGATTAACCGGGTAGATCGTAGACCAACACAGCCAGTCTCACGTGGCAGTCATCTAATCGATCGGAACCGTCCATATCACAATCCGAACAAAAGTCCGTCACCAGATCTAATTTGGACGGTACGGGCAGAGGCAGTGTGAGTCATGAGCTGTCAAAATGGATGAACGGTGTGGATCTCTGTGGGGCCACTGATTCCGTTCCGTCTATCAGGTAAAACCTGCATTAGTGTTTTATGGGCTGCGTAAAACAGAGGCGTGGATGGAGACGGACGGTTCGGTCAGGGATTTGTGGGGACATGGTAATGTATACGTTTTATCCGCGTTGTTCATCCGATTGTAGGGCCTGTTTGGCCGGGCGAATCCATCCGATTAGGAGGGATGGGATGGCTTTGAAGGTAATGATGGTGGTGTCAGTGGATTGGTTTAAGATTCATGGGATTCCAATCCATCCAACCATGGGATGGGATTGATTTTAAGGTAATGGTGGTGATGTCAGTGGATTGTTTTAAGATCCATGAGATTGCTTATATCCCAGGACAAGTTCACCGGGTCTGTTTGGCCCGTCGTGCATATCCAGGTATACCGTGATCCCATCCCTACTAATACAGTGGGATCGGTCTAACCAAACAGGCCTTTAAAGATTATTTTAAGACATGAGCTGAAACTGGAGTAAGATTAAAGGCTTAAGTAGACCACACATAAAAGCCAGCTGACCATACATGGAAAGCAGCTTTTTTATTTTTACTAGCTTGTTACTTGTTAGTACACCCCCACTGTCGGTTCACACTTCACTGTTAGAGCATACATAAAAAGCAGCTGAGATTGAATTCCTATTGTAGAAAATCACCTGCAGCCCTGATATTTACTTGCCATCCAACCTGTCCACGAGGTCACATAGACGCACATGAAGGGAAAACCTAAAACCAACTTGATCCAAAACTAATGTCCTCTATGAAGTTTTCATGGGTAAGCTTTCAATTACCATTACTTCCTATGATGGGGTGGTTCACTAGAGCCTTTAATCTCTCTCCTTTTGAGGCTCATTTTATGAAATGATATTTCAAAATTGAAAGATGGTATAAATAAAAGGGATTTTTCTCCGTGGTGCTTACCTTTTCAGTTATGTACCCGAAGCCTTTTACTTTTAAACTATTTTTCGTAGTTATCATTGTTAGAAATTAAGGGCCGTTTGGCTGGGTGGATTGGAAGGGATTGAATGGTATTAGGGTAGATGACATGGATTTCAAGGTAATGATGGTGTTGTCAGTGGATCGTCTTAAGATCCATTGGATTGCTATTTCTTGGGATTGCTATATCTTGTTTGTTTGGCACGCCTGGCCAATCCCGAGATTAAACCTTCCCATTCCTCCCAATCCCTCGAACCAAACATGTCCCAAGCAAATTTGAACGGATTAGGGTGGATTGGATGAGATTTAAAGGTAATGATGGTGTTGTCAGTAGATTGTCTTAAGATTCATGGGATTGCTATATCTCGGGATCAAATCACCCAGTCTGTTTGGCACGCCCGGCCAATCCCGGGATTTAACTTCCAATCCCTTCCAATACCATCCAATCTACCCGACCAAACGGGCCCTAAAACGCCTGCTGTTAGGTACTAATACGAATAGGTCTTTGTATTTTAGTATTGACCCGATTGCCCTCACTTTAATGCACTTGCGATCTCCCTCATTCGGCTGAAACCACCTGCGTGCCACCTGACCTTTAATGGTACATAGGGCCACCTTGTTGTTTGTGAGAAATTCACCCCATCCATTTGTTTTTCCCCCTCATTTTAAGGTACACGCCCCAAAATGAAGTAGATTAAGCCTACGATGGCCCCAAGAAGTTTCTACAATAGGGGTTCAATCCCCACTGTTTCTAGTCATTTTGCTCAATGGAGCTTGGCATCGACCTCCACTATAAAATGATCCAAAGAAACAGAGGAATGGCATGGATTGTCATAAACATCTTGTAGCTGTTAATTTTACTTAATGCGAAAATCTCAAAGATCTAGCTGTGCATAGGACATAGAGATCTAGGGTTTCGATGACTTATCTAACTGAGAAGTCATAGATGAAGAATTAGAATACCAGAAAACCAATGCTAAGATCTTTCTCTCCTTCACACCCGTTTGCAGAACAATAGATGGGACTTAAGCTTCTACAATATGATGTAGGATCAAGGACCCAGCTATCTTATATAGATTATGTGGGGATGAGAGTTTGAAACCCATCACAACTCTCTCCCATGGGTCCACACTGACTTATCCTAGTCAAATACAAACAGCTCTGCATATCAAGCTATAGCACTCCAACCCCTTACGCATTCATACGCAGATACACTACGCAAATCACACTGAAGTGGGGTCCACTGGTTTACCCGATCACACAGTCCAACTGTTAGGTCAATCTAGACCGTTGATCAATAAGGCCCACCTTAAAGAGTTCTTACATTCTCTCACTTGGGCCATATTGAACAATGTTAATGATTTATCTCTAGAAAATTCTTTTGAAAAATTAGTTTTAATTTTAAGAAAAACATCCAAATGATTGACCCATGTAATTGTTGGATAATACGGGTAATGTTATTCAATCTGGTTCATCAAGACTGTCAGCATCGAATCGCGGTAGTCATCACAACATTTAATCTAAGCAAAGTGAGACTAAGCATGGTTACAAATAGCAACAATCTTAATGACAAAGATCTGGAACTAAGAAGTGTGGTATAAGGATTACACACTCAGTGTGATGATGTGTGCCTATCCTTAAGAGGTCCTGAAGCTTTCGAATGTCTCCAACGAGACATGACTGAAGTTCTACTTATTCAAATTAGATTGCGCATGCTAAGAGAGAAGCAGAAATAAAACTTTATATCAAAATCATCAAAACTGTATAAAATGAGATCTCTAAATGTCTGTGAAAATTAAAGTACGCTCAAACTCTAACTAACTGAAAACATCTATGGGATCAATGACTCCCATGGATGTAACATGCTCCTGAAATGGTGTGATAGGAAGCCCTTTAGTGAGCGGATCTGCAATCATCTACTTAGTGCCGATGAACTCCATAGACACTTGATGATTCTGAACTCTTTCCTTTACAACAAGATATTTGATGTCAATATGCCTCGACCTCGATGAATGCTTATTATTATTAGAGAAGGAAATAACAGCTAAATTATCGCAAGATATTCTCAATGGTTTTCGGATATGCTCTAGTACCTGCAAACCTGAGAAGAAACTCTGTAACCATAATGCCTGATTAGATGCCTCGTGACAGGCAATAAATTCAGCTTCCATAGTGGACGAGGCTGTGGTAAACTGTTTCACGCTTTTTCAAAACACGGCTCCTCTAACCATTATGAAAATGTATCCTGAGGTTAACTTCTTAGTGTCAATGCAGCCAGGAAAATCTGCGTTTGAATATCCAATCAACTCCAATTGATCAAATCCTCTGTATGTGAGTCCGAAGTCCTTCGTTCTCTATAGATATCATAGCACTTTCTTTGTAGCTATCCAATGTTACATTCTTGGATTAGATAGATATCTCTCCAACATTCCAGTGACAAAGGCAATATCTGGTCGTGTACAGACTTGAGCATACATGATGCTCCCTACTACTGATGCGTAAAGAAATTTCTTCATTTGATTCTTCTCCAAATCATTTTTTGAAAACAGAAATAGGCCAAATTTGTTCCCCTTCACAATGGGTGACTGTCTGAAAGCATAATTTTACATGTCATATCTTTCGAGTACCCTAGTAATATAAGCCCTCTTTGACAAGCTGAGCAGTCCAAGTGATCTGTTATAGTGAATCTCAATGCCGATGCCATAAGAGGCGTTACCAAGATCTTTCATTTCAAATATTTGAGATAAGAATTTCTTGGTGTCGCTCAACATCCTAATATCACTGCTAGCCAACAGAATGTCATCAATATACAAGATCATCATAACGAACTTACTCCCACTGATTTTAATCTAGATACATTAATCTGTAGTATTTTCTACAAAACCATATGAGGTAATAACTTCATGAAACTTTAGGTACCACTGTCACGATGACTGTTTCAACCCATAGATGGATTTCTTTAGTTTGCAAACCAAATGTTCTGAGCCGTTTGCTACAAAACCTTCGGGTTGTGACATGTATACATTCTCATTTAGATCCCCATTAAGAAATACAGTCTTTACATCCATCTGATGTAACTCTAAGTCAATATGAGCTATAAGAGCCATTATAATCTTGAATGAGTCTTTCTTAGATACTGATGAGAGAGTTTCCTTAAAGTCAATGCCCTCACGCTGGTTAAAACCCTTGGAAACAAATCTGGCTTTATATCTTTCAACATTACCCTTGGAGTCTCTCTTAGTTTTAAATATTCATTTACAACTAATCGGCCTTATTCCAGTGGGTAACTCAACAAGATCTCATACTTTATTGTCCTTAATGGATTTTAACTCATCTTTCATGGCATCAAACCAACGAGAAGGATCAACACTTTGTTTGACTTGTATAAATGATTCAGGATCTTTTTCCACCCTTATGTCAAAATCGTACTCCTGTAAGTATACGATGTAATCGTCTAGATTTACAGGTCTTCTCTCTCTTTCGGATCTTCTTAATGGTTCAACCTCTTGGGTGTAATTTTTGTTTCTTCACAAATGGGTTGTATTTGAGGATCATCGTGGTGTTCTACAGTGATTGTAGGGTCGACTGCAGCATTTATATCCATGTGATCCTGAGTGACTATGACCGGAGTCACAATCCTTTCTTCCTCAAATACAAAGTTTCTAATGTTCGTGCTTCCACTGTTTTCAGTGTCCTCAATAAATCTGGCATTCATAATCTCAACAATCCTAATAGAGTGGGAAGGACAGTAGAATAAAAAACCTTTTGACCTTTTCGGATATCTAATAAAAAAACAGCTTATGGTTCTAAGATCAAACTTCCTTTCATGCGGGTTGTAAATTTTGGCCTCAGTAGGACATCCCTAAACGTGTAGATATCGGATACTTGGTTTTCTCCCATTCCATAACTCAAAAGGTGTTTTGCTTACTGCCTTACTGGGGACCTTGTTAAGAATATGGACTGCGGTTTTGATCGCATCACCCCACAGAGATTTTGACAATGTCGAATTGCTAACCATGCTTCGCACCATATCCATAAGGGTACGATTGCGCCTTTCAGCCACATCATTCTACTGCTGTAGAATACCAGGCAAAGTATACTGGGCGACAATGCCACAATCCTGTAGGTATCTAGCGAATGGCCCTAGATTGCGTCCTGATTCGTCATATCTGCCGTAGTATTCACCACCACGGTTAGATCTGACAACTTTAATCCTTTTATCGAGTTGATTTTCAACTTCGACCTTATAGATTTTAAAAACATCCAGGGCATATGATTTCTCATTGATAAGGTAGAGGTACCCGAAACGAGAGTAGTCATCTATAAAGGTAATAAAATATTTGTATCCACTCCATGAAACCGTAGGGAATGGTCCACAAATGTCTGTATGTATCACCTCTAAGAGACCTACACTCCTTGTTACACCTTTCTTTCTAGTTTTGGTCTGTTTTCCTTTTATACAACCAATGCATACTTTATAGTCAGAGAAGTCTAGAGAATGCAGAATTTTTTCTCGCACAAGCCTGTCCAATCTCTCATGAGATATATGACATAGTCGCCTGTGCCACAATATGGACGAATTCTCATAGTCTAACCTTTACTTGGATCCTACTTTATTTTCATGTAAGGCATTAACATAATAAACGTGAGAGGCAATCAAGTCTAACTGGTATAAATTGTTCACTATAGAACCGGTGCCAACTTTAATCAAATTAAAGTAAATACTAAAGCTTTTATTCACAAATTGAAATGAATATCCTAACTTATCCAAACATAAAATTAAAACTAAATTGCACCTTATAGAAGGCACACAAAATGTATCTACTAAATTGTAACAGCCCGGATTTTTTCCAACCTGGAATTAGACGTCCTTAAGCGATGGGTCAATCCTAACACAAGTTTAACTTCTCAAACACTCAATTAAAGCCTCAAATCCCTTTTTAAACCATTTTCTTCACAAATCTCACCTTTCATTACCTCGTTCCTTAAATCCTTCTAAGTACTTTCACATTAGACACTATCTTAAAGTTTAGGTGATGAAGAACAATACTTAAACTAAACATTGCTACAAAGGTCTAAGTACCACCTCAGACCGAAATCACTCAGGACTAAATCCTTTAGAAATTAGGAGAGATTTAGCTAGTGTTAAACTAGAGTGCCTGTGAAATTAGCACCAATCACTTTAAATACGATCTGCAAGACCCAAAACTTGTAGAATCATTGACGTTAGGTTACCCTAAAATCTAGGATCAATCTCATTACCCGGCTGCTCTCGGGAGCATCTCGAAACTCCGTATCAGATCTGGACCGCACGTCGGAAGTCCAATTAACACGAAGTTAAGGAATTAGGACCACCTTGCTGGGCTTGACAACCATCTCAGAAATCAAATCCAGATAGTGTCCCAGCGCTATTTGCTTGAGCTCGGAGTGAAGAGTGTGAGAAATGTGAAATTAATTCAAAATAAAATATCTTGAATAGTAATCTGGCACCTCTCGCTTGCGGATCAGTTTTAAGCAACCAGACCATCAGAATCAGACCAAATTACACCCTCGGATCAGGAGAAATTTCATATGCATTTACATGTACTCAGAATCTCCGATCGAGATCCGCTGACCGTTGAACTAAAACTGGTCCGCCACGCGTGATCTGGAATCCCGACTGAAACGAAAACTTAATAGAACGTAGATCCAGTGTTAGTGAGCTTAAGTCTGACCTTTGGCTCAAGGAGGCCCGCCAGAAGTCCTCCGTTGAGCTGGAAAAGACCCATTTTGGTTATAACCTAGGTATACTTTGACCTCGAGTCTATTTCGGTGAGTTTTTAGACTATATAAGGACCTTAAACCCTCTCTCATTGCAGCCATACGAATTTGAGAGAAACCCTAGAGAGAGAAGAGAGAAAAGAGAAAGAAAGTGTGAGAGTTGTGAGAGATCCTTCCTGCCACTCTTCCCTGCCGCTCCACGAGCTCCACCGCTCCGTTCTCATCGTTTTCCCGGCGATTCCAGCCCCGTTTTTAGGTAAGAAACCCTAACCCTAATCTGATTTGGAGTGTTGATGGTTATAGGTTATGAAATAGCTAACCTATTCCGTTCTATAGGTCGCCAAACTGCCGTATACGGAAGCTTAGCAAACCTATCGACTCCGTTACGATTCTACGACAAAAGATGCGGACTTTAGGTGTATAGGTTATGGTTTTCAACGCTTTCAATGTCAGATAATGATAGATTCATGATCTGCATGCAATTGCACATATACAAAGTGCTATCTGTTTTCCGTTTCGATTAGAGATGAAAAATATGGAATTCTATATACTCTAGGTATTTGTAGAAAGTACGGTATACGTATAAATTTTGGAAATGTGTTTGACATAATTAATTGTTGTATGAATATATTATATGTGGATAAATTACTTGTTTGGCGAAAGGATTCGCCCAAATACATGTTTTACTAATATACACTATGTGTGTAGAAATACTGTATTGTAGAAAGTACCGTATACATATATATTTTAGAGATGTGGTTGCCATGATTATTTGTTGTATAAATATATTATATATGCGTAAAATACTTGCTTGGCGAAAGGATAACCCTAATACATGTTTTGCTAACATACACCATGTATGTTGTAATAGTGTATTCTAAGTATTTGTGAAAATGACCGAATGAGTATAGAATTCTCATTCGTGTTCGCCATGACTAATTGTCATGGATATATGATTGTTGTATTGGCGATCCCCCTTTGACGAAAGGATTTGCCCTAAATCACGCCACGGCCAATATTCACTACTTACATTAAAATGTGTGGCCCAAGTGTTTGTGGAAATAACTGAATGAATATGGAACTTGGATTCCTGCTTGCCATGAATATCCATCGTGGGTGTACGCGTGTTATGATTGGGGCAACTCCCTAGTGAAAGGATTTGGCCTAATGCCTATGTGATCAACATATGTCATGTATGTTGATGTATGTATTTTTAAAGTGTTTGTTGAAATGTTTGAATGAGTAGTAGTTAGCAATTGTAATGTATAAGGGTGTTGAGATATGATTCTCAACCTCTTTTAACTATGTGTATGATTTCCTTGGATAGTTGTGTGATTAGGAATTGAACATGTACAAACTCATGCTTGTGTTGTGCTTCATAACATGCTCAACTGCTTTTATGATTTTATCTATGTAATGCATATGTTTAAATTCATATTTACATTGTATGATCTGTCATGGGTGATGGGGGAGTGGAGCAACGAATGCGTGCAACAGCCCTGACAGCCCTAAACGGATAATACCAGACCTTGATTGTATGAGTTGAATCTTGATCCACTACTGCTTTATCTATCTGCAATTGATTGTGCTTGGGGCTATGATTATAGTCCAGACAATCGGTACCAGAGTTGAATTCGTGGCTGTGATTCATTTACCACGTTAAATGTGTTCGACGAACTCGAGTCGTACTTCGGTTGGTGATAGTGGTTGGCCACACTTCATATCGTTCAACTTGATGTGCGCTCGAGCTAGCCGAGCTCGTCAAGTAACCCGATCTGTCTTATGTATGTTCACCATGTTTGGACGCCTCTGCTTGAACCTAGGGTACCAAACTTACCAGTGGAATCCCTTTTAACCATGGTACCTCGATCCACTAAGACTCATGAGCCGGGCATGGTGGTATGGAACACCGTGGTCGAGCTGTCGGCCTACGCTGGGGTCACGTGCCTCCCCGTAGTGACCAGTGAGCAACCAAACTCGTGAGCCGATTATGGTGGTATGGAACACTATATTCGTGCTGTCGGCCTACATTGATAAGGTGATGGGGGAGTGGTGCAACCTTTGTGCGTAACAGCCCTGGCAGCCCTTTGTAGTGACCTCGAGCATACTCTGATCGCAGTGAGCCTTAGGGTTTGCCGCAGTATATAGAGTATGAACTAGGCCTGTTTCTATTTGTGATGAATCGTTTAAGAGGTGATGGGGGAGTGGTGTAACCTTTGTGCGTAACAGCCCTGACAGCCTTTGCAGTGACCTAGAAAATACACCGTCGTCTGATATTAACTAGGACTGACGACCCTAGAATGGATCATGTTTGGGAATGATACAAGGGAGGTACCTCAGTTTCCCAATCCTGCTATTTGAAATGGACTAATTAAAAACTCGGTAATCATGCTCATCATGCATTGCATGTACCTGGAAGATGTGGAGCACTGAGGGATGAAAACATGCCGCAAACGTGAGATGGTGTCGCACGAGGGAGGGTGTGGTGAGGGCATCCATCATACCCGCATCCATACTTACATTAATAAGAGTAGTTAGGAGTGTTTGATTTTACTACTTTATCATTACTACTTGCTGTATTGATAACATGTTAACCTATGCTTTATTGTTCCACTGAGTTAGCTACTCACTCCCACGTTACAGGATGGTGTTTCGAACACCCACCAGACATTGTCTGATTTCAGATGGTGACGCTACTTCTGAGGCGGAGCCGGACCTCTGCAATGACTGTGATGCCTGCTTGTATTGGTTGTCTTCTGACGGCTTCCAGTGAGCAGTGTCCTGATCGGCAGGGCTTTCTGGGATATTAACTAGAGGATCTTATACATTTGGTATATTTTAGGATTGTACTTGTAATTATTTAACCTGGTAATATTATCATCACTCTGGAGACTCATCTTAGTTTATATATTTTATCTATCTATCACAGTCTTCCGCTTGTAAATTTAACTGTCTCTGGAGTATGATATGTTGTTTGACTTAATCTCACTCATGTTCACTACTCTAATACAGTCAACATTTAATCATCATTATCTATGTTGCATAAGTGATGTTCTGAAAACTCGAGAGTTAAGTTACTACTCAACCCTCGATTTTTCGGGATGTTACATAAATCCAAAAAATAACCAGACTCTAACTTAAGCCCATAGACTATAATTGTCTCCATGTCTACCTTGACACCATTGCCCACGTATACTGAGCGCTCTGCAACAGTTGGTGGCCTGGCCTGTAGTAATTCTTACATAGAAGTACATATGTAAATAGTAGTTCCTGAATCTATCCATCAGGAATCCACCAATACATCAGTCATATTATATTCAAAACGAACAAGAACAGAGTTATTACCTTTCTTTATAAGCCATTTCTTATACTTTTCGCAGTCTTTTTTTAGATGGCCCGTGTTTTTGCAAAAGAAACAATTATTGCCTTTAGATTTGCAGTTCGATTCATTTCCTGATTGATTCTCATGGTTTCCTGATGTAGGACTAGAGTATCCATTATTAGAACCTTGGTTTCTTTTCCTTTTACATTTATGCCCATGTCCTAAGGTCACCATATTAACATTTTGCACTTTGCCCAACTGTCTGATCCTGTCTTCTTCTTGGACGCACTGAGTGATCAGTCCATCCAATGTCCACATGTCCTTTAGAGTATTATAGTTTACCAGGAATGTACCGTATTGAAGATGTAGGTTATTCATGATCAAGTGAATTAGTTAGTCATCAGTAAGTACGAGGCCTAAAGAGCAGATCTTAGACCCGACTTCGATCTGCTCTATAATGTATTCATGGATATTTCCTTTTCTGTTGTAGGACGAGCGAATTAATTTATTCAAAAGAATACCCACTTTAGATTTATCAGATTTCTTAAATCGTTTTCCCATTTCGGTCAGGAAAGCCTTAACTTTATCTACTTTAGGCATGACACCCTTTATAGATTCTGAAATCGAATACTTTATGACTTTTAGGCACGTATCATTATATCTAAACCATGTCTCGTAACGATTAATGTCTGATTCAGTGGCATCTTGGCAGTTTTGGTGTTATCAGGGCAAGATCTAATTGCAGGAACCCAAGACAACTTCAATGGATTCCTTCCATTGAACATAATTAGATCCATTTAGGGCAGGGACATAGTGTGTACTAGTTGGAATTGAGACTGAAATAGAAAAGATATACATACTCACATTAGTTCATTATTTCATAAAGTAATTCATGAATGTAAACAAATATCAAGCAAAGATAATCAATTCAGTTGCTAAGGGAGGCATCAACTAAATCATCCAAGATGAAGATGGACCCAACCATCACATCCTGGTGAGGATATGTTACATCATCATCATTCTTCCTGTGGGAGGTAATGATAAATTATCAGTGATCCTCCTGAACATGAAGCTAAGTGATGTTAATTATGTAAAACTGAGACGCTCAACACCTATGGGGGAGACGAGTCTTTCAACTTTACATCATTAGCACCATTGACTTCACCCATTCATGTGACTACCAAACGGTAATCGTTTGTGTTTTCATTACCGTACACATGAAAACATGAACACAACTGTTTGCAATCCTCCTTATCCCAATGTCACAAGTCTATACTTATAAAATTTTATCGATTGAGGTCACTATGGTGGCTACCACAACCGAATCCAATTCTACAAATAAAGACTTAGGATCGCGATAATAATCATGCCTCTCAATGAATTATATCTAAATTAGACTGATATAGCCCCATAAGGCAGTTGGTATTTACTGCTTGAAATTAAAGAACTTTAAAGGGAAACATATAGGTGGGTTTCACATTGTATATTCTAACGGTATATACCAACTCCTAGAGGATGGGTAATGGGCTCATAATTGGGCTGAATCAGGACTCTGTATGATTTGGTTATCATCAATGAGTGTTACAAGTCTGGTCTTTATCATTTACATAATGGATAGTTGAAATTTAAACATTATAATTTGATGAGTAGATCCATCCATTGGTGTTCATAAGATGGACGGATCAGCTCATATTCTCAATATTTATCAAATGAAGGTTATGATCTTGATTATCTATCCATTGAATGATCCAGATAGAGTGCTCATTGAGAACCGAAAACATCGATCCAATGTGGGCATGCACATGGCCCTAATAGAATGGCCCTAAAAAGTGGTCCTAACCAACAGTCATGATCACACTTCATAGATGGGGCCCAAATGGAAATCTTATATGTGGGCAACGGGCCCACTAGGGACTTAGGTATGGATCAAATGGCCCAGGATGTGGACAATGAGCCCACTACCAGCAACAGGCCCACAAGGGAATCAGAAATCATCCTGTTCGCGGGTACAGGCGTTGGACCTAAATACATGTAATCGGGTTCAAAGACCCGAAACTTATAAGGTCGTTCTCGACCTAATATCTGCTGTAAACATGGTCTGTTTTTGACTGAGCAGCAGCTTAATGGAGAGAGAGAGAGAGAGAGAGAGAGAGATCTTCTCTGCCGCGGATGGATCCGCAGCCAGTCGAAGGACTGGTCGCCTTCATCAAACACGACGCCGATCATGATGGCAACGCCATCCCTGACGGTGAACTCCATGGCTGACGGTGATGCTGAAAGCAACAGGTGTTGTTGATGGATTGGAAATTCATGGCCGCCTTTATACATGACACAGGTGAGGGTGGGAATGACTTTCCAACCTAATTTTTGGTATTGAAACCCTAATAGGTGGATTTGGGAATCAAAATCCCTACCTATCTGTCTGGATTTGGGGCTAATAGAACCGAAATCCCCAATAATTACTAATTTGGGATTCGAATCTAAATCTCCAAATTGATCTAGGGTTAGATTCTGAAATCCCTAATTAGCCTGATTTGGGGTTTTGAATCCAAAATCCCTAATTAGCCTTGCTGGATTCAGGAACTTGAAGATCCCTAATTGCGACTTGGATTTGGGGATTCGGGATTCGAAATCCCTAATTACTCATATGGGAAAAAAATTTTGATATGGGCTTCGAATTGGAAAACCCTAATTTCCCAATATGGGTTTCGAATTGGAAAGCCTTAATTCTAATATGGGTTTTCGAATTGGAAAACCCTAATTCTGATATGGGTTTTTGAATTGAAAAACCCTAATTGTTGAATCTGAATCTGTAATAAATGATTCCGATCATC
Organism: Magnolia officinalis; assembly: GCA_021015155.1. Taxonomy (NCBI): domain Eukaryota; kingdom Viridiplantae; phylum Streptophyta; class Magnoliopsida; order Magnoliales; family Magnoliaceae; genus Magnolia; species Magnolia officinalis. The sequence goes on along the minus strand of JAJHSJ010000002.1, from coordinate 24,207,178 downwards.
CGTGTGTTGAGACTCAAATAATGCATAATTTCCTCCATTTATATCTTGGTTTTGTGAACATGAATAAGCTTAATGTTCTATTTTACTCATGTATGTGTTGTAAGGTGAATTTAAGAACTTGGATTGAAAAAATGTGCTAAAAGCATGAATTTGATGCTCAAGAATCACAAAGACAAGGGGTGGATCTTAGGAGACCAAGATTGAAGAATTCACATGCCAAAGATCCAGGAAAACCAAGTAGGAATGAAGAGAATAGAAGATTTGAAGTGAAGAATCCTGAAATCGTCCTGAAAAAGTGTATTTTGAAACTCTAAAGTATATTTTAGGAAACTACGCAGCGTAAAATCTATTTTAAACAAACTGCGCAGTGTGAAGTCTATTTTGGGAAATTGAGGTGGTTTCTAGAGTTTTCCAACTTTGTATGAAAGTTGGAGTTCCCCATTTATATATAAGGCTTCACATGACATTCCTTAGCATCATTCAAAGCATTCAAGAGCAAGATTTAGAGTTTTTAGAGGGTTTTCAATTTTATTTAAGTTTTATAAATTATTTTTTTCTTTTAAATTTTTCTATTTGCATTTATTTCTTTCTTATTGCTTTATTTCTTTATTCTAATTGTATTTTTCTAAGTTCCCTTTATGCCAAGCTAGAAGGGAAGTACATTGGTTTAATGTTTTCACAGTTATGATGATTGATTATTTTAATGATGAGAAGAATGGTGTATGTATGTTATCTATTGTTCAAGTTTAGTTTTGTTCCTAACGTGAGATCCATATGTTTCCATCATATGAGATCCACATTGATGGATAGGCTTACCCCGAATCAATCAGATTTCCTAAATAGGAGAGATTCTCAACCTGCTACATTTCTTTAATTCATTATCTCATTGATATTGAATTCTTAAAACCACTGGCGCTTGAGAATATATATCAATGGTGCAAATCCATGATTTTCTAATCTTTTATATCATTTATTAAAATATTTAAACTGTTTTATTTTTCGATTAGGCTAACCATAGTGCTCAGATCCTAGTTGTGTTATCCAAGTTATCATGATTTTGGAACATTAACCTATGTGTGGAACTTTGAAGCTTGGGTGTTGTTTTAATTCAGTTGAATTACATCCATTCAAAACTCCTAAAATCAAATCATTAGTTTAGTTTTTTTATTTTATTACTTAGTTTGTTTTGTATTTGATTTTCTCATTCTCGCAATTCATCTCCCTGTGGGATCGACCCTTTATTTACGGGATATTACTTACGAACCTCTGCACTTGGAGGCAAGCAATCACCGTGTCTATGCATAGATGGCTCTGATACCAACTGTTAATTTTACTTGTTGCAGAAATCCTAGAGATCTGGCTATGCATAAGACATAGAGATCTAGGATTTGGATTGCTTACCTAACTGAGACGCCATAGATGAAGAATTAGAATACCAGAAAACCAATGCTAAGATATTCCTCTCCTTCACACCCGTTTGCAGAACAATGATGGGACTTAAGCTTCTACGATATAATGTAAGATCGAGGACACAACTATCTTATATAGATTATGTGGGGATGAGAGTTTGAAACCCATCACAACTCTCTCCCACGGCTCCACATCGACTTATTCTAGTCAAATACAAACAGCTTTGCGTATCAAGCTATAACACTCCAACCCCTTACGCATTCATACGCAGATACATTGCGCAAATTACACTGAAGTGGGGTCCATTGGTTTACCCGATCACACAGTCCAACTATCAGGTCAATCTAGACCGTTGATCAATAAGGCCTACCTTATAGAGTTTTTACAGTAGCCACATGAACAACAACGGGCGTATTCCCCACCATTTCATGTCGGTTTGGCATACTTGAGTGGATTTGTCACAAAAGTCATGGTGGGTCCCACCTATAGTGAAACAACCATCACCCTCTGTAATAAAATATCCACCAAACATCTCGCTCACGTTGGTTGCCACTGCCAACCTAACTCCAATAGTACATGAAGCCCACCTTGATTTTTGTGAGAAATCCAGCCGGTCCATTTGTTTTTTAAACACATTTTATTAAATGGATCTAAAAAATAGGCAGCTTTGAAGCTCGAAATCGATCCCACGATGGCCCGATATGTTTCAATATTGGGTGCTCAATCTCATTGTTTCCTATCCTGTAGCTTGCTTGAGCTTTGAATCCGCTTGATTTTTATCCCATTCCCTAGAATGAGTTGGGAAAACTGGTGGATAGAGTGGATTTATCATAAATATTATGTGGCCAGACCAATGTTTCAATGGCAGACGTTCAATCCTTACTCTTTTCCGTTCGTTTGGTCCACTTGAGCTTTGTATCGGCTCCATTTTTCTCCGCATTCCAAAAAAATTAGCTGACCAATCCTATGAATGGGGTGGATTTGTTATTTTTGCGGCGTGTCCTGAAATTATTGGATGCACCATCTGAACTTACATTCCCCTAGGATCTACTGTAGTGGCAGAGGAAAATGCAAAAGGCATATGTAGGGAAGCAGATTGACTTGTGAATCACAATCCACCAATATAGCTGGTGTGGGTATATATGGATATCTCAGCTAGGCCACATCAGAGGAAACAATGGTGAATGACCATTAAGGACTTCTTGTCAGGCATAAAAGTTTTATATCAAACTACTATTCATATTTTTCTGTTCATCTCAGTCTTTATAACCTTATCAACAGGTTGGATGGTAAATAAACATTTCAGTGGACATTATCATGAGCCTATTTTCATGGAAAACATTCATGTGACCTCATGCTTTCTCATACAATAACATTCAATGAATCAGCTGAGTGGGAACGGGAGGACATTTGGCAAGGGTAAAATCATGAGAGGAATCAAAAGAACGAACATTTAAATAGTCAAGGGTTTCTTCCATTGAGCTTCCATACGGTAAGCGGCTGCAAGACTTATCTAAAATAGGTAGAGGCTTAGAAAAATAATTTAAAAGTGAATGGTTTTTAGTTCATGGCCAAAAAGACAAGCAACTGTATAGAAAAATTTCTAAATAAAACATATACATCACATTTGAGTTTCATATGACCCAATCGACATCCCCAAAACAAGGTTACAGGAGTTATATAAGACTCAATTCTTACATTGCCAACATCAAATTAGTTGCACAATCCTATTCTATCATTCTATAAACACTTGTTCATAGAAATATCAACATAAAAAAACTGAATGCAGCTGGGAAATTTAGATAATGAATAAGGAATTCGAATCCTCTGCCTATCATGTACAAAAACTTTCACTTCACTGCATTGATTAGTCCATGTTATCATTAACACCATTAAATGATGGTGATGTCAGTGGATTGTTTTAAGATCCATGTGATTGCTTATATCCCAGGACAAGTTCACTGGGTCTTTGTTGGGGGCCTTGCACAAGACCTTAGGATCTAGCCCTCCAGAACAAAACCAGAATTATGGATAATAAAACAATGAAAACAATCAATGCATCAATCATACACTATACAAGAGATTTTTACGTGGAAAACCCTCAAAGAGGTAAAAACCACGGGACCTCGTCCAAATCAACAATCCACTATGAAGTAGAACGTTACAACTTTCTTCACTCACGCAGGAGTGGATAAACAATAAGAGAAATAGAGAAAACGGAGAGATCTAACCGATTACGCGGACATAAAAGCGTTGAGATATAGATTGCACAGTAGATAACCTCCACTAGCAGAACCTCCCTTCTATAAGCTTCCTCTCTCTCCTTTTTCCTCTCTCTCACCTTTGATAGCCCTAAACCCTTTAGCAAATCCCTTGTAAAGCTTTAGGAAACCCTCTTGTCATACCTAGAAAAGCCCTAGGAACCCCTATTTATAGTTTTAGGAAACTCCCTTCCGCATCCCAGTTGCGAAAGGACTTACGACATGAAATCCGCGCAAAATCGCAGAACGAATCTGCGTAACCTCGACTGGTCGAACTGAGTCCATGACCGGTCGAGTGCCACCTTCGACTGGTCGAGCACCTCCTTCGATTGGTTGAGCACCCCGGAGAAAAATAGCCCAAACTCGCTGGACTTTGAGTCGTGTCACGGCTCGACTCCCACGACTGGTCGAGACCAGCCTTCGACCGGTCGAGCGAGGCTCACAACCGGTCGACAACGGGTCAAAAAACCTATCAAATCTCCCCCTTTTTGACCCAGGAGGAATCCACCTTCTTTAAGCCAGCTAGGTTTCTACAAACCTCAAATTTGCCCTTGAGCAAAGCCTTGGTCATCATGTCTGACCCATTATCGTCCGTGTGGACCTTCTCAAGCTGTAACACCTTTTGTTCCAAAGTATCCCTGATCCAGTGATACCGAATCTCTATGTGCTTCGACTTGGAATGCTGACTTGGATTCTTGCTCAAGTGTATAACAATCTGACTATCGCAATAGACCACGTGCTCCTCCTGCTTTAGGCTAAGTTCATGTAGGAACCTCTTCATCCAAAGCATCTCTTTACATGCTTCTGTGACTGCAATGTACTCGGCCTCTGTCGTCGATAACGCTACGACCTTCTGTAGCTTACTCTGCCAGGAAACCGCTCCCCCTACAAACGTGAACATGAACCCCGATGTAGACTTCCTGGAGTCTATGTCACCTGTCATATCTGCATCTGTGTAGCCCTCTAACATAGGTTTACCGTCACCATAGCATAGGCTCAACCTGGATGAGCCTCTTAGATACTGCAGTATCAATTTCACCGCTGCCCAATGCTCTTTTCCAGGATTGGCAAGATACCGGCTGACAACACCAACCGCATATACTATGTCCGGGCATGTACACACCATAGCATACATCAAACTTCCTACCGGTGACGCATAGGGTATCTTCTTCATCTCTTCCACCTCTGCCTTCTTCTTGGGACACTATCTATCGCTCAATCTGAAGTGACCATCTAGTGGAGTACTAGCCAGCTTCGCTGCATTCATATTGAATCGCTTTAGGACTTTCTCAATATACCGCTCTTGTGACAACCAAAGCTTCCTCCTGCTTCTGTCACGGGTTATCTCTATTCCTAGGATCTGTCTAGCCGGGCCCAAGTCCTTCATCGCAAAAGACTTGCCCAACTTCTGTTTCAGCCTGTCGATCTTCTTGATGTCTTTTTCCATGATGAGCATGTCATCAACGTATAATAGCAGAACTAAGAAATCACCATCTGAGAACTTGCGCGAGAACACACAATGGTCCGATTCTGTTCTGTCATACCCATGCTGTAACATGAACGAATTGAACTTCTTGTATCATTGCCGTGGAGCTTGTTTCAGCCCATACAAGCTCTTTCTCAGCCTACACACCATATGCTCCTTGCCCTTGACTTCGAACCCCTCTGGTTGGTGCATGTAGATCTCTTCTTCCAGGTCACCATGGAGTAAGGTAGTTTTAACATCTAACTGCTCTATCTCCAGATCCATGCTAGCCGCCGACCCAAGCAATACCCATATGGATGTCATCTTCACCACTGGTGAGAATATCTCCTCGAAGTCTATGCCTTTCCTCTGACCAAACCCTTTCACCACAAGTCTGGCCTTGAACCTCGTCTGTGAATTCTTCTGCTCAATCTTCTTTCTGAACACCCACTTGTTGCTCAGAGCTTTCTTGCCCTTAGGCAGTTTCACCACGTCATAGGTGTGGTTCTTATGCAAGGATTCATCCAACCACTCCTCCTTATGCTCATCGGCTAAGGCCTCAGAATAATCTTCTGGCTCTCTCCCATCAGTCAGCATAATGTACTCATGCGGCGAGTACCTCTTGGACGACTGTCTGTCCCTATATGACCTCCTCACCTGTGGCTCAACAGGTGGATCAAGTGGGGGTTAATCCCCTGGTCCATCTTCTGAAGAAACTCCCTCGTCCTCTGCACCTTGCTGTATTCCCCCGTCATCAAGCACCACGGGAGGAATAATCGGATCCATGTCCTCTAGCTCACCTAAACTAGGTTGGTTCTTCTTTGGCTTACCAATGTCTTCTATACACTGATCTTCAAAGAAAACCACATCTCTGCTCTTGACTAGCTTCCTCTCGGTCGGATCCCACAATCTGTAACCAAATTTTTCATCATCGTACCCTAAGAACACACACTGCCTGATCTTCATATCGAGCTTGGACCTCTCGTCCTTTGGTACGTGAACGGATGCCCTGCATCCAAACACCCTGAGATGACTGTACGATGGATCCTGTCCAGTCCAGACCTTCTCAGGAACTTCTCCATTCAATGGAGTTGATGAAGACCTGTTTATTAAATACACTTCTGTGTGCATTGCTTCTCTCCAGAACGTCTTGGGCAATTTCGTATGGGATAACATGCATCTGATTCTCTCAACAATGGTGCGATTCATTCGCTCAGCTACACCATTATGCTGGGGGGTCTTGGGAACCGTTTGTTCATGCCGTATACCCAGGGACTTGCAGTACTCGTGAAAGTCATTAATGTATTCACCACCATTGTCAGTGCGGATGCACTTCAATGATCTACCTGTCTCTCTCTCGACCATAGCATGAAACAATTTAAACACACCAAAGACCTCGTCCTTGGATTTTAAAGCATAAACCGAAACCCTCCTAGATGCATCATCTATGAAAGTGACAAAATACAATGCCCCACCCAAGGTTTTTGTCCTTATAGGACCACAAACATCAGAATAAACCAAATCTAATGCATGCACTTTATTAACATGAGAAGCAGTTTTAACAAATGAAACTCTATGTTGTTTCCCTGATAAACAATCAAGACAGGTTTTGAGAGGTGTACCTGTCATGTATGGAAGGAGCCACTTCGTTGCTAGTAGCTGAAGCTCTTTTTCACTCATGTGGCCTAGACGCCTGTGCCACATATCAATAGCTGAATCTTCCGCTGCGTTCAACCCACCCTTGCACATACTGACACTTGCCTTGTAAAGGGTGCAACACTTCTTTCCTCTGGCCACGATCAACGAACACTTAATGAGCTTCCATTGCCCACCAGCAAACCGGCTTTCATAGCCATCATCATCCAACCTTCCCGTCCACATCAAGTTGAGGCGAAGGTCTGGGATATGCCTCACATCCCTGAGAACCAATGTGCAACCCACATCGGTCTTCACACAAATATCACCAACTCCCACGATATTTGATACGCCAGAATTTCCCATCTTCACAGTCCCATAGTCACCTGACTTGTAACTTGTGAAGGAGTCCCTGTGTGGAGTCGCATAAAAAGAAGCTCCCGAGTCTATCACTCAGTCAGTGTCCTGTCTCGTAGTCGTGAGACATACATCATGATCTACTGAAAGAATAACTACCATGTTGCCATCTGAAGCGACCTGTAAGACCCGTAACCTAAACCGTACCGTTCAGTCAGCTCCCGCGATTCTACCGGTCGAATCCCGGTAACCTTCGACCTGTATTCAACGTTACGCATGCACCTAAGCCGAGTCCTGCATATAAGAGTCGGCTCGACCCGAAACTTGTACCTTGGCGACCGTGTCGTCGCCGCGGTTCTAACGCCGTGACTCACGCACCGATCCGATACTTAGGTGGGAAGATGTCAGTCAGCGTTCGGTTCGAAGAAACGCCGCACGTTGCGAATCTCGAGGGAATCTCTACGAGATGTCCCATCAATCAAGTCAAGTACACCACCATACCTCCATGCCACCTCACCCAACAACAAGTACACACAACCCATCCTTCTTTTTCAAAAGTCCACTCTCTCTCTTCCATCACCATCCCTCCTTTACCCATTTTTCAACTTAACCCATCCCCATTTATTACAACACCACTCCACCCATCCCTTCCATCCATATCTCCCATTACTTCTCTCTCTCCCTCATTCTTTTCTTAAAAAAAAATCCCATGGAAAATTCCATGAGAAATCCAAGCTCTCTCTTTCCCTCTCCCAAAACTCCAAGTGTGGCCCACCCTCTCATCTCTCATCCACACCATTAAAAGTCCATCATCCACCGTTGAACGCGAAGGCGAGGAGCTTACAAGTTTAAGGGAGCAAGAAGGAGGCCAACAAGGTGGGTGATTCACCATTAATCTCATTTTGTAGGGCCACTTGTGTGGGACCCACTTGATGAATGCATTGTATTTGGGAGGGCCCATTAGTGGTGGGGTCCCTCCCCACCATCATCGCCTTTTCTCTCTTGTCTCTTTCTCTATCTCTCTCTTTCTTTCTTTTCCCCTTAAATGTTGTGGACCCCACCAAATGATGTTGAATCCACTCCATCCATCAGACGGTGTGGTCCACCGCATTTTAGGTGAAATCCACCCTTCATATATGCATATATATGTATGTAGTAGTATATTATATTATATTATTATAATATATATTAATATATGTATATATATAAATATGCATGTGGGCCACGTGCATGGTGGGCCACGTGCATGTGGGACCCACCATGAGGCCCCGTGTATACACCGTCCACGTCCAGAGACGCTGGACGAGCAGGTGGCTAGATGGAGTGTGGTGTACTGACGTGGTGGTGTACTAACAAGCTAACAAAAAAAAAAGTAAAAAGTAGTGCTTTTGGGGTGGCTGCTCATGCAGGCGCCACCTTGATGTTTGAGACTGATCCACGCCGTCCATTATGTCTTTCAGATCATTTTAGGCGTTGAACCAAAACCGTAAGGTGATCTGATCACTGGGTGGTCCATACTCTCTAAAATCATGTAAAGACATACCTGAACATATAAAAGTACTTGGTGGGACCCACCCGAAGTTTGGATAAAGCTGAAACTTGGCCTGGACGGCCAGAAAAGTGGGACACACATAATGGATGGGCTGGATTGTGAATCACATCTCAGTGGGCCCCAAAAAAAAATAATAATAAAATAAAAATTTCGTAGCAGCGCTGCTGCTGCTGCTGCTGCGCCTGCGGCTGCTGGCGGTGGACAGAATGGGTTGGGCCTCACGGCCCAGCTGTGGACCCCACTGTGATGCGTTTCGAACATCAAAACCGTACATTGGGTGGGCCTCCCCCCTGGCCTTGGGCCACCCAAAAATCAGCCGTATACGGAACTCAGGTGGGCCACACCATCTAAATCATGTGAAAACATGCCTAAAACATATAAATCACATGGTGGGACCCACCTGAAATTTGGTTGTGGATGAAACTTGGTCTGAACCCTCAGCCAAGTGGGACGCACCTAATGGGTGGATTGGATTTGTGAATCATATCTAGGTGGGCCCTAAACAAAAATATATATATATATATATATATATATATATATATATATATATATATATATAAGCAGCTGCTGCTGCTGCCGTCAGAAGGCAACAGCTGCTGCCTGCGCACGGCGTGCGGGTGAGCCAGGCCCCACAACTCCCTGCTGTGGGCCCCACCATGATGTATGCGTGCCATCCATGCCGTCCATCCATTTTGTCAGATCATTTCAAGGCACGAGCCCAAAAATGAGGTAAATCCCAATCTCAAGTAGACCACGTTACAGGAAACAGTGTTCATGGGGCTGGCCCCCATGAACAGTTTGGACAGCAAATAAATATTACGGTGGGCCACTCCTTGGCTGTGTGACCTTATGAACAGGTTGGTGGCAAACAAACATTACAGTGGCCCCTGGTCTGCCTGACCATGTGACCTTATCAACAGGTCGATTGGCAAATAAACATTATGGTGGGCCATGGTCCACATGACCTTATGAATAGTTTGAATGGAGAATAAATGTTATGGCGGGCCTTACTTGAGGCCCACTTGGATGCATATGGGCCCATGTATTAAGGCCCATCTTGGCATGTATATGGGCCCAATATTGAGGCCCACTTTGATATATATAAGGCCTATGTGATTAGGCCCATTTGATACACACTGAACTTATGTGATTGGGCTCATTTTAATACATTCTCAGGCCCATGGATGATGGCCCATTGCAATGTACCTAGGGCCCATTGGTGAGAGTCATTGAGGTGGCTCACTTGATGAATATAAGGCCTATGAGATACGGCCCATTTGATGTATTTAAGGCCCAATGGGATGTACCTAAGGCATATTGCAATGTGTGATTCCACCAGGATTTATTTAATGATATTGAGGTGAGCCGAGCCTTGGGGACAATGTTGGTTTGACGTCCACATTGTACGAGTAATGCTGGTTCGATGTCCACATTATAACTCTCCCTAAGGCCATTGATAGGCCCGTATCTGTTTCATGTAGGCCATATAGGCCCATCTTCATTGAGAGGATAATTTATTGCTTTATAACATGTTTAGCACAGCCCATGATTCATGATCATACGCATCATATGTATGCTTGAGATGAGGAGTGTCTGATCATAGCATATGCCTTCGGGCAGACTGTTTACGGGCTCCCTGATAAGTGGAGTTGCCCTACATGAGCGCGCGCTTCACGCAGGATGGTTGCATGATTGGTAGTGTGGTTCATGCACTTGCATCTGTATGATTGAGATATGCCCTAGCGACATCAGGGCCATAACCTCCACAGATATATCGTGGGTGGCTGGTTGGATACCGAAAAATCTTGTTCCAAGCAATTAGGGCGCCATAGATGTCCCTGGGTGAGAGTCCCTGAACCCGATGGTACCAGAGGATGACTCCAACGTCGAGACCGAGTGGATATACGAGCGCACGAGGGCCGAATACCATGAGGTCGCGTCTTCCACTGTGTCGTGGTCGGTTGGAAAGGGGTATGGCCTTACTCGCCCGAGAGTAGGGGGCATTACTAGGCTGAGTTTGACCAGCTCGGAAATGGGTTCGCTATCGTCGTGCCGGATAGGTATTGGCTGACTATTGGCCAGGCGGATAGTGAGGTTTCTTACGCTCACTTGGACTGTGCTGCTTGGAGAGAGACAGTGCCATTTGGAGTGTACTGAACCCCGGTGATTATCCAGACTGAGAACTGTATTGACATGAGGATTTGGATGAGGATTGGCATGCTTGAGCTGCATCTTGCATCGCATGGTCTTGGTATGGCCGATTGCATTCATATCTTGTACTATATAGCCTTGGTACGGCTGGTTGCATTTTCGTACTCATCAGCATGATTCCGCATTACTCCAGCATTGCATTCTGAGCACGTTCGCACACACTTACACCGCCCTCTAAGCTTTCTATAAGCTTATGCACGATTGACGCGTGCAGGTGACGCCAGGACGCAGCTGTAGTCTTGCCGCAGTTGGAGCGTGCCGCCGAGCTTTTAGAGTTTTGATATTACCACTATCTTGTATTTCCCTTTATACGCACTGTATTCAAAGTTTTTGTTCATAGTGGATTTTGTGATGGTGTTCTTGTGGTTATTGTTCGTGGGTTATGCTTGTAGTTATGCTCATTACGAATCAATTTGATTATTAGAAATCCTCCTTGTAGCATCCCAGGATCGAAACCTGGCGTATGGGCGCTGGGAGCTGAGAATGGGGTTCTACGGAGGCTGTCGGCACCAGATTCGGTGATCGGGAATTTTGTGAGCCTTTCTCCGAGTTTGGGGCGTGACACGACCGCAGTGGAATCTAATTCATCTTCCTTCCCTTTTCCTTTCTTGTCGTTCTTCTTACCATGACATTCATGCTTGTAGTGGCCCTTCTTGCCACAATTCCAGCAATCAACATCTTTCCTATTACTCGACTTGCCTCTTGATTTATCTCGGGCCTTCCCGCCCTTCCTGTTCTTTCTTCTCCCTCGTTCCTGTGTCACAAGGGCCTCTTGCTGAGTAGACCCCTGAGACTTCCTCCTTGTCTCTTCATTGAAGAGGCAGCTAGTTACCTGTTCCATGGATATCTTTCCGTCTGGCGCGGAGTTACTTAGAGACACCACCAATGTCTCCCAACTGTCAGGCAATGAACTAAGCAAAAGTAAAGCATGCAATTCATCATCCAGAACCATCTTCATAGAGGAGAGTTGGTTCACTATATTACTGACCTCATTCATGTGCTCGGCCACAGAACCACCATCCTTGAACTTGAGATTCACAAGTCGCCTTATCAGAAAAATCTTATTACCAGCTGTCTTCCTCACATACAGCCCTTGTAATTTCAGCCATAGGCTAGCGGCTGAGGTTTCCGTGGACACATGGTGGAACACTGAATCATCCAACCATTGTCTAACAAACCCCACCGCCTTTCGGTCCATCTTCATCCAATCATCATCAGTCATATCATTGGATTTTGCTGATATGCCTAAAATTGGAGAATATAGGTCCTTGCAATAAAGCAAGTCCTCCATCTTAGCCTTCCATATGGTCCAGTTAGAACCATTGAGGCTGATCATCCTTGATGAGCCACCTTCCATAATTCAAAACCAATCCTACTCGTTCAATGAACTTAGCTCTGATACCACTTTTATACCAAGAGATGCAGAAGATGCCCTACGCGTCTGTTCAGCCTGTCATGCATATCTCGGGATACCGCGATCCCAGTCCGGCCAAACATGCCCTTACATTGTGTAATAAATTATTATCTTTATTTTTGGACTTATCTTCAACAGTCATTATAATTTAAACGGTTTATACGGACTAATTCTATTCCACGTCCGAAACTTTCCACCATTCTCAGCCGGAGTATCAAAATGCTTCTCGTGTGGTGGAGGATTGAGTCCCTTAGGGCTTGTTTGGCCGGGCAGATTGGATGGGATTAGATTGTATTGGAAGGGATTGGAAGGAGCAATCCTAGGATTGGCCGGGCATGCCAAAGAGGCACGTTGAACTTCTGCCTGGATTGGAGCAATCCACTTAGGGCCCGTTTGGCCGGGTGGATTGGAAGGGCTTAAATGGTGTTAGGGTGGATGGCATGGATTTCTAGGTAATGATGGTGTTGTCAGTGTATTGCCTTGAGATCCATGGGATTGCTATATCCCTGGATTGCTATATCCCGTCTGTTTGGCACGCCCTGCGAATCCGGGGATTAAACCTTTCCATCCCTCCCAATCCTACAAACCAAACACGTCTCAGGCAAATTTGAACGGATTAGGGTGGGGTGGATGAGATTTAAAGGTAATGATGGTGTTGTCAGTAGATTGTCTTAAGATCCATGGGATTGGGATCATATCACCAACTCTGTTTGGCACGTCCGGCCAATCCTGACATTTAACTTCCAATCCCTTCCAATACCATCCAATCCCTTCCAATCCGACCGGCCAAATGGGCCCTTACATCACCATCATTACCTTGAAATCCACCCAATCCCTCCTAATCCCATCTATTTTGCTTGGGACATGTTTGGGTGGACGGATTGGAAGGGATTGGCCGGGCAGGCCAAACATACTCGGTGGTAGATTCCCTGGATATAGCAATCCCATGGGATTGCCAGCAATTGACTGACGCAGCCATCATTACCTGTCATCCACCCTAATATAATCTAATCCCACGGGATGGGAGGATTGGAAGGGATTGGAAGTTAAATCTCAGGATTGGCTGGGTGTACCAAATAGACCGGTTGATCTGATCCAGGGATATAGCAATTCCATGGATCTTAAGACAATCCACTGACAAACCATCAGTACCTTTAAATCCCATCCAATCCACCCTAATCAATTCAAATTTGCCTGGGACATGTTTGGTTCGAGGAATTGGAAGGGATGGGAAGGTTAAATCACGGGATTGGACAGGCGTGCCAACTGACCCGATATAGCAACCCCGGAATATAGCTATCTCATGGATCTTAAGACAATCCACTGGCAACACTATCCTTACCTTGAAATCCATGCCATCCACCCTAATACCATTCAATCCCTTCCGATCCACCCGGCCATACAGAGCCCGGGCATATTGGATGGGATTGGGTGGTATTATAGTATATTGCACCGATTTCAAAGTAATAATATCTACGTCACTGGATTGGTGCAAGATCTATGGAATTGCTATATCCGGTCCGTTTGGCCTGGCCGACCGGGGATTAAACCTTCCCATCTCTTCCAATCCCTTGAACCAAATACATCCTTAGGTAAATTTGGACCGTCATACGGTGGATTGGATAGGATTTAAAGGTGATGACGGTGATGTCAGTGGATTGTCTTGGGATCCATGAGATTGCTATATCTCAGCATCACGATCCCATGTTGTTTGGCATGCCTTGCCAATCCGGGATCTATACCTCCCCATCCAATCTGCCCGGCCAAACAGGCCCTTGACGGTTACGTCAAATGTACGTCGGTTGTGCGTCAGATATGGCCACGTCCTGGCAGATACAGCGTCAGTTGAACCGCTGGTGGTTTTGGTCCCTGTTGAACGGCGTCGCACGCTCTAAGAGAAGAAAATCACGTGAGTAGTGGGACTTGTGCCTACCACTCTAAAAGGCTAGACCCTGCAAAATCAGACTGTCCAATAAATAAATATGCATTAAATGAGGCTATCAAGTCCACGTGTCCTTTATCCCAATCTCTACACCTACATACGTGGACCAAACCGCACCCGAAAATTACACTGATTTGATTGGACGCGGAGTGCGTCCTGCCCTCGCCCGTCTCTATCCCCGAACTGGAAGTTCTGTGGGCGAGCCCACTATGATGTATCGATTTATCAACACCGTCCATCCCTCCTTTCGGATTATTTTAAGATATAAGCTCCAAAATGAAATATATCCAATGCTTAAGTGGACTCTTGCATTTAATTCAACTGCCATTTAATGCTTTGTCATTTATGCAACCAAGCTTATTATTTGGTGTGGTCCACTTGGGCGTTGGATCTGACTCATTTTTGTGCACCTACCTTAAAATAATTTGAGAGTAGGGATGGACAGTGTTGATAAACCGATATATCACAGTGGGCCCGCCCACAGGACTGCCCGTTCGGGGCTAGTGAGGGAGGGGATAAGACGCAATCGGCGTCTGATTTGATTTACCAGCTGGGCGACTGAACAGATGGTCAAAGTAAGAACAGTCAACAGTCGCAATTAAAATGACGGAACGGAGTAGGTGAGACCCGGGATCCACTGAAGTGGGTGGGACCCCTGACTGTGGGGCTCAGTGTAACGTATGTTACTACATCCACGCCGTCCATCTATATTGAAAGAGTATTTTAGGATGTTATTCGAAAAATAAGTAAATCCAAATCTCAGGTGGACTATAATTAGGGGTGTACACGGGTCGGGCCGAGTCGAACTGGCCTCAGCTCGTCCAGGCCCGTTCAATAGCCAAATAAGGCCCGAACCCGACCGAGCCTGGTCACCGGGCCAACATCTCCAGCCCGAACCGGGCCCGGCGCGAGTTCGGGCCGAGTTCTGGCCAATTTCGAACCTTTGAGTTCGGGCCAGTTTCGAACCTGAGTTCGGACCAATTTCGAACCTTACAGCAAGTTCATGGGAATGGCTTTGGCAGGTAATCCGCGCTCCATTACAAGGCCCTCGATCAACGGTTTAGATAGTTGAACTATAGACTCCACAAAAAATCTAACTAGTTAGGACATTTACATATATTTGACAAAGCATAAAATAAAACATTTTATACGAATTAAATACAGTCATACACGGGTCGGCCGGGCCGGGTCGGGTCGGGCAGGGCGAGTCGGATTTCGGACCGAGTCGGACCGAACTGGGAGGTATCCGAACTCGGCTTGAACTCACTTTCGGGCCTAAAAAATTGGCCCGTCCTGACCCGAACTCTGTTCCGGGTCAGGCCGAGTCGGGCTTTTTCGAGCCGGGTCGAGCGAGCTAACCGGGCTAGCCCGGTTTGTGTACACCCCTAACTATAATACAGGAAACTATGGTAATCGACCATTAAAATCTTCTCATTTCTACAAAAGTTTTGAATCAAGCTGGTATTTTTACAGTTTCTTCATCTCGATATTTGTGACCTTATCAATGGGTGGCATGGGAAATAAACATTCCGGTGGCCCCATGAAGATTTTTAATGGTGGGGATTCAATCACTACTATTTCCTGTGGTATGGTCCACATAAGATTTGAATCTGTTTCATTTTTGTGATAATGCTCAAGAATGAGCTTTCAAAACGATTGGACCGTGTGGATTTAATGCACATACATCACAGTCGCCCCACAGTCAGGGTCCCACTCACCTCGGTGTATCCGGGGTCACACCTAACCCGCTCCTGACGGAAATCGGATTGCGTACTGAGTTACTCAGTGCGCTCCTCAGTTGGACCCACCGTGAATTTATTTGTCTTATCCACGCCGTCCATCCGTTTTTCCATGTCATTTTAGTCGTTGAGCCTAAAATTGAAGCATGTACAAAGCTCAAGTGGACCATACCACAGGAAACAGTGGTAAGAATGATTTCCACCGTTGAAACCTTCCTATGGCCCACAGTGATGTTTAGTTGTCATCCAACCTGTTCATAAGATAAAAAATACATGGACGAAGAGAAGAAATAAATATCAGCTTTTTTCTAAACTTCAGTGGCCTCCGAGAATTTTTGGATGGTAGACGTTCAATTCATACGGTTTCCTATGGTGTGGTCCACTTGAGATTTTTATATTCTTCATTTTTTTTAATGAAATAAAATTATCTGTTAAAATAAATGGACGGAGTGGATAAAATACATAAATCAAAGTGGGTCCCACAGGTTTTACTCAGTACGCTAGCGTTACTTAGTACGCAATCCGCTTCCAGAATGACGGATTCCCATTGACTAGGACGCGGATTTCCTGGGCTTTCGCAGGAAGTTCCTGCGCGGGGATGCTAAGTGGGGCGAAAATAACGGATTCCCACCGACGAGGACGGGAAACGGATTGGCTACTCCACCTGCCACCAGCTATTTGTTTCATCCATTCCGTTCATTCATTTTTGCAAATAATTTTAGGGCTTCATCCCAAAAATGAGAGGGATATAAATCTCAGGTGGACTATATCACAGGAAAACAATAGTGGTTCGATATTCACCTTAAAATTCTCCTAATGCCCACCGTACCGTTTATTTGACATCCAATAATTATTAGGTCATTCAGACCCAAATGAAGGGTAAAAACAGAGATCATCTTGATCCAAAACTTTTATGTCCCTTGAAAAGTTTTTAATGGTATACGTTCATTCAACACTGTTTCCTGTAATATGATCCACTTGAGATTGGGATATATCTTAGTTTTGGCTTCATACCATAAAATGATCTATTAAAATGTATGGAAAGCATGGATGAAACACATACATCATGGTGGGGCCCACAGAGCACCGACTGCCAGCCATTGGCCGGTGGCAGGGGCGTAGCCAATCCGTTTCCTACGGACGCGGATTGCGTACCGAGTAACTCAGCACGCGAAAGCGTACCGAGTAAACCCTGTGGGGTCCATCATTATTTAAATATTTTATCCACTCGGTTCATCCATTTTAATAGATAAATTTTGATGGCTATAGACCAAAAACGAAGTATATCCAAATCTCAAATGGACCTCACCACGGAAACAGTGTAAATTGAAAATCTACCATTGAAAATTTCTTAGGGCCACAGAAGTTTTGGATCAATCTGTTATTTGTGTTTTCCCTTCATCCATGTTGTGATCTTATGAACAGGTCGAATGACAAATAAACATCACTGTAGGTCCTACCAAGGTTTCAACGGTGGAAGTCATTATTCCCACTGTTTCCGTGGTGTGGTCCACTTGAGCTCTAGGCATGCTTCGATTTTTTGATCAACCACTAAAATAAGCTATAAAAATGGATGGACGGCGTGGATAACCCACACACATTCGTAGGCCCAACTGAGTTTACTTACTTAGTATGCAATCTGACTTCCACTTAGAAGGACCCGGATTTCCGGGGCCTTCGCAAGTTCCTACACGGTGATGCAGGGTGGGGCCACTTTAATGTTTTCAAGAAATCCACTGTAATGAATCAAGAATTTAGGATGAAAATTAATCTTCCTAACTTCAATAACCAACCCTGCATTGAGGACTTCTTCGATTGGCTACATAAAGTCGAGTGCTTTCTTAACTACATGGACATCCTTGAAGAGAAGAAAGTTAAACTTGTGAATTACAAGTTGAAGGACAAAGCTTCGGCTTGGTGTGGCAACTTTAGCTTACATGGACGAGACAGATAAATGCACCAATCTACACGCGGTAGCGGATGAAACAACAGATGTATGCATGATTTCTCTCCAGCAATTATGAACAAGTATTGTTCCAACAGTACCAAAATTGTCTGTAGGTTAGTTAAGTGGTGAGGGATTACGCAGAGGAATTATACCGTTTGGCGGTGCAAAATGATTTAGTTGAGATCGAATCACAACATGTCACTCAATTTAACGATATTTTGCATGTTGTGATACAATATCAGGTTTAGATGTGGCCCGTTTGGATGATAAATAAAGCGATCAAGCTGACCACTCGAGCGGAAACAAATCTTAAATGATCCAACACACGGGCCTATCCTATTGGTAGGGTAGCTATTACGGGTCCTTTACAGGGAACACCATAGGGCAAGGGGAAAGAACATTTAGGAGGGCGTCCTCAACCTCCTACACCTACGAAGTGAGAGTCGAGAAGCGGGCAAGTAAAATCGCAAAGACCCGCGACCGTTGTTATCGGTCCGAGCATAATCCTGAATCCCTACCATCGGCCAAGGCTAGACCATTGTTACTGATGTGGTCAACTAGGTCACCTATCAAGCATGTCTTCAACGGCAATTGGCTAATCTCGCTATTAATAATGGAAGCATTGAAAATACAAATGAAGACCTAAAATTGATGAAGTGGATGAAGCACATTGGGTTTCGCAAGATCAAGGTAAATTCCTAATAGTGGGGTGATTATTGTATACACTGAAGAAGGAGGTACACCCACAACAATACAATATCTTTCGGACAAGGTGTACGGTGAATCGGAAAGATTATGATGTGATCATAGACAATGGTAGCAAGAAGAATATCGTCTCCAAAGTCATGATAGAGAAGTTGCATGTGAAGACGAAAATACATCCTTTTCCATACACAATCGACTGGATTAAGAACTTAGTGAGACAACGGTAACTTAATAATGCACTCTTTCTTTATCAATTGATAAACATTATAAGGACTAAATAGTATACGATGTAGTTAACATGAAGGCTTGCCATATATTACTTGGTCGATTGTGACAATTAGATCATGACACCACTCATAGAGGACAAGATATTGTATACATTTTCGTCAAGAATGGTCGAAAAACCATACTCGCCCCTATAGACCTGAATGAGCAGCCCGAACTTTCTAAAGTGGAGGGGTGTTCTCTCCTACCCATACGGGGCTTTATGAAGGAATTCAAGGAAATGAGATAAGTTTATGCGTTAGTTGTGAAATGTGAAGAGGTATAGCCTATGATTATTCCCGAAAAAAATGAAACCATTCGTGAAAATTAAAGACAATCTAGCCAGAAGACCTTCTTCATGGGTTGCCACTCATGTGGGATATCTAGCACTATATCGACATTGTCCTAGGGGCTACCTTACCCAATCACCCTCATTATCGTATGAGTCTGAAAGGGTGCGATATTTCACAAGAACAAATAGACGAATTGATCCGTAAGGGTCTAGTGTGAGAGAGCATAAACCCATATATTGTGCTAAATCTATTGATACCTATGAAGGATGGGAGTTGGCGCATGTGTATCGACAGCTGAGCAATAAACAAAATTATCGTAAAATACAAATTTCCTATACCACAACTAAACGATATGTTGGACATGCTAGAGGGTGAAACTATTTTCCAACCTAGATTTGAGGAGTGGCTACTATCAGATTCGTATTTAGCCAGGTGATGAGTGGAAGATGGAATTTAAGACCAAGGAGGGTCTGTATGAATGGTTGATTATGTTCTTTGGACTATTACATTTATGAGGTTGATGAACCAGCTTTTGAAACCATTCATTGGGCGGTTAATAGTGGTTTATTTCGATGATATCTTGATATACAGTAAAATGCGAGGTAGACCATGTGGGGCATCTTAGAGATGTGCTTTAAGTGCTCATTAAGAACAAGTTGTACCTCAATATGAAGAAGTGCAACTTTATTACAAAGAGTCTCTTATTTTTTGCCTTTGTCGAGATGTTCACGGGCATCCGCGTGGATGAAGAGAATGTGAAAACATCAGAGAATGATCAATTCTAACAAACATTAACGAAGTATAAAGTTTTCACGGGTTGGCGACGTTTTATCATTATTTTGTGAGGAACTTCAGTACCATCATGGCACCGACTACCGGATGTATGAAGAAATGACATTTTCATTGGACTAACGAGGCCGACAGAAGTTTTCCTTAAATTAAGCGAAGCTTGTCCACTACTATGGTTTTCGTACTTCACAGCTTTGATAAATTATTTAAAGTTTAATGTGATGTTTCGTATGTTGGCATTGGGGGTGTATTGTCTTAAGAGGGCAGGCTGGTAGCCTTTTACAGTGAAAAACTTAGTGACGGTCGAAAGAAATAGTCGACGCATGAGTTAAAATTGTACGTAATAGTTCATGCTTTGTGGCATTAGAGGCATTATTTGATTCAACAGAAATTTATACTCTATATGGACCATTACGCCCTCAAGTTTATTAACGGCCAGATTAACGTTAACTGCGTACATGTTAGATGGATTTATTTCTTGTAGGAATTCATATTCCTGCATAAGCATAAGGTCGAGCAGTAGAATAAGGAGGCTAATGCGCTTAGCTGACGTTCAGCCTTGTTAGTCACAATGAGCAACGAAATTATCGGGTTCGAATACCTCAACCACTTATATGTTGATGACGACGACTTCAAGGACACGTGGATTCGATGCTAGGAGGGTTAGTCCAATGACCTTCATATTTAAGACGATTTCCTTTTCAATGAAAATCAGTTGTGCATTCCATAAAATTCATTGCGAGAATGTGCATTCCAAGAGCTATATGAAGGTGGCATCGACGGTCACCTAAGGCGAGACAAGACAATAACTCTCTTCGATGAGAGTTATTATTGGCCACAACTAAAACATGATGCCGGAAAAGAAGTGTAGTGATGTCATACGTGTCAGGCCTCCAAGGAAAGATCATAGAACACGGGCATGTACACTCCATTGCTAGTACCTGATGATCCTTGGGAGAATTTGTCCATCGACTTTGTGATAGGCCTTCCACGGATTGAGTATGGAATTGACTCAGTTTTTGTTGCGGTGGACAGATTCTCCATGATGGCTCATTTCATACCATTTAATAAGATTCTCGATGTTACAAATGTTGCAAATTTGTTCTTTCGAGAGGTTGTTTGACTATATAGAGTCCCAAAATTTATTACCTCATATCGTGATACTAAGTTACCCAGTCACTTTTGAAGGACTTTTTGAGATGATTTGACATCAAGCTATAGTTCAAAAGTGCATATCATCCACAAATAGATGGGCAAACTGAGGTGGTGGATCATACACTCAGGAACCTTGTACGATGCATCTTGGGTGATAAGCCCAAATAGTGGGATTTTGCCTTGGCTTAGGTAGAATTCACATTTAACAATATGCAAAACCGATCTACTGCCAAGTCCCCATTCAAAGTTGTGTACGGATAAGTACCTAGACATACTCTTGATTTAGTTCTATTGCCCAAGTTGTCAAGCATGAACGTTGATGCAGAACATATGGCAGACCGAATCATATGTGTACATGCTGATGTTCAGGCCAAGTTGTAAGCATACAATGACAAATATAAGGAAATGACTGACACGCGTCGGTGCATGAAGGTGTTCAATGTGGGCGACAATGTTATAGTTCACCTGCGCGAGGAGAGATTTCTAACTAGGACGTACAACAAGTTGAAGAATAAGAGAATCAGACCAATGCCTATACTCCAGAAGATCAATGACAATGCCTACATTGTTGATAATGTTAAAGACATGGAGATCTCACGCGTGTTCAATGTGACGGACTTGTACAAGTATGATAAATTGGAGTTGGAGGATAACTCGAGGATGAGTTTTTTTTTTTTCAAGTAGACGGGATCTAATGTAGGATGTGAAGCAAGTACGTGCCTATCACAAATGAACAGAAGGAAGTCCAGAAGGAGATCAACAAAGTTTTAGCATAGTTCAATCAATCAAGGATGATTGAGAAGACTAATCGAGTCAATCAATCGATCTATTGAAATTTAGATTTAGATGAAAAACTTGTTGGACAATTTTTAACTCAGTTTGATCGATCAACCGGTTATGGGTTTTAGTCTCTACACGTTTTGCGCCATTCCGATCGATCGACAACTCAATCAAAGGAATGTGAAAATTTGCGCGTTTTTTATTCCAATTTTGTTTCCTTATTTATTTAAAAAATTTTAATTGTGTCTTAGGGTTTGTTTAAGAGTTTTTAAGCACGCAAACTCGTTTATTTGGATAGCTTTTAATTAAATTTCTCAAAAATTTTCTTATTTTAAAAAGACTTCTCTTGTAAATTCAAGGTATTTATCGTTTGAGAAAAATATGTGATCGTCCTCATCATATGCCCTTCTCTACATCAAAACAAAGACAAAAAACACAAGGAGAGTAAAATCTTTGAAGCTTGCCCTTATATATGCGCCGACGCCATTTATCTGCATGTTTTAGCAACTCATTTTAGGTCATCAGCCCAAAGAGGCAAATCCAAAGCATAAGTGGACCATGCCACAAGAAACAGGTGGAGTTGAATGCCCACTTTTGAAAATTTCTTGTGAGCTACCGAAATTTTGGATCAGGTTGATATTTATGTTTCCCCAACTACATGAACACGTTGGATTACAGATATTCATTA
This sequence comes from Magnolia officinalis, assembly GCA_021015155.1. Lineage (NCBI taxonomy): Eukaryota > Viridiplantae > Streptophyta > Magnoliopsida > Magnoliales > Magnoliaceae > Magnolia > Magnolia officinalis. The sequence goes on along the minus strand of JAJHSJ010000002.1, from coordinate 24,184,570 downwards.
GTTTGGGCCTAGGGAGCTTATAATCTGCTTTTTGGGCTCATGCTCTAAAAAGCTTATAAAATGGATGAACGACAAGCATCAAATACATACATAACTGTGGGACCATTGATTTTACTCACTCACTCCTTCTCTGAGTTTGTTGCATGTTTCTAAGGCCTAATTAACCCATATTTCTCTCTTTCAAATGGTAGTGAAAAGTAATTATTGTTGATTTGCAACCATTTAGTCTGAAAAATGGAAAAACAAACAAACCCTAAGAAAAGTTTCAAAGGATATGACAATGGTTCATGTTCAAAGGAAATGGTTAAAATATTCCAATCTGAAAGTTATTTTTACTTATCTCTCCTCCACTGTGAGGTCCACCCTATGAACAGTTAAGATCATCGCAACATGTCCCCTATCCGAATCATGTGACTGTTAGATCAGGTCACACCACCATGAATGGTTTGGATTAAAGAATTATCTAACTATTTTTGGATGTCATATAGAAGAGGAGAAATATGCAGGATGCTTGTGAGGAGGAGAGGATTTTGAATCACACTCTCTTTACACCGTTCATCAGATGAGGTCTGTATCATGTGGGTCGTGGCCCAAAAATTAGTCCGGCTACTCATCAGACGGATACAAGGAGAAACCAATGTTTAAAAATGATCAACGGTCTAAATTGAATGTACATGTGGTCCACATGACAAAATGACAAAGATATGGTGGGTCATTCCTGATGAATAGGGCTGTGAATGGGCCTGGTTGGCACGTCAGACCTTCAGTCCTGACCTGAGGGCAAGGCCCGGCCCATTTAGCGTTTGAATGGTATATCTGTCCTATGTCATGTAAGATGGGGCACACCTAATGAATAACCCAGGCCCTGCATAGAAGTGGGTGGATGAGTTCAGGTACAAGGGAGTGGGCTTGGGCCAATATCAGGCCTATTTGGGTTGGTCCATCATCAGACCGGACCTAAAATTAAAGCCCATTTATTAATCGGAAAAGATTCGGGACGTGTCTAAGAGCCCATCAGCCAGTTCAAGCACGGCCTGGCCCATCTTATTTAGATTTCGACGCCATTTCTGTTTTATCGTGTGCGCGATGGCTCATTCCAAATGAAATAACCTTAATCCTGCATGATTGGCTCGACGGCGACTAGGGTTTGTTTGGTTTGGACTATCATGGGCATTGGCCTACAATTTAAGCCCATTTACTAATCAGGATTAGCTCAGCTGTGTATAAGTGCCCGTCAGGCCGGTTTGAGTATGCCTGGCCTGGCCCTGATCATTTACGCTTTCAATGTCATTTTTGTCATAGAAGGGGTCCACCTAATGACACACCCTGATCTTGAACGAAAGTGGGTGATTACGTGGGCTTACGTTCAAGGGAGACTCGGACAAGGGCCTATTGGGTCTGTTCTGTCATGGGCCTGATCCTACAATTAAAGCTCAATTACTAATCAGGCAACGCTTAGCTGTATTACGAGCCAGTCATTTCAACTTGATCATGGCCCAGCTGGGCTGATTTACGTTATTGATTGCATTTTCATCATATGTCACGCACCATGGGACCCACCTAATGAAACGATCGTGATCCTACGTGAAAGTGCGCGGCTGGACTCGGATTCGAGACAGACTGGGGTTGGGCCTGTATGGATTGGCATGTCATAATCCGTGCAATTACAGCCGATTTACTAATTACCCCATGCTTGCACTGTGTATAAGAGCCCATTAACCCGGATCCTTTTTGTTGAAAGTGGGTGGCTGGGCTCAGGTCTGTTTGGTTTCATGGCCTTGGGATTGGGCTTGGACCGACCCCGGCCCAGCTCAATGACAACATCTCTATTTAAAGGACGGCCGGATCCTATCCTTAAGTTGGAAGAGCAAATGTAGGGAGATGTGTAATCAATCATTTTCTAAGTCAAGACACCATATTTTAAGCTTGGGTTAAGCTCTAGATCGTGCAGATCTGTGGATATAATTGGTGGTAGAACCTCGATAACCTACGGCCATAAACACCTATTTGTACGGCCTTCACGACTTATGCAATATCAAACGCGCATTACTATTTTTTAATGATGTTTGCTCTAAACAATCACACCCATTGCATTAAGATACGTCTGGACTCTACCCGTCGGATTTGGGATTTTCTAATTGATCCAAACCGTTTATTTGATTATTTGATAAGACTCCCCTTGGATGGGGGCACTAAAAAACATAAAACTTTTGGATTGAATAAAGGTTATGTTGACCGTTCATATTCCAAACCAAAGGCCAAACTATCATAGGATTGAAATGACCCAATTAACAGATTTTATTTGTACATTTTCCACTATAAAAAAGTGAGACTAATCGTATAAACGGTTTGGATCATTGGAAAATGACATAGACTCAAAAGCTAAAGTGGCGATGCATGGTATTTCAATACATACAGATGTATTCGAGCAAACCTCTTGGTTGTATAACCTTCATAAACTAGGGCCAGAAAACCCAAGTATAGAACCTTCCTCACTTATGAAAGTGTGAAAGCTGTTTTGTTACTAAGCGATGTCAAACGCTTGACGTTTTTTAATAGAAAGTTAGGTTTAAACCGTTGAATTTTTCAACTTAACCCTAATAATAATAAGTTGTTAATACCACACGCATGTGGACCCTATTCCATGCACATGCAAGCTCATATTCCAATGTGGAACACGTGTGCAAGATCATGTGGGTCTCGATGATTATAACTTATTCCTCGAAAATTGGACCGTTGTAACTCTTAAGGTGGGCCATGATGTGCTGAACTAACCAACGGTCAAAACCATTTTTTCTTGCAATATGTTGTTTTATATGTTGTGGCCCACTTTACAGGTGGATAGTTTGATTGTTAGGTCAGAATATTTAAACAGTTGTAGCCCACTCGATGAAAAGCTCTAAAGTGGCACACGTGTCATGTGCCACTTTGACACGTGTAATTGCTTGCGGATTAGCATATCTTCCGTAGGGCTGTACAACAGCAGAATTAGCTCGGTTACTCGACTCAACTCGAAAAAGCTCGATTCAACTTTGTTTGAAACTGAGTTTGATCCGAGTCTGGTCGTTTTTTTAAGATCGAAAAAATTTGGAGCCAAGTTCGAGCTTGCTCAAGCTTGACCCGAATCGGATCAAACGCAACTTGAATCGAACTCAAATCAATTTAGATCGGTGACTCAATTACTTTGATATTGTTGTTGCTTACCAAATGTTTGATGAAATGACTTAATAAAGTGTAGCTGGTGGCAAAGAAGGTACGTATGTGAAATGATTTTCCTTTTTTTTTTTTTTTCTTGATTTGTATGTTGTTTACAAGGTGTTTGATAAAATACTTGTAACCATTGCTTCTGTTTTACATACAACAAGATTTTGAAAGTACAATTCATATATTTGTGAAATTGTTGCACATGTAAACTTTTCTCGAACTAGCCTAAGCTGTTGACCAAACCGAGCTGAGCTAGCCAGTCAGGCTCAAGGATCGAGCCGAGCCAAGGTCAGCAAGTGGCTGAGTCGAGTCCAGCTGTACCAAGCTCGACTCAGATCCACTCGTGTACGCCTCTGATCTACGGTAGGTTATGGTCTTAGAAACCTCAACAAAGATTAGCTCCAAAAAATTCAACTGACAAGAGGATAAAATACTAAGAGCTTTGCTAAACCCACACGTGTGTACAATAAACTTATGTACACGTCACACACGTGCCAGCAAGACGCAATATCCAATCCATCCATCAGAACATCAACATTTCATGCCCTACCCCAACAATCAGATTTATCCATTGGTCTAGTGGACCACAGTTTCCACGTGTTTCTAATAATGGGACCACATGATGATTGGACCATATTTATTTTTGGAAAAAAAAACATGTATAAGGTCGGACCAACTTAATGGATGGATTAGATCTCGCATGCATGTACCATGCTGGCACATGTGTGGTGTACACGAGCTTTATTGCACACGCGTGTGCTCGTAGCAAAGCTAAAATACTAGGTTCCGTTATAATTAGAGCTGTACATGGGCAGAATATACTCGGTTACTCGCTCGACTCGACTCGACTCGTCGTGAGTTTGAGCCGAGCACGAGCACGTTTTGTATACTCGTTTTGATTTTGAGCAGAGTACGAGTTGGGCAGTACTCGACTCGATATTCGACTCGTGCGCTCGATTAGTACTCGACTCGTACTCGAGTGTATATATATTCACCTCAAAAAAACAAACCTTACGCCCCCCCTTTTTCCCGTCGTTTTCACAGCGCAGCCCGCCCGATCAAAAAAACCCAAATACCTTCCCTCCCAGCGCCCATTCGAAAATACTCTCTCCCTCTCTCTCCTCTCATTCCCCTGTGAGGTTGTGACCCTGCCCGGTGTTGTCCACCGTCCGGCCCGTCCCTCTTCTTCCCTCTCACTCTCTCCCTCTCTCTCACTTCCTTGTCCGGCGGAGCTAGTCCCTGTCGCTCGTCCCTACCTGCCCGGTGCCCCTGTTCGGTGGTAGTCTCTCTCGTTCAGTCATTCCGACGTTCTCCTTAAAAAAAAAAAAAATCCAAAAACCCTAACCCACATGGCCACAGCGACCGTCTGGCGGTCCCTGCCCTGCCCGATCGCCTTCTCCCTTACCCTTATTCTTCCCTCTCTCTCTCTCTCTCAAGCGCTCACATTGCCCTGTCCGGCGCCCCTGTTGGCAGCTCGTCACTGCCCTGCCCTGTCAGCAGCCCGTCCCTAACCTGCCCGGTGCCCCTGTCCCTGCTGCAGCTCGTCATTGGCCTGCCCTGCTCTGTCCGCAGCTCGTCTCACCCCTGACCGGTGCCCCTGTCTGTCCATCAGGTAAGAATTTTTATTTTATTTATAATTATTATTTTATTGGTATATAAAATATGATTAAATATGTCACGTGTACAATTTATAAGTGCATGTGTATCAAGCATCATGAACATCCTCGAACTCGTTTCGAAAACTCGGACTCGACTCGTTTTTTACTCGTACTCGGCTCGTACTCGGGCGAGTAGAGCACGAGTAGAGAATCCATGCTCGTTGGCCGAGTAGAGCCGAGTACAAGTAGGACTTGGACATTAAGAGCCGAGTACAAGTGGGTGATAGTCGCTCGGCTGGACGCGTGTTCAGCTCTAAGAAAACCTATAATATTATTACGGTCGGATAAAGACAATAGATCGGTCACTGGAATTTCATGGCTAGTTATGAGTCATACACCATACACATGGTACATATTTCTATTAATCTCAACCGTCAGAATCGTAGGACCCGTTGCAGGTGGATCATAGCCTGAAAATCTCAACCGTAGGTATTAGTAATCCGATGAAGCGCTGCGGGATGAAATCTCATGATCGAATCAATATTCAACGGTAGAAATCAAATTATAAGATTGTGTAGCCAGGAACATCTTCCATCCATGATATACCCCAGGATTTGGACGTTTCGGACTTCCAAAAATATAAGCCACGTGTACACTAGATAAATCACCGTCATTGTAAAACAGTAGCAAACCACCACCGTAAAAGCGGAAGAAGTCAATGCATGATCAGCCTACGTACCCGAAAGGTCGTGTTTTCTATTTTTGTTTTTTATTTTTTCTTTTCTAAATGAGGATTTATACGATACTCAGGCTCTGTATGAAGTTTCATACACAGGCACTCCGAAATTGTACATGTCACATAGATTAAATCAAATCAACCAACTATATTGTGCAGCCCACTATCTCTAAGTTACAATCCCAAGATCAGATTGTCTTAATAATCCTAACTTCAGATCTTGGATACTTCTTAGTGGAAATAGACCGTTGCATGTATTTCATTTTTAACCGTTCAATAACTGTCCACCAATCAAATATTCAGATAAGCAAATCAGCTTAATTTTTGGTTTATGATAACTCAACACTGACTACCATAATTATAAGTGTTTCACATGACCACTTGCATGCCAAGTCTGCAATTTCTAAATACCTGTGTATCATCCATCACACTCTACCGGAGTATCAAATTTATTTATTTGTTTATTATTATTATTATTATTTTTAATCTCTCTTTCATATTCCTAGCATGAGGAGTATAGAAAAGCAAATAACTGAGATAATGCCACGTGTCAGTAGATAATTAGGTGATGTGGACAGCTGTAGGTGGACTGTTGGATGACAGGAGGGGGACAAATGCTCTTAAGAGGCGTTGTTAATAGCTGCTGCCCGGTTGGCAGGTGGGCACATGGACACATGCATGTGTCCAAAAAGCCCAAATATCCCTTTCTCTTTAACCTCTGCTTAGAAAAATAGCCTTCTTCTTAGAATATATTTCTATTCTTATTATTATTTTAAGGACTTGTAAAAATAAAGTCCTTTCAGAGAATATTTTATAACATTTTTTAAAGAAAATTTTAAGTACTTTTCAAACTTTAATCCTTCACGGGTTGGAAGGTTGCCTGATAAAATTGAATTGAGACGCCATACATGGGAAGAATCAAGTATCATAAGGCCATTATTATATTCTTGGGTCAGGTATATTTGTCTGGAGATTGGGTCGATTCTTGTTTCTTTTTTTTCTTTTTTTTGGTTAGCTTATTAGTACAGCCATTGCCGTTCACACATCACTGTTAGCCACCACCACTAGGAAATCGACACCAAGACCTTAATGTTGAAACAAGATATCTTTCACTCAGTTTACCACTTGAGCTATGGATTTAGGTGTAGATTGGGTCCATTCATTTATTGGGGCCATTTTTTTTTTTTTTGATCCTAGACTATGATATGATGTGTCCTGCAAGGTAAGCGTAACTTCTAAAATTTTGGTAGTCGATGATTCTATTCATTACATGTGGGTAGCCATTGAAAGGCTCTTGCAAGAAGCTAAGTGAGGCCACTGAAAATTCTACCATGTCCATTCATTTGTTCAGGTCCATTTAATTTTCTAGATCATATCAAGAAACGGAATAAAAAATGAATCATATTTAAAAATCAAGTGAGTCACACGATATGAGGTGGGTAGAGATTTGCCTTCCATGGCAAACCTTCCTGAAGTCCACCTTCATGTTTATATGTCATCATTTCGTTCACAAGGTCATTTCTATTGGGATGAGCTAAAACTAAGAAATATTATGTCGATCCAAAATATCTATGGCCACTACAAATGTTTCAACAGTGCAAGTTCAATCTTTATTATTTCTTATCATGTGGCCAATTTAAAATTTCAATCTATCTCATGATCTGGCAAAACAGATGGGTGCAGTGAATTTTTCATAAACATCATGGTGAGCCCCTCTCAACTTCTAGTCACAACATTTTCCTCTTGAAGTATTTTCCAAGCAATCTACATCCCTATTCATCCCATATATTACTGATATTTCATACACTTGTGTTCCGTACTTGTATATTTCATGCTTTGATCCGTTAGGCTGATAATATTTTTGACTTCATCCACTTAATAATTGAGTCAGAAATTTGGTCGTAGGCAATTAAGATAGATATTGAAGAGACAAGTTGGTCATAATGGTTGCCAATGTTTAAGGAATCTTGTTTATTATTTTACCAATTTCATATTATTGCGAAGTTTTAATCAAACTACAATCTCTATAAATAGTAGTATAGTGTACTTGGTTTATCAATGAACGGAAATTCATTTCATTTATGATATAGAGCAGGCCACAGATAAATTCTTAGTACGGTTAGACCAAAACAGGCCAAAACGGATACGGAATTAATCCATTAGATCTGGGGCCCAATACTACATAGCACATGACCTAACTAGCCTTAGGCATGTTCAATTTGAAAAAGTTCATTATACATAAAGAGAAATTGACGTTCAAAATTTAGACAGTAAATCAGACAAATTTTGATCCGAGCATGGTCACAAAATGCATAACCTATCAATCTTTACGCAGCGAGCCATTCAGGGTCAACCAACCCTCATAGTGGGTTATGTACATCTGTTTGGCTAGAAAATGTACCCTTCTGATTCAAAATTACTATCTTAGGAAAAAGTTAATATTTTAAAATTTTCCACTTTCATTGTTTTGTGGAATTTTAAGAATTTTCATTTATTTTTTTCTTGACGTTGCTTGTAAAATGCTTGAAATATTCTAATAAAGTTTTACTGGATGTTTTTATTTTTGGCAAAATTAGCCTTTAGAAAGTTTTTACTATTTTGGATAATTTTTAGTTTTTTCAAATTTGGATTTCTATTAGGATTTTGGATCTTCTCATTCTAGATTAATTATTCTATTAAAGGTTTTGTTTACTTGTTAAAGACGGTAACCTTCCTCTTAATGTTTTATGTTCTTTTTTCACGTTAATTTACATTATTTTTAAAATTTTCTAAGTAAATTTATTTTTCTTCAAGTTCAAATCTCTCCCTTTCAAATTTCTCATCTTAAAGCTTTTTTCTTCTGATCCAAATGACATAAGAATTGACTGATCTTCTCAATTCTCTTCTTTGATATTGAAGGAGTATCCGTAGATGATGTTTTGGACATGTGACTTTTGCTGATGTGGATGGAACAACTTCACGTGAATGAGACTTACATTGTTGACTTGTGGTGTCAGACCAAACCCCAAAATCAGGTCAGCTACAAAATAGGTAATGTTTAAGAAGTAAAATTGTATATTTGCGGTCCAATCAATTCATCTTAAGCGATCCACTAAGACTCTAATATGAAAGAACTCTATGAAATTCAGACCATTCTAAAGGGGTGATAGAAGTTTGTATCAGGATGATATTTTTTCCTACGGTTTATCTGAGTGGTAATAACTCTATAAACGGTTTGGATCGATGGTCAGCTTCAGAAGGTTTCATCCTTCCCACTGCTTTTTTTGTGGCCGACATGTGATTAGGGTCTGCTTGATTTTTAGAATCCTGACCTACTGTGGTCTTTCAAAACAAATGGACGGAGTGGATTTATCACAGACATCTCTATGGCCCCCACATAAGCCTAGGCATATGTATATTTCTAGCCACTCACCCCAAACTACTAAATTATAAATCTGTACTATAGTCTTATAATGTTAAAATATATTTGTAGGGTTATTAAGGCGTATAGACCTCAGGTCAGCAATTTCATTCCCTGCAAAAAAAAAAAAAAAAAAAAAAACAAAAAAAAAAACAAACAACCTTAATTGTGAAACTAGACCCAGAGTTGTAGGTATGAACCTAAAAAGATCAAAATACCCTCCTACAGCTGCTTACCCTAGTAGTCAAAGGTATTTTGGTCAAAATAGCCGCTTCCGAACCCTAAAAACCTGCTTTCTTTGAAATAAGTTTTCGGCCAGTGAAAATAATAAAGACAGCTATTGGACTCGTCCCTTCGTCTAATTATTTCATATTTTTCAAACAAGATTTTCTGCATATATTTAGAATTTTTTTTTGTAAAACAATTTATTTATTTTATAAAGCTTGAATTTCGTGTAAATTCCAGACATGAATTATTTATTTTATAAGCAAATTGGTAAAATAAAATAAAAAATAATTATATTATCATTATCATAGTTTAATCATAAAATGTAATTAAGAGAGCATGACTAATTGGACTTACACCTGTGTAAATTAAATTTTATAGGTTGACCCAGCTGAGTTCCAAGTCCCGAGTTTGCCCACCTTGATTCCAAGTTGACCGATAGATGGCCCACTTTTCAACGGCATAAATGGTAAAAAAACAAAAATAAGAAATAAAAAATCCAAACCGACGGTAGGGATTGCTTGACAGTCTACAGGAGTATCAGTTGCTTTGTTGACAATCTATGCCAGAATGGTTATGTACACACTAGATCTGGATTCGGACTCAGTGCCCGATCAGATGGTTAAGAGAGTCCCATCCGTCAGATTTCCGGGATTCGCACCAATTTCATCTGGGGCCCACACAGTTGAGGGTCTAGATTCACACGCATGTGTAGAGCATTATGGATGGTGGATGTACGTCTACAGTTCGAACACGTGTTGTACGGAAGATTTCTCAGAAGAAGGTTGTATGGAGGCGTGAAACAAATATCTGTGGGCCCACCATGATGTTTCCTTTAAATCCATTCCGTCCATCAGTTGCTACAGATCATTTTACGATGCAACTGCAATAATTAGGCAGATCCAAAACTCACGTGAGCCACACCAGAGGAAACAATGGGGATGGGATGGCCTACCGTTGAAACCTTCCAGGCATCCACCGTGATGTTTACATTACATCCAACCCATTCATAAGATGAATGATGAATCCCACCAGGATGAAGTAAATAAATAAATAAAATATCATGATCGTCCAATCCAATGGGAGTACAAATCGCCCCTAGTGACTGATTTGAAATTTCAGAATCATCCAAACCGTTTATCCGATGGATATCACCGTGTTTGAGTAATTTACGTTATATTGTAATATTTCAACCATTTGATCATTCGACTGTTTCTTTAAATATGGACGGTCCATAAGCAGAGGATGATCAAAGGATTAAATTAATCCAATCTCAATTTCTCATTTCATGTCCCAAATCCACAGTGAGGAAAATCACATAAACGGCTTGGATCACTGAAAAATTGTCCATATCAATGGCTAACATCCGCACGTGTCCAATAAGATTTCCTGGGGCGTATTGTAGCAAACGCTTCTGCGTAACATTCTCAAAAACCTCAAAAGAAGGCCAGCGACGAATGACTAAAATACCCTCTAGAGGGACCCAAGCCACTTCCTCATTTGATACTCCGGAGAACCTGATGGTTCAGACGCATGCACTTAGAAATTGTGGGAGTGGCCAGTACGAAAGTCAAATCAAACCGTCCATATCGTGGCAAGCATTGCAGACAGATCATGTTCCCAAGATCAGATGGATGGAATGACCGTAAACTCCTGATTACGATCGATGATAATTTCTGTTGAATCGAGACCATTGACTAGCTGCAGTTCAGTACATGTGGCCGACCGGCCAATTCTACAACAGTTGAGTGTAAGTTTTTTCAATGACCAATTAAAAGTGGGGTCCACAGTTTGGACGGTCCAATTTGAGTTAGGTGGCGTGAACATGGTGCATGTCGCCTGTCAGAATCATTGGAAATTTCATCCACGTAAGATTTTTCAATTCTCAAGGTTATCTTTTTACTGTTTTGGACGGTTAACTGACGTAAAGAGCTTGTGCATCACGCATGGTTAAAATGGTAATTCTCTCTTCCTTTGAAAGACCAAAATACCGGGGTGGATTCCTGTGGGGCCCACCTTGATTACGACACTTAATCCACTCCGTAAATCCGTTTTGAAAGATCATTTTAGACTATGAGTCCAAAATTAAGTATATTGAAATCTCAGGTTGACCACACTACAGGAAATAATGGTGATTGAATACTCACCATTAAAAACTTGTTGGGGGCTACCGGAATGTTTATTTATCATCCAAACCGTTGGTAAGATCACAGAGATCTGGATGAAGGGACTAAACAAAAATGATCTTGATTAAAGCTTTTGTGGCCCCACAGAAAGGTTTTAATGGTCTTCCACCGTTGTTTCCTTCGGTGTAATACAGGTACTTACATATTGGTTCCACTGACCTGTGGATCCGGGGATCCACCGAGGCCGCGCCCCAAAATACCCGGAAGCGATTGCCTGTGACCCGGGCACAGCGATATACCTCTGCCCGGGGCTGTGTGGGCAAAAAGAGATGTTTGTGATAAATCCACGCCGTCCATCTGTTTTGAAATACTAAAATAATATTAATTATACGTAATGAGGAGGATCCAAAACTCAGGTGGCCACACCAAACGAAACAGTGGGAACAGAGACTTCCACCATTGAAACGTTTCTGGAGCTGACCACGATGTTTATATGCCATCCAAACCGTTCATAGGGTTATTACCACTCACATAAACTGTAGGAACAAATACGATCCTTATATAAAACTTTTATCACTCATACGCGTTCAATCCCTACCGTTTCTTATGGGAACCCAAAAACGAAGCAGATCCAGAACTCGAGTGGCCACATGATAAGAAAACAAAAAAGGATTAAACACCCACCATTAAAACATTCATGGGGCTGCAAAAAGTTTTGGGTCAGGCTAATATTTATATTTTCCGTTCATCTAATGGCAATGATCTTATGAATGGTTTGGATGGCATATAAACATCACGGTGGACTACTGTTTCCTGTACATCGGCCGAAATGGATGGACGGTGGATTTCTCACAAACATTGCCATCGGACCATGCAAATCCATACCAGCTAGAGGAGAGCAGAGGCCTTAAGGACCCATGTGATCGTGTCCCATCCAATCTCCACTGTTAATTGAATGGTCAGAAATCAGCCAGCAATTATAGGCAGACAGAGGAAGTTGGCCAACCATATTCCCCAGCTAACACGCCACTTTGTAGGATACCCGAGCCACTGTCTTTGAAATGATCCTGATTCACTAGTTAGGTGGGCCACACCTGATGTTCAGTCAGACCATGAGTATGCACTAATGGTCTTTAAAATATTTTTTGTGCCACGTTGATCTTCATGATGGGCCTACCATGTTAATGATACAGACGTCCAACCCAAAGGACACGTTGAAGAGACATGGCATGTGGCCCTTACTTAATGCAGAAGAGAAAAATATTTAGGCTCGTTCGTTTTGCCATTTTTTTTTTAAAAGTTTTTGTATTTTATTTTTAATTTATTTTATTTTACCATTTTCAAACCAAATACTGAAATAATTTGACCATGCAAATATATCTTGCACATACGTTTTATAATTTATAATAATTATACCTTTTCATATAATTATTATAAAATTTTTCATTGAAATGATAATATCAACTTATTTAAGTGATGATTTCACATTGAAATGATATAAAATTACTATCATTAAGATTTTACGTGGAATAAATCCTACAATATTAAATTTTGGTGGTTACTGTTAAGAACACTTGCTATCAATAGATGGATAAAGTAATTTACAACAATTACTCATTTGTTTTACATTATTGTTAAAATAGGTGAAATAAATAAGTCTTAAGCTAGAGCATAATTAACCTAGGGGCCTATTTATTTTGCCAATTATGTTAATAATTTTTTTTTTTTTTTAAAAGGTGTTATCAATATTATTTAACAACTGTCAAATTAAATATGAGATTTTTAAGAGACGGGTAAGTAAAGAAATTTGTAATACTTATATTTTTAGTATTATTATGAAAATCTTAAATTCAAACAATGACATCATTATATTTTGATAATTATTTAATATTAATTTAAGGGCTTGCTTATTTCACTGATTTTTCTAGTAATATATGTGAAATGTGTCATTATAATGATTTTACCATGCTCAACTCAAACACGAGAATTGTTGCTTGGATGTATTCAATCTATACATAAATAGGGGAGTTCGATTAATCGAACAAGCTGCTCGATTGATCGAGTGAACCTCGAATTAGACAAATTGGTCTCTCCATAGTTTTGGACAGGTTTGATCGATTAATCAAGTAAACCCTGCATTAGATAGATTGGTCTCTAGATAATTTTGGACAAGTTTGATCGATTGACTTTGAAAGTTTGAGCAATTGAAAAAATTTAGAAAATTCATGTTAGCTCTATGTACACTTTTAAGCATGTTTGATTAATTGAATATGGTGGGCTCGATCGATGCTTAGAATGATGATGGACACGATTTTGCATATTTGCATGATTTGTTTCTTATTTCAGGTGTAACACTATATATAGGTGGAATTACAAGATTATGTGAGAACAATGAGGGCTAAATCGATTCTAAGATGGTTGGATTTAACTATTAAGGGAATTGACATCCGAAAGTGAGTTTCTGTAATTATGTGATGATCCATCTTACGGATCAATCGTATGGAAAGCCTGATATATGGGTGAATTTCCAAACGGTTAGATGACTTAATATATAAATAAAGAATGTACTAGACGGTCGAGATAGATTATGGGCCACTAGATGATGGTGTGTAAGGTAATTCACGTGTGTTCCCAATGCACATGTAAACTAATTTAGACTTTCAAGGTAACACCCGAGTAGCGAAAAGTATAGGGTGTTACATATAATAGGATGAGATTTTATATTCGTTGATTATGTTATGAATGCCTTGGAGGGTAAATGTTGTTAATGAAATGAATATGTGAGATGATGTCCTCAACATATTTAAGTTAACACCCGAGAGTTTTGGCCTATCGTTTTGTCCACAAGAGTCGAAATTTTGGAGCATTACATTTAAGTATTAAAAATACATAAGTAAAGGGTTGCTTGATTATGTGTATTAGAATGTATGGGAGTCGTCACCTGTTGTTTATGGAGGGAGGTCATTATTTTTTCTCTCATTTATAAATGATCACTCTATAAAAGTTCGAGTTTACTTTATAAAGAATAAATTCAATGTTTTTTTCACCTTCAAGATGTGAAAGGCGATTGTAGAAATACAGTCAGGGTAGAAGTTGAACGTGTTGAGGAAAAACAATGGTGGTGAATTCACTACTAAGGAATACAATCAGTTTTGTAAATATAAGGAAATCATGACATAATATAGTTAGGTACACACCAAAGTAGAATGGCGTGGCAAAACGTACGAATCAGACCTTCTTGGAGAAAGTCCAAAGTATGTTGAGCAATGCTAAGTTAAGTAAGGAGTTATGAACTGAGACCATTAACACGTCTTGCTTCCTAGCGAATCAGTTCCCGTTTATGTCGATTGACTATAAATTTTCAAAAGAAGTGCAGAGTAGTCATCATGTACACTACTCGGGGTTGCGAGTATTTTGATTGTGATGCTTATTCTCATGTATCGTCAATTGATAAAGATAAGCTAGACCAAATGGTGAAGAAGTGTTCCTTTGTGGGTTATGATGATGGTGTAAAGGGAAACAGGTTGTATGGCTGGGTCACATGGAAGATCATGATAAGTTATGACGTCAGGTTTGATGAGGATTCGTTGCTCCATAAGGAAATAAGAAAGTCAGCATCAATTAACATTGAAATCGAAAAAGGTGGGACATAAGTAGAAGCTAAGCTACGGGAAGAGGTAGATGAGTAAGTAGAGTAACTACCTGTTGTTCGCAACCCCAAGTGTAGGGTTGCGATGTAGTAATAATCTCGGTAAGATCGAGGTCGAATCCACAGGGACTGAAACTTGTACGTTTATGAAATTAACTAGAAGTAGAACTAGAAGAAGATGTGAAACTAATTCCGAAGTATTTGAGAGAGTAATTGTGAATAGAGTAATTAAAACTAAGAATTTGAAGGTGGGAACTAGGGTGCCAAGGATCTACTTGTACTGATCAGGGACTCCTCTTACTTAATTCAAGTAACACAATTAGAATTTGAGTCTTATCTTATTCAATTGAAAATATATCAATAAAACCAAATCCAAACTTCTATTGACCTAATTCTCAATTATGATAATTAGCAGGGATTTCATCACCAAACCATGCTTAGGAGACAATGGCAAACAATAAGATTTACCAATCTCATAATCTCAAAACAGGAGAATTCTGAAGATTAGGAAGGATTCCATCATCCTACCATGCCCAAGGGACGATGGTGAACAACAAGACTTACTAATTTCACAATCTCAAATCAGGAAAAGAAGATACTCAAATCTATTGCAGATTTAGTGTAATTTGAGTCACAATAAACTATTAAAAATTGAAAGTATTCCTTAAATTTCAAATTAAAATCTATGGAGTTTAATATAAACATGAATCAAAGCAATATAAACATTTCATCATGATACAAGCTTCACCTCTTAGCCTTATCTAAGAGGTTTAGCCAACCATAGACATGATTGAACCAAAGTCTCTTAAGAAAAGCATGAAAACAACTAAAGAAGAAGAAGAAAAACTCTTGGCGAGGGCTTCTCCACTCTTTTGCTCCACTCCTTAAACCCTAAAAGATGCCTAGGAACATCCTAGGGAGTCTGTAACATCCTAAATTTTCACTATTTTGGATTTTTAAAAATTCTTAAATTTTTTTTTATGTAATTAACTTATATTATCACTTACTAACCATTGACACTCAATGTTAGTTTATATACGGGTTATACCAGTAAAGAACCGCACAAGTCCGATTAATTGACCATAGGAAGCCAATAAATCTGTCCGATCACTTGAACATCAAGTGTAGCCCAATGATTTACTCACATAGGGACCAAATCTAACCGACCCGTCGCTAACTAATCAAGAAAATTATAACTAAATTAAAGATCTAACCGAAGCCGAGTTAGATAAGGCCCAGATCTTGACTAATAGACCAAATCAACCCCGTTACTCTTTTAGCCTAAAACCGACGGTTTAGAGTAAACATGACCAAATCTTCACTTTCACTAGCTATAAATAGGCTACACTATGAACATATTTAATCCATACCCTAATCATTGCCCACGAGAAATCTCAATACCTAATTCATTATAAAAATGCCCCAATTTTTCGAACAGGCTCTAGACCGCTCGTTGGTGAGCCATTAGTTCTAAAACTATAGAATAATGTCCGCCTTACTAGACTTGACATCCATCGTTGGAGTCGGACCTTAGTACTGTCAAGAACCACTCAACTTGAGCCAAAGGACGAGTGCATGAGAAGTGTAAATATTCTAAAGGAAGAAGCTGAAACTTAAGTGAATTGGGTCGTCCACTCTTATGCAAAGTTGAAGAATTCAGACCGTCAGTTTATGACCAAACTTCACACGTGGAGTAAGGATATTTCCCTACTCATATCCATATAGCTGCGGCCCCAATCGACTATCGGTGACCGTTGAACAGAATTCTAATCATATCTGTCGATCGACGCATCCAATTGGCGGGTCGATCATATCCATACGTAGATCATCATTAGCCCTAACTATCCTATGGTGTATGTCATGCCACAAACCCGGAGATCGGATTCACAGGAATCCCGATGGCCGAATCCGGTGCCGACAGCCTCCGTAGTACCCCATTCTCGGCTCCTAGCGTCCATACGGCAGATTCCGATCCTGGCATACTACAAAGAGATTTTTTTTTTTGTACATTTACTTCGTAAGAAGCATAACTACAAGATTACCCAATCCACAAAGGCAACATCATCATCACATATCTACTAATATAATCATTTGAGTACAATGCTGAAAAGGAAATACATAAATCGAAAATCAAGCTCCAGAAGACCGTTGCACGCTCCAAACTCAACACTATTGCAACCTTACATCACCTGCACACATCTATCGTGCATAAGCTTATAAAAAGCTTAGAGGGTGGTGTAAGTGTGTGCACAAGATAAGTGTCAAGTATTCAACGCAATGTCATAATCATACAATGTCAAAATAGGTGCAAAGTCATAAATCATATGTTATCAGAGTAAGCGAAAATACTGACAAGTCCATGAGTTAAGCAATATCAGAATACGCAATACAGATCAATTATACAAATGAGGAACAATATCAGAATACGCGATATAGATCAACTATACAAATGAGGAGTCATAAAAATTCAAATATCAGATACCGTATCTAACATTGTAACACCGTGAAAATCGGGGGTCGTGTATATACTCAACTCCCGAGTTCCCGAGGTCACTTATCATGCGTTTTATGGTTTTAGGATTAGTCAAATTAACTGTGCAATTTGGAACAACCTGGAACATGAAGCACAACCCCAAGTCTACTGAAATGGAAGAAGACAACATAAATATCTATATACACGTCCAAAAGAATAGAGGGCACATGGCGCTACCCGACAAAATCACAAAAAAATAATATCATGTCCAAAAGAATAGGGCTGAGCTCTCAGCTCAGCAGTCCATCGACACATCCACGGATCCGACGCAGCTCCACCCATCAACTGAAAGTAGGAGTACTCCTCCTCCTCATCCAGACCTGCACTGCCAAGCTCCTCCTGATCATCGCCACCTGCATCTATGGAAGCGTCTGGTTGGTGTTTTAAAACACTGTCCCAGAGTGGGAGTGAGTGATCAACTAGTGTGAACTATTAATCTTAAGTTGTAATAGGCATCAATTATAATAGAAATTTAATGAAAAACAGTTAATTAACAACACCTATAACTCTTATTAAATGTGCATGAAATGCGATGATATGATGCATGCCCTCGCCACAACACTCCCTCAAGCGACTACATCTACGATCGCGTATGTCAACACTCCCCCAGTGCGACCTCGACTTCCGAGTCACCACCCTAACTAATGCGTGAAATGCGATCGTGTTAGCCGAGTTGTTAGTTAAAGTCCATTCATCCAGCAGGTTGGGGATTCTGAATCGCCCCACTATCAATGCCCTCAACAAATTGCGGTGCCGAGACCCCTCAACGCGGAGGCCAAGGAACCGCGGTCCGTGATCCCGTCGGGTTCCTCATCCCCGACTGCAAGCACATGAGGAGTACCAAGTGCAAGGGATCGCTCACGGTCACTACGGGGAGGCGCGATACCCCAGCGTAGGCCGACAGCTCGGACACAGTGTCTCATTCCACCATGCCCGGCTCACGAGACTGTGGACCAGTTTACAGGTAGATTATCGATGGGCTGCAGTGGTTGTAGGGTGTCCCAGGTTCCATACATGTGTGATCAAACATGGTTAACAACAAGGTTTGTCAGACAGTAGGCTAGACCGTACAAGTCAGGCGAGCGTAAGACGAATGACCTCGGGTAAAAGGGACCCATGTAGTCGAACTACAGCCACCCAAACACGCCCGCCCAAACCCATAGGTTTAGCCCTCGCATAGTCCTACCAAAGGGACAACCGACTCTCAACGTGTTTCTGACCAACCCAAGAGGGTGAGGGTAGTCCATAACATGTCGCCACAAGGGTTATCATTTGCATCACAACATCATGTTAGCATCATCTCAGCACATTAGTCAAATATTCTACACAAGCGTACTACATTATCATGAAACTAGTGCATCTGAGGTGTGTGGATTTGTGAGGAAGTTAAGCACCTCCCATATACAAGGAATTACATGTGCAAGAATAATAGCCACTACGTACCATGAAGCAACAACATATGAAGGGATCATTCAACAAGAGCATGCTATCATACATGTATCAAATCTTGTAAGAGATAAAATTAACAACAAAATGAGAGCAAATCACGCAATTCCATACGAATTTAACAACCTACAATCCCTAGGGTCTCTCTAGATTTTCCAACACAACACCCAAGCAAACAAAATCATTAGATTCGTACTATAATTGGTGCTAGGCCACTTAAGGATAATAGTCCGCACCTTCGGATTCGTTGGAGGCTTGGAAACGACCTAGAGATGAGGGTTTTGGAGGTTGGCCGACCGGAATCCCTAAAATATTTCAAACATGAGAGAAATCCATACATCTTCTCCTTCAATACAAGGATTTCAAGAGAAAAGAGTGAGGGATCTTACCTAGATGGCCCACAGACGATTTTCGGTGGATATGGTGTAGGGTTTCCTCTTGGAGAAAGTGTAGGAGGTTGTGGGTTTGATCCTCTTAGGCCCCACCTTGATTGAGAGTCCACCATGCTCACCTCCACTCTCTCTACTCTCTTGCTCTCTCATCTTTCTCCCCCTTTCTCTTCTCTCTTTCCCCCCTTTCTCTTAGGGCAAAATCGTATGGGGAGAGGGGTGCCCAAAAGAAACCCTTTATATAGTGCCAGTTTTTTGTGCAATTGGCCCCAAGTGTTGGGTCTTTACTATACTAACCCTATGGGAGGGTTTTTCTAGCCTATGGGGTGTACTAGTCGATATATACCGTAGGATAGTTAGTCCTAATGATGATCTACATATGGACACAATCAGCCCGCCATTTCGACGCGCCGATTGACAGATATGATTAGAATTCTGTTCAACGGTCACCGATGGTCGATCGGGGCCGCGGCTATACGGATGTGAGCGGGGAAATATCCTTAATCTACGGGTAAAGTTTGGTCGTAAACCGACGGTCCGAAATCCTCAACTTGGCATAAGAGTGGACGACTCAAATCACTTAAGTTCCTACAATTTCTCAAACTAGCCTTCTAGGGCTCTCTATTGAAGTTGGGGTGACCCTAATGCCCCCCCAGGCCACCAAATTCGGTGGGTAGGTGTCTTATGGCCCAATTAGGGCACATGTAAAATTTGGGGACAAACGGATAAACGGATATAGGGT
This sequence comes from Magnolia officinalis, assembly GCA_021015155.1. Classification (NCBI taxonomy): domain Eukaryota; kingdom Viridiplantae; phylum Streptophyta; class Magnoliopsida; order Magnoliales; family Magnoliaceae; genus Magnolia; species Magnolia officinalis. The sequence continues at coordinate 24,164,522 of JAJHSJ010000002.1, read as the reverse complement.
CTGAGTAAGCGATTCTGTCCCTTAAGTGGCCTTGCGAGGGCCATTTTGGTGATTGAAGCAGTTCTGGCGGCCCTCTGGCCATGAAACTTATAGGATAGGGTCTCCATGGCTTGATGAGGGGCCACGCAAAATTTGGGGACGATCGGATAAGGGATTTGGTCGTACGGGTCTGATTCGCGATCAACGGTCATCGTGCCACGATTGGGGCCCAGATTTGGTGGACCGGTGTAGAAAAATACATTAAACCTTCACCGTAAATTTGGAAGAAATCCGACGGCTGGAAGGCCCGGAGTCTCAATTTCTTTTGTCAGTGCCAGATTTTTAATCTGGCATTGGTGGGGCGCATTGGGCAAGCGCCAGATGGTACTTCTGGGTGTCCACTGGGTCCGCAGTCCGCGATGGACCACGACCCCAGTGAGATCTATGATTTCCTAAATTTTTAGATTTTTCTGACCTTCCTCGGTCGCTGGGTGGCCCACACGGGCTGTTGTTAAATGTAAACAAGCCATCTGGCTTGGCGGCCCGCACTTGTCCCATCATAACTAGACTGGTCCACCCCAGTATGAACTAACATTGAGTGCTAATGGTCTTTAAGTGATATTATGAGTTAATAAAAAAAATAAATTTTAAGGATTTTTGTTTGGAAATCCAAAACAGTGAAAATCCGGGATATTACAATCTACCCCCCTTAAAAACAATTTCGTCGCCGAAATTGCCTAAGGGTAGTAAGTAAAGGTTTCATTATTTCGTTTGCCTAGGTTTTGTTGAATTCAAGTTCATATGCATGGTAAGGTGTGTACTATCTATACTAGTTTGGCTCATTCTTGTCTACCCCCCTTAATAGTTTTCGCCTTTGAGGTTTGAAAACAAATGGCAAAATCATTATTATCGTATTAAGAGGTTGTTGGTAAAGTTTACCTAATGGTGGTATATTTTACTCTTTTAGGATTGGGCTAATACGGAAAGACAGTTGTGGTAGGCTTTGATCCCATATGTCGATCCTCTGCCTAACCAGGATAGAAAGATCGTTGTATCTCTTCCTAGTCCTGGTAGATCATGGTCTTCTGCTCGGTCAAAACAGTGAGTCCGTTGGTGTTCACCCAGGATTGAGAATTGGGTCAAGCCGCGAATACATCGCAAGTGTATGGTCCCGTGATTCCGTAGTTCGATCAATCTTAACATTTGGAAGACATCAAACTTCATTAACAGTTCAAGCTTCACATTCATAGTATTTTAGCGGGTGGTGAGTTTTCCACGATGCCTATGATCAAACGACTGTCCTAGAAAGGTTTCCAGGAACTTAAGGTTCTTCTCGACAATACCATTTTGATCCTATGGTTAGTGAGTTATGGGCAAATTACGTTTTGGTTTCATAAATTTTAACAGGGAAGGAAGAATCGGAAGTTTTAAGGTATTCTGGTGGTTTAGAGTGCTAATAACGTTAAGATGGACGTAGTAAGGCAATTATACATACAAGCATTTATAAGGTGACAAAAAAATTCAAAAACAATCCATACATTCATATTAAATTCAAAGTGCCATTAGTATGGCTAGTTACATCATACAACATGGATTACATAGTTTTCTAGACATTCCAACATAAGGAAAAAATAACTTAGTTAAGCAAACGTCCTAACTATCCTTCAACACAAGAAGGTAGAACTAATCGACTCAAAGCAAACTACTAATTATCGGAAAGGTTATGCTACTACCCTTCTGGATCGGGCAAAGATGGGGGTACTTCTTCCCCATGAGGGAAAGAATCACCGGAATGGGGAAGAAGGAAGTAACGGTTGCTAGGAATGCCATTTTCCTCGGCAGGGAAATGAATTTTGGATGAGAATGTAGGTGAGGGTGGGAGGGGAGATCCTAAGGATGGGTTTGGGAAGGACTTGAAAATGTGTTTAGAATTTGTTTGGGGAAAGTGGGGTGGAATGGGTTTGAGAAAATGAAATTTGAGACGAGCTAGAGTGAAGTGGATTGATGTTGGCTTTCGAGAGTAAATGGGTGAATGGAGTGGGATTGAGGAAGGTTGGAATGTGTATTTGAGATGAATTGGTGGGAGTAGAGGAGGGATTGGGATGAATTTTGTGTTGGGTTTTAGAAGTGGCTATGTAAGTGGGGTTCGATGGAAGGGGTTTGAGATGGGTTATGGAAACGAAGTTTGGAGATGAGAAAAGTGTTGAGAATGGGTTTGAAGTATGGAGAGTTGGGAATGGAGTTTGAAGTGAATGAGCGAATAAGCTTTGTATGGATATTTTGTGAGTTTTGGGATTGAAGGAGGGTTTAGGGAAAGTATGTGGGAAATGAGGTTAGGTTAAGCATGAGAAGAGGAAATAAGGGTTTGGAGTGAAGGAGTAAAGGGGATGTGGCTCAAGTGAATGGGTTTTGAGGATTAAAAGATGGAATGTTGAGAGGGTTGTGGAAGATGTGGTTTGGGTATGAAGAAGAAGAGATGGGTTTTGGAGAGAAGAAGAAGAGAAGTGGTGGAAGTGGGATGCCTTTGTATGGTTTCCTTGGAAATGGATTGAATCTTGGAGAGGGAGAGGGTTCTCCCCTAGGGTGTGGGAGTAGTAGTGGGTATTTTGGGGTAAGAAATTGGGTATTAGTGCCCTTAAGTTGCAAGAGAGGAAGACCCCACTCGTGTGAACATTGAAAGGGAGGAGGGGACCCATGTTTTGTAACGTTTCTTATACTTTTAGTAACTGGATATATTTGAAAATTTTTATGATGGTTTAACATCAAGTTTTAAGTCATCCTACAAAATTTCATAACATTTAGAGTTGTAGATAAATTATTAAAATTCTAGGAGCAATAGCTGTCCGAAATTAAAAGTTTTTAGATAGTTGATATAATAGTTTAATTTTAACTACATTATAATTTTTATTTTATTTGTTTCTTATTTTTATATAAAACTACACTCATCAAGCTTCAATATGGCTTTTGAATCACCTAAATCGGAGTTATAACGAAGGAGATATGAATTTTTGAAGTCGGATGAAAAATATAGAAAATTGAAACTGGGCGTTGCGACGCCAGCTCACTGAACGCCCGGGCGTGCGGACGCCCGGCGGGCGTCGGGATGCCAACCCACTGTGTGTGTGAGGGCGTGGGGACGCCAGCCCACTGGAGTTCTAGGCGTGGGAACGCCCGGTGGGCGTCGGGACGCCGGGGCCCTATAGGGACTCCTTGTTTTTCGATTTCCCGGGAGTCGGTAAGGCCCCCCGGGACGTGCCATATATGAATTTGGGGTAAGAGAATCTAATATACGCAATGGTCCTATCTATTTCATGAGATCCTTCCTAGTTAGGGGTCAAAATCCCATTATCCTTCTGTTCCACTAATTTCGGTAAAGTCTCGCTCGCCGCTAAGTCTCTGTCCCTGAAAGGGTCGGAACTATCGAGTTTGGCCCAAAACTAGCTCATCCGCACGTGGATGTTGGCTCTGACCTTCAAATCCTTCAATTTTCGGCTCGTTTCCATTGATGGGTTGAGGTTCTGTACGGTTCCCGGACCCATTTTCTAGCGTCGCTACCTACTCTTGCTACCAATTCCTAATTTTTAGGAAGCCTCGCCGTCCATCCAAGATTGCCGATTCGGGGTAAGGGATGATTCTTAGTGTTGTAAGTTCCTATTACGCTTTTCTAATGCGTATCCTCCCAAGTCAGCGGACGCGTTAGTGAGTCCACGACCCATGGCCCAATTAATTCCAAACCATTGCTCTGATACCATCTGTAACACCCTGAAAATCGAGGGTTGTGTATATACTCAACTCCCGAGTTCCCGAGGTCACTTATCATGCGTTTTATGGTTTTAGGATTAGTCAAATTAACTGCGCAATTTGGAACAACCTGGAACATGAAGCACAACCACAAGTCTACTGAAATGGAAGAAGACAACATAAATATCTTTATACACGTCCAAAAGAATAGAGGGCACATGGCGCCACCCGACAAAATCACAAAAAAATAATATCATGTCCAAAAGAATAGGACTGAGCTCTCAGCTCAGCAGTCCATCGACACATCTACGGATCCGACGCAGCTCCACCCATCAACTGAAAGTAGGAGTACTCCTCCTCCTCATCCAGACCTACACTGCCAGGCTCCTCCTGATCATCGCCACCTGCATCTATGGAAGCGTTTGGTTGGTGTTTTAAAACACCGTCCCAGAGTGGGAGTGAGTGATCAACTCAGTGTGAACTATTAATTTTAAGTTGTAACAGGCATCAATTATAATAAAAATTTAATGAAAAGCAGTTAATCAACAACACCTATAACTCTTATTAAATGTGCATGAAATGCGATGATATGATGCATGCCCTCGCCACAACACTCCCTCAAGCGACTACATCTACGATCGCGTATGTCAACACTCCCTCAGTGCGACCTCGACTTCCGAGTCGCCACCCTAACTAATGCGTGAAATGCGATCGTGTTAGCCCAGTTGTTAGTTAAAGTCCATTCATCCAGCAGGTTGGGGATTCTGAATCACCCCACTATCAATGCCCTCAACAGATTGTGGTGCCGAGACCCCTCAATGCGAAGGCCAGGGAACCGCGGTCCGTGATTCCGTCAGGTTCCTCATCCCCAACTGCAAGCACATGAGGAGTGCCAAGTACAAGGGATCGCTCACGGTCACTACGGGGAGGCGCGATACCCCAGAGTAGGTCGACGCTCGGACACAGTGTCCCATTCCACCATGCCCGGCTCACGAGACTGTGGACCAGTTTACAGGTAGATTATCGATGGGCTGCAGTGGTTGTAGGGTGTCCCAGGTTCCATACATGTGTGATCAACCATGGTTAACAATAAAGTTTGTCAGACAGTAGGCTAGACCGTACAAGTCAGGCGAGCGTAAGACGAATGACCTCGGGTACAAGGGACCCATGTAATCGAACCACAGCCACCCAAACACGCCCGCCCAAACCCATAGGTTTAGCCCTCGCATAGTTCTACCAAAGGGACAACCGACTCTCAACGTGTTTCTGACCAACCCAAGAGGGTGAGGGTAGTCCATAACATGCCACCACAAGGGTTATCATTTACATCACAGCATCATGTTAGCATCATCTCAGCACATTAGTCAAATATTCTACACAAGTGTACTACATTATCATGAAACTAGTGCATGTGAGGTGTGTGAATTTGTGAGGAAGTTAAGCACCCCCCATATACAAGGAATTACATGTGCAAGAATAATAGCCACTACGTACCATGACGCAACAACATATGAAGGGATCATTCAACAAGAGCATGTTATCATACATGTATCAAATCATGCAAGAGATAAAATTAACAACAAAATGAGAGCAAATCACGCAATTCCATATGAATTTAACAACCTACAATCCCTAGGATCTCTCTAGATTTTCCAACACAACACCCAAGCAAACAAAATCATTAGATTCGTACTATAATTGGTGCTAGGCCACCTAAGGATAATAGTCCGCACCTTCGGATTCATTGGAGGCTTGGAAACGACATAGAGATGAGGGTTTTGGAGCTTGGCCGGCCGGAATCCCTAAAACAATTCAAACATGAGAGAAATCCATACATCTTCTCCTTCAATACAAGGATTTCAAGAGAAAAGAGTGAGGGATCTTACCTAGATGGCCCACAGACGATTTTCGGTGAACATGGTGTAGGGTTTCCTCTTGGAGAAAGTGTAGGAGGTTGTGGGTTTGATCCTCTTGGGCCCCACCTTGATTGAGAGTCCACCATGCTCACCTCCACTCTCTCTACTCTCTTGCTCTCTCATCTTTCTCCCCCTTTCTCTTCTCTCTTCCCCCCTTTCTCTTAGGGCAAAATCGTATATAGGGAGAGGGGTGCCCAAAAGAAACCCTTTATATAGTGCCAGTTTTTTGTGCAATTGGCCCCAAGTGTTGGGTCTTACTATACTAACCTATGGGAGAGTTTTTCTAGCCTATGGGTGTACTAGTTGATATATACCGTAGGATAGTTAGTCCTAATGATGATCTACGTATGGACACAATCGGCAGATATGATTAGAATTCTGTTCAACGGTTACCGATGGTCGATCGGGGCTTGCGGCTTTACGGATGTGAGCGGAGA